>JAKTZD010000017.1:0-214564 GCA_030564765.1 Saccharomycopsis sp. NRRL Y-5750 | reverse complement strand
CAATTATCCTTCTTTCATTGATCAGTAGAGTAAGAGACCTATATCATCCAGTTGTACGATTATACGTTAAAGTATAGTTGTACCGATCAGTCTTCAGGACACATTCATAATATAACACTTCAGTAATTATCCGATATAGTGTAACGGCTAGCACGGTTCGCTTTCACCGAGCAGACCCGGGTTCGACTCCCGGTATCGGAATATTTTTTTGTATTTTTGCACTTTTCATCTACTGTGAAACTACTCCAGACACTAACTAGACTGATAATAACCTATCTCAGACAAATCAGTCTTAAATTGACTATCCCATCCCAGTCCATACCTGCCTACAACGCCAACCAGCCATTTTTCATGTTTTCAAAATATTCGTATCATTATCTGTCTACTTACATCATATATATATCGTAGAAACTATTGCCCTGTTGGCGTCAAAGCGAAAAGGCCTAATCTTGGTCGGTTGGGCCATCAATGATGATCTTGATACCCTTACCGGCGGCAGCAGTGTCGTAAGCTTCTTGGGCCTTGGAGAATGGGAATCTGTGGGTGATCAAAAGCTTACCGTCAACTCTCTTGGAGGCCAACAACTTGACAGCGTCTCTGTAGTCACCGTAGTTGTATCTGAAAGACCCCTTAATAACAGCCTCGGTAGTACCAATGGCACCAATAGGGAAGTTGTTAACCTTGTTCTTTCCCATACCAACCTGGACGTAGGTTCCTGCATTACCCGTAGCAGCAACACCAACACCCATGCAGAACTCAACACCGGTACATTCAAGAACAACGTCTGGAATGAAGAATTTGGAGTGAAGGTCAGCAACAACTTGTTCCAAGGTCTTACCCTTGTCTTCTCTGGAGTTGTGGACAGCAGTGGCACCTAATTTCTTGGCAAGCTCAAGTTTGTCGTCAAACAAGTCAATGACAAGAATCTTGGTAGCTCCGTAAGCCTTAGCGGTGGCAGTGTTCAAAAGACCAATTGGACCGGCACCGATGATGTAGACCTCCGAGCCAAAAGTGGTGGTTGCAAGCTTGTTGGCGTGGACTGCAACAGCCAATGGCTCGGCAATGGCACCCTCTTCGTAGTCAACGTTGTCTGGAAGGACAGTGACAAAGTCTTCTGGAACCTGGTAGTATCTGCACAAGGTACCGTCGTAAGGAGGGGTAGCAGCAAAAGCCATGTGAGGACACAAGTTGTACTTGCCACTCATGGTCTCGTTGGAGTATCTGGAAGGATAACCTGGCTCAACGGCAACTCTGTCGCCAACCTTGACTCTTGTGACCTTGGAGCCGATTTCAACAATTTCTCCAGAGGACTCGTGGCCAAGAACCATAGGAGAGGTGACCTTGAAAGGCCCCAATTCACCATTTTGGGCGTAGTGGACGTCGGATCCACAGATACCGGTCTTCTTGATGGCAATCTTGACGAAGTGAGGGTCTGAGATCTTAGGAACAGGTCTCTGTTCGAATCTCATTTCCTGTTTCTTAACAAGAACGAAGGATGGGTTGTTGTCTGCTGGCATTGTGTGAGAACTAGGTGTGGTTAATAAAAAGTAAACTGTATATAGTTGTCTGGTGTGTTTAGTTGCAACAGACAGAAAGAAGAGCTAGGAGAAACGAACAAAAAGAGGGAATCTCCACGTTTATATACAGTAAAGTCGGGCAAAAACTCTGCGAAAAGTAAAAATCGTGGAGAAACTCGACTTGAAATATTCTGCGGCCGAAAAATGCCTAAAAGAGGGAAAATCGACAGAAACCCACCAAAGATACTACTCAATCGAGAAACCCCCCAGCTCCCTGAGGCCCCGCCCTTTCAAACCCCCAGCCCATGACGACAATGTTTGGGGCAAAAACATGGGATCCTGGAGCAAAGGAGGTCGTTGCTCGAGACACCATTGTTTAAGAGGCACACCCAAGACTGCGCTGAGGGGGTTTTGTATGAAAAAACGGGGACAATGGGGGGTTGGCCAGAACTTTGGGGTATTTATGCTCTTACACTCAATCCGGTGACGTGAAGTTCCGCGAGTGCAAATAAGCCTCTCATGACTCCAAAAGAAACGAAATACTGGCATTATTTGAGTTCTGTTTTACACAGAGCAGGTCATGACCGGCAGACGCCACAGGCTTCCAGCTACACCCCAGAAGAGCAGACCACCAAGGGCCCGCTAAAGTCAAAAATAGAATAAAAAGAAGATTAAAAAGGGAGGCGCTATTCCTCGTTTGCTTCACAGAAGCTTGATTTGACTCTTAGGCTATGAATCGTAGAGCTAGAATGTGGAGATGTTAAAACCCAAATCTTAAATGGGCAAGCGCAGTGGAGTTGAGCGAGGGATTGGTTTATTGGGCCAGTTTCGTGTGGAGCTAAATTCGTAGGCCTTTCGGACTTTCCCGATTTAGAAGGCGGCGACCAGAATTGAGTTTTTCAGCATGGGGAAATGTAGTATAGTTTGGATATTTCATGGACTCCACAAAGTTTGTGGGGAGGGGGGATGGATGGTTGGTTGGGTAAGAGGCCGGGGCAGATTGTGGGGAGTGGACGAGCGTGGGGCCGGGTTAGAAGAAGAGTGCGAGGCCGGGGAGTACACGAGGGAGGAGTATTGGTTGGTATAGGAGGAGTGTTCGGTGAGTGTTGGTGGAGAAGTTTCAATTACTTTTTGAAGTATGTATGCGTATCATTCTAGGTTTTATTTTTTGTAGGATGAGGGAATATGGTTTGTGGAGGAATTTAGTATTTTCGGGCTTGATGTGGGTATTTGGGATGAAGATTTGCACACCGGTGGCAACTGTAATGGGTGCTTGGAGAGTGAGGCCTGTCTGGTGGGGGAGGCTGGGAGAGTTGATGTATTTATACAAACAGCAGAGGCAAGGCTCTAACGGTTGTTTCTTTGCATGTTATATAAAACCAATATCATCGTGGGTATGGTCCAAACAGCCACAAAGATGATTCGAGATGATACAAATTCAGTCTCTTCATATTCCCATTGTACGTGCTTATTGAATATACTGATTACAAGTACCAATTGGAAGTAGTTGAACACTCGGTACGACCGCTGGTCAAAGCAGACACTCGCATTCTCGTTTATTGCACCCTTTGATGTACGAAGTGTACTGCAAAATATATTTGTCTCTTACATGCTCCTCAATACAGATACCATATCTCCTTAATAATACATGCTCCTCTATACAGATGCCATGTCTCCTTAATAATACATCCTCTGAAAAGTATACACCTTCAACCAGTAAGCTTTTTTCTTCTCTCTTAATACCCTCTTATATACTGGATATATACGATCCGCTCAGTTCACACATCCTCCGAAAAGCATACACCAACACCTCAATACACATCCCATTCCCGTTGCGCAGCCCATAATTACACTGCCCAATCACCTTAATTCATACATTCTCCCATACACGTACGCCCCATACCAGCCCATTTTTCCTTCTTCTTACCGAATTTCCACTAATGTACCAAATGTCTTCAGTCGCCCCATACCAGCCCTTTTTTTCTTTCTCACTTAATGTCCATCAATATACTTAATGTTCAGTCAGATTTTCATTCTACAGCAGTCCCATTCCAGCCCATTTTTCCTCTCGCCAAATATTCACCAATACAGTCTACATTCATACGTCTTCCGAAATCTCAACTACACTCAATACCATGATACAATCATACACCATTCTCACTATACCCATTAATATATTCACTAACTATATCGATCTCTCGTTGAAAAAATCCTTAATAAAATTGATCTTCTCCTCAATATTGATCTCCTCGTTGATAATATAATACAAAAAGCTATCGTTTTCCGACGCAAGCTTCCCAATATGTACAAACTGCTTCGCGTTGATAATCAGCAAGCTTCTGAGCTTGACCAAAAAGCCATTGAGCTCTTCTAAGTTCTTCCGTCTTGCGGCCATCACCATCATCAGCGAGTTCATCTGGTTGCCGAACGGAAGATAGTCAAAGAACGGGGGCATTTGGATCTCGCTGTCCGTAGGGCCAATGTTTTCTCCATTTGGATTGCTTCCCGAGTTTGGCGCACTAGTAGGGCCGTTATCGACCGAAGAATCCCCATGAGGGTTGGCTGAATTGTTGTTATTATTATTATCGTACGAGGGACTGATGTATCCTACAGAGTTTCCGGCCTCATTTGAGCCTGACCCCGAAGCAGCATTGCCTGTAGCGGCGCCATTCAGCTGCTGCTGCTGCTGCAAAAGAACATTTTGCTGCTGCTGCTGCTGCTGGAGATAATGGAGAGGCGGAGGCGGGAATCCCGGTGCTGCTGGAAACGACCCTGACATCCCTGAAAAGCTTCCTGTGATCAGGTTCATGAAATCTCCAGTAGGAAAGAAAAAACTGCTGGCAGGATTGAAGTTCATAAAGTTGTCATAAAACGGGAGCGACCTGCGGCCACTCCCCACGCTGCTGTTGCGCTGGATAGATGACCTGTAGCGCAAAAAAGGGAACCCCGGGTCGAAAGTATTGCTTGCAGAGATGTGCATAGCACTGTTGTGAGGATTGGAATTGGGGTTGTTGTTGTCAAGAGCCGGATTCACGTGGTTTTGGCCGTTTCCGTTGTTGCCGATGTTGTTGTTGCTGGTATTGGTATTATTGCCGTTGTTGGTATTGTTGCTATTGGAACTGCCACTGTTGCTATTGCTATTGTTGATGCTGCTGTTGATGTTGTTGCTGGTGTTGCTGGTGTTGTTGTTGCTGCTATTGTGGGCGTTCCGGTCGTTGCTGCCGTTTGCCTCGTTGTTGATGTTGGTCTGCAGTGTCTCCGACTGCTCGGATTGAAGCGTGGACCTCGTCGAACTGGTGGTTGCTGTTGTGGAGGTGGAAACTATGCTTGCGTTGTGTTTGTCGCCTATTTTTCCGCCGTTATTTGCTATGCGCGCCCCGGAATTAAATCCGATCCGCGACGGCAATTTGTGCGGATAGTCGTCGAGGGCATCCTCGGTGTGTTCGGGGCGTTTGTAGACGCCGTCGTTAAGGAGGGCAAGGTCTCTGGAGGTGTAGGTGGCCACCTTCTCGAGATTCACGTCCTCGGAGTCCAAGGACTCTTCATAGCGGGTGTTTTCTATCAGGCTGACAACATCAGCAGTCGTGATGATACGGAAAGCTTTACGAAGGTTCGGATAGAGGAAGACGTCTCTGGCCTTGAATCCGTTCTTCAAATCGTCGCCGGCGTCGCCGGTGTCGGTGTCAATATAAAAATCCACGGAATGGAGGTAAATGTAATGGCAGCTTCCTACGAGATATCGCCGCAACAGGTTCCAGGAAAGGCCCTGGTAGCAGCCGTTTATGGAATTCTTTTTGAGTTCGTCGATTTTGGCGACGCTTTCTAGATAGAGTTTGCCCTCAGCGACGGACCACATCAACAGCGACTCGCTGAGCATCAACTTTTTGAACCCCGCAATCTCGTTGTTGATCTGCTTTAGTTTTTCGCGGAGTTTTTTGATCTCGAATTTTTTCATGTCGAACTGATCGGGGAAAAAACGCTTCATCTCGTGCTGGATGTCGCGGAATCCGGTGTTTGTGAAGCTGTTAGTGCTGCCAATACGCTGGTCCTTGTGCTCGATCAAGAGCCTGCAGAACTCGTTGGTCATCCGCACCGACCACCGCTTATAATGAGTGGTGATCGGGGCTGTGTTGGCTGTTCCATGCTCGCCCTTATGCTTTTTACGCGCAGAGGCAGGGGGGGCCCCGGGGGATTTCATTTCAAGCTCAATGCTGCGGGTCTCCGGGGTGTTGAGCACGCTGGACACCGCAGAGCCCCCTGGAGACCCTGCATGACTGCCTATAGCGGCAGTGCCTGGAACCGTCAAGGAGTTGCCCGCGGAATTGCCACCCGCGCCAGACACATGTGGGGTGGGCGGGCCCGACCCCGAGTTTGGCGCGATGGACGAAAGGTTCATTCCAGAACCTGCGGGATTTCCGGCGCTTAAAAGCGGGCTTCTGTGCGCGAGCATGGTCAGGTGACCGGGGTGCAATGCATGCAGCCCGGCTGGCGCAGGCAGCGAGCCGCTGGAGCCCACAGCAGCGCCCCTCCGGCCCATTCCCTCGCCCGTCTGGCCCTGGCTGCCTAGAGCCGGCGGGGCGATGGTGCTGCCAATTGCGGGGAGGATCACGCTGCCTGCAGGCTGGTGGCCCTCGTTTATAAGCGGCACCCTGGAGCTGGGGCCGCCCATGGACAGGTAGTTATGGCCGCTGGGGTTGTGGCCAAGGTGCGGGTGGCTGTAGTTGTTCATGTAGGGCTGCTGCGCGTTGTTGTTGGGGCTGTCGTCGTCAGGGAAGTTCTGACTGGTGTCATTGAGGATGTTGATGTTTGTTTGGTTACTGAAGGGCATTCCCACCATCTAAAGATCTCCAGAAACGGGGACGATGCGTGGCTGCTTGTGCGGGGAGTGTAGGAGGCTCGACTGTGGCTGCGAAGGCGGTGCATTTACTGCCTGAGGCGGGCGATATCCTATATAGGCTCGGAGATGAGGAAGAGTTGGAAGGGAGGATCCTAGCCAAAAACAAAAAGAACAAGGAACAAGAAGGGTGCAGAAATGGGGAACAATATGTTTCGTTGGGAGGAAACTCCTTGAGAAACAACTGCGGTAGCGTACCGTCTATATAAAAGCTCAGATCTGAGCAGCGGCCCAGTTTGGATCTCACTAATTAATTCCTGTTTTCCTGATTAATTTCGTCTTTTTGTCTCTTTTTCCCAGATTTGTTGGAGAAAAAATTTTCAAAGCTGAGCTAAAAGACACTCCCGATCGATCGGCTGGAGGATTGGGCACAGGCTGGGTTTGTGGTGGTAGATGAGATCCGCGGAGTAGCTTGGAGAGGCGTGGCTGTCGGACAATCCCTGCAACTGAGAAGGCGTTTGGTTTAGGCTGTCGGATAAACCTGAGGAATTATTATTGCAGCACTGCCGATTGGGGGAATTCAAACCTAGAATATGAAACTACGTATACCTGTAAAAAAGCATGCTTGTACTCAAGCAGCCATTGTATGTATCATATATGGTTTGTATGACTGGAACGTCAATGTTCAGAACAAAAGCATATTCGAGACCGTGTTTGGCGGCGTCTCAGACCCTCTCTTCTTTATATGGCCATGTACCACCCTTCAGATGCATTGCTTAGATCTCGCATATCCCTCGTATCCTGATACGTGGGCGGTGCTGTGGGTCTTTAAGCTGTTCCGGACACGTGAGCCACCGGCATGCCGTTGCAGAGGCTGACAGGAAAAATAGCTTCTGGAAGGTGCAGTAAGGTTTCGGAATGTCTTCTGGTAAGGGAAATGTGCCATGAGGACCTCAAAAATGGAGGGAAGGATTCTTCTATTTGAGGGTTTGTTACATAATGAGGTGTTGTGGTTTTGAGGAGAAGTTGGGGTTGGAGATTTGCTATGATGGAGATGTGGTTTTGTATTTTGTTATTTTTTGAGGGACAGATACTTCAATTTGTAACAGTTCAACTTCAAAGTAATAGTATAAATTAGTATTGTATCAAAATAAGAAAAATTCGTGTTCACGAAATTGGACACAAGTACAATGCTAATTCAAAGCTTATGATCTGCATTGATGCTGTTTGAGTGTGCTCGTAATGATGGTTCTTTTACATCACTTATAAGCGGATGGGAATGGACTAAAGGTATATTTCTATGCTCAATGTATGTAATTTACGTTCATAGCATCTGCGTCTATCTAGTGTATGTCCTTCCTCAAATCAGGAATATTGAAAATGTTTCACCATCTAATCGTTTTTCAAGTAGCTGGCATACTCGGCAGTCTCTTTGGCTCTTCTTCTTCCCTCAATAAACTCAATCATCTCAGAGTAAGTCTCTGGAATAACTGCGTAATAACCATGCTTGACCTCTTGCAATTCAGTTGGTTTTCCCGCACCCAAGTACTCGTTTTCGTACGAGTATTTAGGAACGAAGAACGAGTAGATAAACGATCCAGTACGCGTCATCTTGGTATGGTCTAAACTACGCACACTGGTGTCGACCTTGACCTGAATGATGGTTCCTGCTTTGGAGAGGAAATCATTAGGGTTGGAAGATAAACTGTTTGATGAGTTGTCAAAGTACTTGAAAAACTCCTCGAACTTGCTGTCGTTAGGCGATCCCAAGGAATGGTCATCTGCCTCGCCTGAAGCTGCGTTGGGAATGTTGTTCTCATGGATATGCTCCGTATATACAACCTTGGATGTCATGTAAAGAACACTACCAACAGGGACAGGGGCTCTGAACGTGGTAGAGTCCAAACTGATAAACCGAGGAGGAGCATGTGAAAAGGCAGCAGAGTTAGAGTAGGCTAATTCAAACGTCTGTTTGAGCAAGTATCCTCCAAAAATCATGTACGAGTGTCTGTTTCTGTACTGTGGCTGCATGAAAACAGCGGACTTGAGCACGGTGTTACGGGTGAAAACAAGGTTCTTTGGTTGTTCTCCAATTTGAGCAATGTAATCCTTCAACTTTTGAGACGATCTCCACAAGTCGTGGATCAAAGAAGACTCTTCCTGGGTAGGTGGGGCAATCGTGAGCTTTTCTTTAGCAGCTCTGAGCTTTTTCGCAGCATTGTGCGACTCGGAACGGTTGAATTCGATCCATTCCTTTTCGTTAAGAGGAAGAAGCTTGTTGATAGGGAAAGACTTATGGGTTTCTGGATTTCTGGCCACAAAAGTGAAGTTGGCACTCAAAAAAACGTTCTCCTCAGCAACAAACTCTTCGGTTATTTCCTCTTCTGGAGGAAAAGAGTCCTCGGTAAACGATGCCTTGATGTTGATTTCCATTGACGATCTTCCTACCCAAGCAACAGACCCAGAAAGCATGAGATTGAATTTACTGATTTCGTCAATCCGTTGCACCATATATATACGGTCCACAGAAGCAGTAACAAGCATAGGCTCGGCTGGAGCACAGTGCTTGTAGGCGATCTTTCCGGCCAACGAGTCTAAGTCCTGGAAAATAAGACCCACTCTGAGACGACCAAAAGCATTGACATAGGCATCCAAAAGCCAAGGATCCTCTTTGAATGGCAACAACAAAAACGAAAATGAGTCACTTCTCTTCTTTTCGCCAACTTTGGTGGTTCCTGGGGTGATATAGCTGTAAGAGTCAAGGACCTTACCTTTAGCAAGTTGCTTCTTACGCTCGTTAAGAGCCTCGAGCCACGTGGCATGGCCAGGAGTCGACTTGATACGGCGTTGCTCATGAAGGGTGTCGCTGATAATTGTAGCAGAGCCATCGGGAGCCTGCGAGGTTTTGTTCAAATAGCTGCTGACATATTTATCTGGGTTTACAGCAGTCGCCTTTTGGAAGACTTTGAGGCCAGTCGAAAACCGGCGAATAGCCATTGGTGTTCTGAGCATCATCATTGTCTATGAATTGTCTCTCAAAATGTATCAATTCCCGACGAAATCTCTATCAATTGTGCAATTATCAGACAGATTGTTGCTTGCAATTTTTAATATCGCAGATGATGGCTCATTCAGGGAGTTTCACATTTTTCTCCGTTTGTTTTTTAGGGAAGAGATTTTCCGACACAACCTGCCATTAATGGCAATAATTATGTCGGACGGATAATGGATTGTTTTCTGTTGAGGCTATCGCCTGACGACATTTGCGGTGGGGGATGGAAGAAAGTTATGAATCTTTAATACCTTTCTACTGGGTTCTTGATTTCGGAGTTACTGAGGTGAGTAGGGGTTGGGCTGGTTGTGCGGGTGTGGTGGCCATATGTTTGGTACCGGTGCGATGGCCCCTAGCTTTGGCACATGCGCCATGTGGGCACGGTAAATTCTTGAGAGGTTTTATATTTCCGCACGGGCTATAGATATATCGAGAAGACTTTATGCAAATATTTGATACTACGAGAGCGGGGCTTGAATATCAGCGGACTGTGGATGGCGTTACTACGAGTGCTATTGAAGGTTTGAGACAAATGATTGTGATTATCTTGATAGATTTTGTAACAGAATCATGATATTTATTTTGTTCTGCATTCATAGCAAATAGTTGATAAAGAGATGTCTTAATATTAAATACAGAAAGATTGATACAAAGAATAACAAAATAAAAGTACTGCCATAACTAGCACATAGATATTTGCTAGTGGGAAAAGGTAGAGAGACCCGTAATTAACCTCGTGATTGTTATTCTATGTACTTGGTTGAATAAAAGGGAGCAGGCATGATTCCCTCAATACCCAGTATGACAACTCAATCATTGCAACCCCTTATAAACCATGACCGCATCAATGTCAAAAAACCCTCTGCCACTTACGCAGCGCAAAGAACAATTGCTAAGACTGCTGAAAGTAAAAGCTAAAAAGATTATATCATCGTCGACGAAAGAATGTCCATGCATCTTGCTAAAACCAGCAACTCTTATCATTGTAAATGCTTCTGTGCAGCTCAATCAATATCTGATTGTCACAAGTAAGTCACACTCTAATTTCAAAAAGGCATCATATTCACCTCAATCCTGTTCAGAGAACCTCTTTATCTCTTCCTCATGTTTGTATTGTGCAGACGCGAAAAGGGTATCTCAGATTCCGCATCTGATTTTGACAGGAGACATTAACCGAAACCAGTAAAAAATCTCCTTCGTCAGATTTGGCTGCCCCGACGTTTCTTTTAAACTCCTGTCAGGAATCCTGGTCCAGGATAACGAGATTTCACACATGTTGTGGCGAATTCCATTTCAATGTGATTTCTTCCACAAAGAGACAATTTTATATCCCAATGTCAGCATGACTAGAACCCGATTCGGTAAGCCATCTACAGCCTCCACCAGACTCACCTCATCACCTTAATAGACGAGAAAATGCTATACACCCGTCGTCTGGATACTACTGACATGCCCACATCAATTGGATTTTAGAACTTTAGTCGCTCATGATATACCCAGAGATCACATATCAGCGAGGTTACACTCTTTCCAGCACAAGGGCGTATCTGACAGCACAAATCCATAGACTACCTAACTTTACGTGTATCTACACTAGCTGATAGCGCATCGCTGTTTCCATTGTATAAACCTCTCCTATAGCTTAGGTCCATCTGACAGATATGAAATTCTTTGCAAGGCTGTGGCCCCTCCTGACGAATTGCCCACCTATATAACATGTACACACATTCCTATACACCAGCGCTTTTCGAAAGCCCTCGGAAGGAGGCCTGGCAAACGCTTCAGTGAGAAACCCGGCAGTGGGCCTAAAATCTGAAAAAGAAATACAAAAAACTATTTATAGCATTATAGCCCATCCCACAGGCTTTTGGGCTAATTAGGCCATTTGAAAAAAACGAACATTTATGCTCGTTTTGGGTATATCTATTAGCTAAATCAGGATGAGACCTGCCCTATTCCTGCAGTAATAAATTGCAATTAGAGGAAAAAAAAACATGGATAAAAAGATCGCTGGCCGGAGAAAGAAAGGAAAAAAAGGTGCCTGTGAAGGTGCATCCCTGCGAGAAAAACGAGTTTTTTTTTCGAGGAAGAGATGATAGGGAGGAAAAAAGAGGAAAAAACCTTGGGAAAATGCAACAAATTTCAGCCCGAGTCATGTGGAACACGTAAAGCACTCCTTCCTAGACGCGTATTTTGATGTTTTCAAAGGGCGGATCCTCAGCTCATCGTCAAAGGGGACCTATTTACCTTATTTTTAGGTTGAAAATAGACTGCTGCGAGACATTCATGTCTGTACAGAACGACTTTGGGCATCTGTGTTGAGCATGAACCTTTGAATTTTCAGCCCATGACAATCAGTATGCGTGGCTCTTATATAATTGAATAAAAAGCATGGTCTTCCCTTACTTAGCTGAAAAATTTTAGATTCCTTCTGCTCAGGCATCTTATCTTTTGGAGATTGGCCTCAACGTTGAAGATTCACTCACTAATTCATTCATTCACTCACTTATCGTTCTTTCGCTCATTCACCCATTCACTCACTTAATCACCAACTCACTCATTCGTTCGTTTATACTATATTTTGCTTTTCTTTATGATTTCCTCTCAATAATACAACCCCAACCATGAGACTCATTTCACAACTACTGATAATACTATCCTCTTTTGCGCTCCAGACACTTGCCAGCGACACCCTCTCTCAAGGCTTTTCATTCAATTCGCAGTTTCCTCCTGTGGCCAGATACAATGAGGAATACTCGTTTTCCTTTTCGGAAAACACGATAGAATCGTCATCATCCTCATCAATAACATACACGATTGCCAACAACCCTTCGTGGCTTTCGTTTGACCCAAACACCCGCACACTCTCCGGAACACCAGTGCTGGGAGACAAAAGTAACGAGGACACAGTTGTATCGTTCAACATCGTAGGCGACAGCACGTTTTACACCAACAGCACATTGCAGGTATCAAGCAACACTCCCCCAACAGCTTATTCTGGCTCTGCAATCTTGGACCAGCTCTCTGCGTTTGGATTGACCAACGGTGTCGATGGGCTTGTGCTAGTTCCCGGAGATGAGTTCAGCGTGTCATTTGCCAAGGATTTGACCTTCAAGGCAGGGTCTTCTCCAATAGTGGCTTACTACGGGCTTGCAGAGAACAGAACCTCTTTGCCTCCATGGATAAAGTTCCTGGAAACTGACAGCAACTTGACGTTCTACGGAACTGCTCCTGCTGTGAACTCCAAGATAGCTCCCTCTGTTGAATACACTTTCAACATCGTTGCCTCTGACTACGAAGGATATTCCGCCGCAGTTGCCGATTTCATGCTTGTCATTGGTGCTCATCAGCTTTCTACCACTATAAGTTCGAATATCGTGATATCGCCTGAATCTAACACGACCACGAGCTTCAATGTTTCGATCCCTATCGACAAGGTGTTCTTCGACAACGACGTGATAACCAAGGGCAACATTTCGTCCATTTCTCTCAGCGACAGTGCTCCTTCCTGGGCGAAATTGGACCAGTCTTCCATGACTATTGGAGGAGACTTCCCAGCCAAAAACTCCTTTGAATCGGTGTGGTTCAACGTGAACATCAACGACTTGTACGACGACACCATTGCCTTGCCTTTTCAAATCACCAGCAGCTCCACAAGTGTTTCCAACAGCAGCAGCACAGGAAACAACACCACCACCACCACCACAACTACCACCACCACCAGTAATGCAATCAATAACTCCACAGAGACGCCTGTCTTCAAAGTCAGCAGTCTCTCCAACGTTACTGCCACAAGAAATAGCTGGTTTGAGTATTCCATAAGCCTGTCCTTGTTCAATCAGCCTAACAGCACGCATATTTCGGTCTCGTACCAGTATGCAGGCTCGGGTTCCGATAGCCAGAACGGGAACACGCAATGGATTACCTACCACTCAAGCAACTACACTTTCACCGGCAGAGTTCCCAAGAAGTTCGAGACCCTTGTGGTCACTTTGTCCGGCTCTTTCAACAGTGTCTCAAAACGTGACTCCAACGGCAGCAACCAGATCATCTTTGAGATTGTCGGTGTCCCGTCTGCGTCAAGCGGAGGTTCGGGGATGTCGACCAGCAAAAAGCTTGCGATTATTCTTGGAACGGTTCTCCCTGTGGTGTTTTTGGTTCTTTTGGGGCTCTTGCTCTTCCTCTGCTGCAGAAGAAGAAAGGAAAAGGCCGCCAAGAAGGAGGAAAAGGACTTGGAGGCCTTGAAGATATCTGGCCCTATTCTTGACAATCCACACAACGGCACCGGAAGCCCAAGAAGTGCCGCTTTCAACGAGAAAGCCGACGGCAGCAGCAGCCACGACGATACTAAGATTACCGAGGAGTCGGCTGACACCAAACATGGCTGGGAACTGCCTGAAGATTACGACGATGCTGCCTCGTTCAAAAAGGAGGACTTCAACTCGCTAGGAGACGCGCAGATGTTTGCCGCTGCTGCTGCAGGGACCTATATAGTTGACGGCTCTAACGCTTCTGAGCATTCGTCAGCCACTCACGTGGATGATTTGCATAACGACAGTAGCACAGGCAATGTTCTTCAGCTCCACTCCACGGGGGACAGCGGAGACGCCAGATACGTGGACACCGTCGAGTACCAGTCCTCGTTCATGAACATCAGCCACAGCAACAACGACAGTCCGTTGCTGAAACGCAGCAAGGACAACAGGGCCAAAAGACCCTCTACGGAAAACTTGCTTGACTTCCCTGAAAACTTGTCCTCGTCCAATCTCCACAAACACAACGACATCTACTCTAACCAGAGGTCCAGCGACTATTCCGGAATCGGGTCGATTGTGGAGCCTACAATCAACGCTTCGGGCGAGATCCGGGCCTCTCCTTTGAGAGGCAGTTCTCTTGTGCCACAAGCCGCTTCTCCTATGGGCTTGCAATCTGCCGAAAGAGCTATAGTTCCTGTGGCGTCCGCCAACCCAGAAGAAGCCAGCGCAGCAAATAACGAGGACACTGACGAGCAAGGAGTCCCTAAACGGGCCAGCACGAGAATACCGAAGAAATCGTGGAGACAGGCTGTTGATTCCACCCGTTCTAAGTTTGCAGGTGAAAGAAGACAAGAATCTATCAACTCGTTGGCAACCGTATCGACAGACGAATTGTTCTCGGTAAGACTAGTTGACAACAGAGTCAGTAGAAATGTGGACACCGACGAGGCTATCATTATCGATCCTACGTTGATAGGCGACCGGAGTTCAACCACGTCTTCCAGATACGAGAACACCAACAACTTCTCAGGAAACATCCAGAGATTGGATTCTGATGGCAACGTGATCTCCTACAACAACTCGCCAAGCAACAGCAACAGAAGCAGTTTGAATTCGAACTCGACTTCCGACTCCAGCAAGAGAAAGTCCAAGCTTCCCGCCACCAATCTTGACGTGCTTCAAGAGGAGGCAAACATCAGCACAGAAGTCGGCAGAAACGACGGGTTTATTGGCAACAGTGGCTCCATGCAGACTTCTATTGCTGCTGCCGTGGCTGCTGCTGGCGATGCTGCCGCCAGCAAGTACTCCAAGACCAGCAAACCGGTTACAATGATGAATTCGTACTCTGTTAAATCCAGAGCCCAAAAGGCTTTCCATTCGCGAAAGAGAAACATCTCGCAAACCTACTCTTCCTCGTCTGAGTCGAACAAAAAATCGTCTGAGACATCCTCTTCATCTCATTCATACACCAACTCCACCTCCAACTCCAAGTCACAGCCTTCTCCCGCCAGATCTCAGCAGCACAGTGCACAAGAGTCTTTTGACTTTGAGAGCTACGACAACTCGCTTCCTGTGATCCACTCTCCTATTATCACCGCATCGTCGTCTGGTGCGGGGTTAGGGGACACCAGTGGATCCAGCGACGGCGAACATCTAGGAGAGTCTGACCTTCAAATTTCTATTAGTGATTTCTACGCTAAAAACACAAACGCCGGCCTTCGTCAACACAGGTACCAAGGAACCTATGGCTCTGAGGACACAGACAACCTGATTGACTCCGCGGCTATAAGATACGTCAATGCCCCAGAAAGACGTATGACCGTCTCTGGCGACAGACACGCCTCTGCTCATAAAAGAAGCCACTCTCTTATGGGAAACGGCAGCAGCCAGTCGTCTGAGGCGGCGATCTTTGACTATACCGAATGATTTTCGCTTTCCTTTTCTCCTGATTTTTTCGCAAGTTTTTACGTGATATGTTTTATTAATTAATAATGTCTTTTGTGTTTCTTAGGAGGCTGTAGTGGATGTAGGGCAGTGCGGAGTATTAAGGGTGAGACATTGGGCGTCGTGATAAATTCACTTACTTAATGAGTTGTATAAATATAGCTCATTCAGATCTCAGTTCATTTATAGCACGTCGTTTATTTGGCCCTCTCCTAACAAATACGGTCATGAGGGTACCAAACCTTTGATCCCGCCTACTTTCACACCATATTTGTAGCGCCAATGTCAGCTCATCTTGCGTTGAGTGACGAGATACTCACCCTGCATGACGCACCAATCATATGACATACACGGAAACCTAGGGTAAATGCCCGTTCCGTAATCAAATATTTGTCATTTTTCTTGTTTTGATTTTTTGTTCCTTTCCACATTTTTGATATTTTTCTATTTTTGATTCTTTACACTGTGTTATTTACGCACTTTACTTAAGAGATTGCACTAAAGAATTCGTACAAACGCTGGTCAGTAAACGATAATAATCTCTACATACCAACACTTATCAGTACAAAATGGAAAAACTTAAGGAAGTAAGTGTCTTTTTGTTTGATACCCTACGTTCTGTGGTTGAGAGGCCGAGTACTAACCTAAGGAAACCATAGAAAATCAACAACTTGAAGCTTGAGGCTGAGAAATGGCAAGAGAAGTACGATGTGCACAATGATCGTATCAAGGAGCTTGAGCAATCGAGTCTTGAGAAAGACCATCAAATCCAATCTTTGACTGTCAAGAACGAGGCCCTTGAAGCTGAGGTTGAAAAGCTCGAAGAACAATTGGCAGAATTAAAGACCCACGCTGAAGAATCGACCTCTTTGAAGACCAATAACGAAAATTTCACCAAAAAGAACGAGTTGTTGGAGGAAGAATTGGAAATCTCCGACAAAAACTTGAAGGAAACCACCGAAAAGTTGAGAGATGTCGACATCAAGGCCGAACAATTGGAAAGAAAGGTTGCCAGCTTAGAGGCTGAAAAGGACGAGTTGGAGAAGAAATACGAGGAGTTGAACGAGAAATACCAAGCTTCTAAGGCCGAATTGGAGGAAATCTCTGCTCAATTGGAAGCCATCTAATTGCACTAGAGGAGAAACCGACCTGGATTCATCGATGATCGGGCGGTGGCTTTTTTATATACTGAACATCTGTTACTTACATCTGTTATTTACCGAACATCTGTTAATTACTGAAACTGTGTGATACTTTCAACTTGCAATTGCCTGAAAAAGTGTGGTGGATGTAGAGTTGGCATGTAGTTGTTTATTACAGGCAGGCCAGTGTACGTATTGGCTATAGTAGTACTGTGTATTTTTATGACTGGACGTAACGGGCTGCCTGTGAAAAAAAAATTATTGTACTTTCTAGATAAAGAATGTCTTAGATAAAAATTGCCAGAGATAAATTGCCCTGGATATAGAATGGGCTGAATACAGAATGTCCTGATTATATCAAGCTTGAGATAAAGAATGTCTCTGTTGTAGCATGCACAGACGCACCATATCCTATATTTAGGATAACAGGCAGCATACCCTGTTAGGCAGCACCGTAAAACAATGTCCACACTACACCAATCCATTACCCAATAGTTATACATACGAAGTAGTGTCTAACCACACCAGTAATTTATCACACTAACATGCTATAATTTTGGCCCGTTGTTATCTAATACAATGTGACACTTGCAATCCCCACATACCAAAACAATGAACAAAGAAAAAGCAGTTAAATCAAAACAGTGCAAATCGCAATTAAGCAGCAAACGACGAAGCACGCAAAAAAAGAAATCCAAGAAAAAAATTTGCTTGATTTGATGGATCCCTTCATTTATCAGTCAGCCTCACTCCTATTATTTCATCGCTATTTGATCTCTGCAAGAGCACTTAAACAAGCGACTTAAAATACTTTAGATACCCAAATCCACATTCTGGATAAAAAAACAGCCTCACTCACATAAATATAAGCACAACAGCAACGTTTTGGCTTCCCCTGCTCTCCTATATTTTTCCCATCTTTTTATCTGTTACACTGATCAGGCATATTGATTGGACTAGCTTGCTATTTCTCACTGTCAACACTATTAAAACCCTACATCTAACCTGTAGCATGAGAAACTGGAGACAGTCCTTACAACAGCATCATGTCAGATTTTCAGCTGCCCAGCAATGACTGTGCATCCCAGATACAGGATGTTCAGATCTGCGATGACAACGATAGCCAGTCCCCAATCGATGACTACGCAAGCCGACCTCCGCCTATTCCTTCGCCAAACTCGCCATCATATCAGTACTATCTCCAGGCCACAGAACAGATCCAGTTTGACGGCTCTGCCATCGAGTTAATCGAGGATTTTCCTCTAGATCCTGTTAACGTTGTTGCCACTCAACATACTCGTATAAATAGTACCGGTTCAGGCTCACATTCAAGAAATAATTCCGCAAGCGGCCTACATCGCAGGCCTACAACGCTTGCTCGCCCCGAGTCTTTAATGACTGTAAGAAGTTTACTTCGAAATGAAGCCCTAGAAGACAGCAGTAGCATCAATATCAGTAATGCAAATAACAGCCTGTTCCATCGCCGATCCAGCTCGGCTGCGTCCATGAATCATGCTGTTTCTGTCGCTGGTACCAACAACAACGTGGATAGCAGCGATGGCTCCTCCTCTAGGGCCCAGTCGATGTTTTCTAACCCAATTCACGACTATAATAACACGTTGAAATCGTTAAAAGAAATGATGTACACTTTTCTCAATCCCAGACAGCATTTGGCCCTTGCTTGCTGTCGCGATTCGCCTCTTTGGATGTCTTTTTATTATGTGCTCAAGTACATGTATCAGGCCTATGTTCTCCAGTTCCATGGGAACGACTCCATGCATCTTGCAGCTGCTGGTTCGGCTGCTAAAAGCGAGACTCATCACGATCTGGGCAGCAGCAGCAATCTCAACAACGCACATACTCATACACATATGAATATCGACTATTTGAAGTACACAGACGTGATTCTCCCAAACTTATTGAACACGCGCTCGTCGGAGTACATGATAACGGCAATGTGGTGTCTTGTTGCGGCTTTTCTTATGTACTCTATTCTTGACGGCCTCATCGTCAGATGGATGGTGATCTATCTGGTGCCTGCAGCAATTGTCAGAATGATTTCTATGTCCATCTTACTAATGACCATCATCAGGATCATATTGTTGATATGCAATCCTAACGGAAACTACCTCCTTCATAGCTGGATCATCATCAGTTGCATATTCACAGTTATCTTTATTCTTCAGAATTTTTTCGTCAACGATTTGGACGACAAAATCATCAACAGCAACACAGAGGCCCGCCAGCAACGCACTACTGAAAGTTATCCACATCCCACGAATGCCCCTATCCCTAGCGACGGAAATCTGGATATTCGTTCTTACGCAGGGATAAACTTCAACCACGAGTTCATTCAGGCTGACATGGACGCGTCGTCCACATACGAGCACGAAAGAGAGGGCCATGGTCGCAATTCGACGTTTTTGAACTTTTTCTCGGTTATTCTCAATGGACGATCCAGACGTCGATCCAGAAAATTGTCTCGCTACTTCAACTACTACAATATTGTTATTTATGCGGTGATGCCTATTGGAGTTGCCAGTTTTATTACTGTCATTGTTCTTTTGCGAAACTTAATTATCTTGAAGCTTGACATTGACACGATATTGCGACATCAAGTAGCAGTTGTCGCTAGTTCGTGATGCTTTGCTATTTTACATACCCCAGCTCATACTTTCATAATAATAACGTGTCTTTTATAAATCTTGTTAGTTGTGCAGTAGGTTGCTTTGCTGATAGTGTTCTTATAAGCCGAGGATGGCCCTTTTTGCCAAATGCCCACTTATCGATGTTATCTATGTTATCTATGTTGAGCCCCGGGGAACCCAACCACTCACGTGACCGTGCATTGACCAATTGTATGATACTTTTTTCAAACATACCAAAACAGCGACAAATATCAGAGGAAAAAAAATTTGAAGCAAAAAAAAGAGAAAAAAAATATCAAAACCAAAGCGGATTGGATTGAATGAAATACATGAAATATCAACTCCACGACATCTTGCTGGGTTAATAGACTCTGATACCGAGACACCAACAATAAACATCATATACACCATGAGCATAATTGGAAACACCATCAAGTTGTCCTGCTCTAAGCAGCAAGGCTTGAAAGCTTTAGCCTTAGCCAGCTCCAGAGCTGCCTGCCAGCGTTCTTTCTCACAAAGTCTCGTCACCAAAAAGCCTACCTACGAAGACTTACCACATCCAAGCACCTTCCCAAGAAAGGTGCCTGAAGAGGTGTACATTGAAATAAAGAACCCTGCCGACGCATACAAGGAGCAGGGCGAGGAATTGCACAAATTTGGGAAATACATAATCACTGCTTTGCCTAAGTTCGTTCAAAAGTTCTCGGTCTGGAAAGACGAATTGGTTTTGTACGTTGGACCTACTGCAGTGCTCCCAGTCATGACTTTCTTGAAAGACCACACAATTGCCCAGTTCAAGTCCCCAGTTGACGTCACTGCCGTCGACTATCCATCAAGAACCAACAGATTCGAGGTGGTCTACAACTTGTTGTCTACCAGATACAGTTCGAGAATCAGAGTCAAGACCTATGCCTCGGAAGTGTCGCCAGTTCCATCGATAACCCCTATGTTTGCCGGTGCTAACTGGTTTGAAAGAGAAGCATACGATATGTTTGGTATCTTCTTTGAGGGCCACCCAGATTTAAGAAGAATCATGACCGATTACGGTTTTGAAGGTCACCCACTCAGAAAGGATTTCCCAACCACCGGGTACACCGAAGTCAGATACGACGAGGAAAAGAAGAGAATCGTTTACGAGCCATTAGAATTGACCCAGGCATTCAGACAGTTCAACGTGGGTTCCAGTGTTTGGGAACAAGTCGGCCCTGGTAAGGACACCACTCCAGAGTCTTTCAAGCTTCCTACCCCAGAGCCAGAACCAGAACCAGAAGTTGAAAAGAAATAGTCTATATAATTTATAATATTCCAAGTCATTTTATAGCTTCATTTTCCAATCATGAAACGTTTCACATTATACTTATATTCGCCGGGAGTGAGGCGATGGAGCATGCCAAAGCCAAGCAGTGCTCCTTGTATTAATCTATCTACAATTTACATACTAAATTTCAAAGTCTACATTTTTCAACACCCGATAAACATCTGCTAGTAATTCCTACTTGAAGGTTGTACCCAACAAAAAGTTGGCTTTTGAATAATGTTATACATTAGTAGAGCCAGATCAAAATGGTGCATTTATCATATACTTGAAACTCTTTCCATCAACTAACAGGAACCCAATAATGAGCTAATGGCACATTTCATTATCAACCAGATTGTACATCAAGAGTCTTTGTCCAAAAGCTTTATCAGTCACTCACTGAACTTTCGCCTTGAGCTCGGCAAGCTCGTTCTGCTTCTCGAGAAGATACTGCGACAATATGTTTACTTGCTGCTCGATTTCATCCACATCAGCCTTAAGAGAATCTAAGTTTTGGCCACGAGGATCAAATTTCTGCTGTCTGAGCTTATTTAACTGCCCCTCTTTGTACTTTAACAATTGCTCCAACTCGTATTTCACTATCAGATTTTCTCTCAGTTCGCTATCCTCGCTAGAAGATTTAGCTTCCTTCTCAGTTTTGGCTATTCTGGCTTCCAATTCTGCGAGTTTCTTCTTCAACCTTGCCTCCTCCCATTCAGGTGACTCTGCGTACGAATAGTCCTCATTCTTTGCTTCAATAGAGGCACCAAACTTGCTCAAATAGCCTTCCCCAAAACCTTTCTTCTTGTTGGAGCTGAGAGAGGTTGTTGTGGCCGTTTTGGAAGGTTCTAGACTGTAATCAGGGACTTCTTTAGAGAAGGTCGCTCTCAAGCTTGCAGGGACAGAACTAGGGACTTTTTTACCCTTAGATCTCTGGTTTAAAATGTGAAGATACACCAAACATTGATCCTTGTCAATCGTGGCAAATTGCTTTGGATTCACCAAATTCCAGGCGAAAGAAAGATCCGATTTTGGCACGTTTTCCAAGTCATTGTAGAGAGCACTCAAGCCGTCAAACTTTACTCTTCCAAAACGATCACATGACGAGCTGTATATGCTCTCGTACGTTGCCTTGTCTGTAGGCGAAATATACCAGTCAAACGAGGCATCGCGTATTCCATAGCCATCATCTTCGTCGTCATTGTCGTTATTATTGAGCGCGGTGTCTTTTCCCGACACTGCATTGTTGGCTTGCAAGATATGGGCCTTGGATCCTGGGATCAACCATTGCGGTAATGAATCAGGAATCTCTGTGATCGATCCATTGACAGTGTCAAATATTAATTTCATGGCAATACAGAATTCCTCAAAATCAAGCTGTCCATCCTGATCTATATCCGATAAAGTCCAGACCTTTGACAACTTGTCATCCGATAAGTGAGAGTTTTTGAACACCGTAGTGACTTTGCTTCCCTCCAACTTATTGTTAGTGGGCTTCAATCCACTGAAAATTTCCCAAAATTTCTTGATTTCCCAGTCTTCCAATTTCGGCATATTGTCTGTGCTATATGGCTTTCAGCTAAACCTGCTATAGATAAATATCACTCAAAGTTTTCGTCAATGTTTAGGTGAGCATCTTTCACATTTACGTTTTGATCGCTCTGTCTTTTTCTTTCAATTTGATATGCCTTTCTTTCTTTTTCATGTTTGGCCAATTTTCAGCTCTCCTATACTCACGTGGTGTGTGCTGTTTGGGACATAATTATGCATGATATGCAGCACCACCGGCTTCAAGACTCTCTGTATCTTGAGGATTACCACCAAGCTTATAGGTATGGAAAACCAATATGGCTAATCGAAACAGTAGGTTGACTGTAGCTTGCAGACCGTCCGTGTAGAGATCAATGAATTCCGCTGGAAAGTCTCGCTCATGCTTTGTGTGGTATTGGATTCTTGAAAATGACCCCAAGATAAGATGCTGCTATTGTTATTAAAAAGGGTATTGATGTACAATCAGACCGGCCTACACTACTTATTTCATAGTGTGGATGACTCTCACGCGAAGCTAATAAGAATCTACGTTACATTCTGATTTGTTGTTGTTTTATTTGTCCGTGAAGTTCCAGCGTTCAAGCAAAATGCCATTGACATGGCCAAAAAAGGAAATTTACAAAAGTATCTCAACATGCGATAATCCACAAGGAAGAACAAAAACCACTCAACAAACCACTGTTGCCTTGATAAAGGAGGATATTTCAATGATGCAACCATTGTGAATTCAGGATAGATTTCTATTTATATATCACTTTCACTGTACTGCACATCTAAAACCCAAAGAAGCCACAAGCTTCAATCCACCCATGATCATTTCCCAAAGAGTGTCAGTCAATTACGAGATTTGGGGCATAATACAAGAGAGAAATGTTCTGGATGGCTCACATCCTATGAATGGGAAATATTATATATAGTTTCCAGATTCTCATACTTCTTCTCGTCATGATTTGTGATCTTGCCACTTTTGTTCTTTTGCTTTCTAGCATATGGTCAGTAAACAGTGACTAACTTCCCTATATACCCATACACCTATTGCACATATCTGAGATAGCAATCATGAGCTCCGACACCGCGCCTGAACACTTGTCGTTTCTGCAAGCAAAGAAGATATTATTGAATTTCACTTCGCCTTATGGCGATGAGCAAATCTCCTTTGGAGATCTTGATTCAGCACTTTACAACTCGGTTCAGGGAACGTTGATCAAAGGGATTGAAATTGGGTGCATAGTTATTGCCATGATCACTATGCTAATCATTTACAGAGAGAAAAAGAAATTTGTCTTTG
The DNA here is from genome assembly GCA_030564765.1 of Saccharomycopsis sp. NRRL Y-5750. Classification (NCBI taxonomy): domain Eukaryota; kingdom Fungi; phylum Ascomycota; class Saccharomycetes; order Ascoideales; family Saccharomycopsidaceae; genus Saccharomycopsis; species Saccharomycopsis sp. NRRL Y-5750. The sequence continues at coordinate 191,035 of JAKTZD010000017.1, read as the reverse complement.
TTGCCAACGTTTTGGTCTTTTTCTTTCTCTTATTCAGAGCATGCACATATACGTATTACTACTTTGGTCCTTCTGGATCGTTGACTTATAGAATTTCTGGATACGAAGTTCTCACTCCGAAGGATATTCATATGACAACCTTCACCAATGCACTCCAGATCTTCTCCATTGGAGCCATTGAATTTGACTATATTTTTCAAATGTATGCTGTGGTCAAAGACGTCCCTCGTCTTAGTATCCCATTGACCTCCACAAGCTTGGTACTTGCTTTGACAACCATTGCAATGTATATTAACATGACAGTTCAAAACTCGCTTAAGGTTGGTGGTATTGAGCGTTGGGTCAACAATTTGCCATTTGTCTTTTTTATTTCCACTACGTGCTTTACCAGTTTTGTGTTGGTCTGCAAGTTAGTGCATAGCGTTTACAGAAGAAGACATCTTGGATTGAGGCAGTTTAACACTTATCACATATTGATTATCATGACCTGCCAAACAATGTTTATCCCTGCTTGCTTAGCTATTGTTGCTTGGACCGCTCCTTCTTGGAAAGCAAACGGGGTTCCAGAAGCATGTATTTTAATTTGTGCCCTCTTCCTACCATTAGGAAACATGTGGGCCTACTCAGATAACAATGCGGCAACCCCATACTCATTTGCTGGTACGAAATTCTGTCCTTACGATAGCTGCAGCGATACGGACACTTTGTCAAGGCTTGACGACACGAATATTCATGATGTTGTTTCAAATAGATCCAAAGATTTGAAGTTCTTTGAGATGTATGAAAGAAAAAGAGATTCTTCTGAGCCTCATTTGTAAAGATTCTGAGTGACGCTTTTGAAGACTCTCCATGGCTCTGTGCTTCCAGCATACATCATTTCTTGCTCCCTTTCGACTTTTCTTTCTGCTTAAAATGTGCTTAATATCACACTTTATTGTCTTCCGGATGACATAGTTGACAAAACTGACAGGAATTTACTCCTAAATGAACAAGCATTCAAACATATCAAGATCAACGTCCAGACTTTCTATTCGCTATTCTTTCTCACATTTTTTTTCTCACTCATACTTTGTAACTAAACTTCAAAGTTCCTAAATACGTTTTCAAGTAATACTTTCTCAAAAATCAATCGGTGTAGTTATCTCTCCAGTTATTATGCTAAACAAAACCTGCATACAAATCATTCAGATATCATATTGGATATGAGAAAAAGGGCACCGCGAAAGTATGGGTGTCGAGATTGTAGATAATACAGCACCAAGATATTCTACTGCAATGCTGAACTATAATACAGGTCGATGATTTTCCCGTATGTGTGAATATCATTATCTTTTCGTGCATTAATCTCGTAATGGCACGAAACTCTGGCAATTGAAGTCCTACTGCATCTGCATAACTATTGTAATGTACATTTGTTATCTATTGTGATGTATATGAGCTCTATAACTTCAAAATGTCTATTAAAGGTGTGGTGGAAAAAGGTAATAAAAAAATTAACATGGGTCAATTCTTGAAGCTTTTCAAAAAAGAGTCCAGCTGAATATGAGGATCACTAACATACTTGCTGGAGCTGTTAATAACAAGCCTTCGTTTGCGAAGTCTATTTGGGATATGTCTGATGATAATTGTGTGGATGAGGATAAGGAATAGGACGACAGCGAGCTCTGAGCTAATGTTGTTGCATCAGCTGCTAAAGTTGCAAGAGATGAGTCCGTAGAAGCAATCGGGCTTGTGAGTATTGTTGTTGCATCAGCGGCCAAGGTTGCAAGAGTCGAGTCCGTAGAAGATGTTGGATTTGATATTATGGGTGTTGCGTCGATGCCCTGTTTTCTCACAGTTGAGGAATCAGAACTTTCCGCAGACGTAGAGGCATGTGAGTCAAGCGTGCTTGACTCTATAGTACTAATTTGAGTCGCTTTGGAACTAGTGGACTCCGAGCTTGTAGTATCTGTGGTTTTCGCGCTCGCTGGTTTTGAAATTGAAGATTCAACTGTTTCTAAGCTAGTAGCTTCTGAACTCAAAGATTTTGACTCAATGGTGGATACATGTGCATCGAGAGTTGCAGATGAGTTCGAACTGCTAGTTACTGCATATGTGGACGTATGTGTTGCAGTTAAAGGGCAGTATGTGGTGTATTCTGTGGTGACATCTTCTTTGGTAACAGTTGAAACAGCTACTCCTGTAGTAATATGGGAAGTGGCACATGCGTCATGATGACAACTGGTAACAGTCACGATAGCCGTTGATTCAGCCGTTTTGGTGATGATGGAGATAATCAAAGAGTAATTGCCGGTCCCTGTAACAGTGCTGTTATCCATCGAGGTGTGATTGGTGAAATAGGAAGAGAGAAAAGTTGGAGTAGCTACGGTGGAATAGTTTGATGTACTGTGAGCAGCAAATGTGGTACTGATGTGAGACGTAGTCAGGGTGTGATTTACATGATGGATATAAGATGAGTTCCGACTGGTGGAGAGAGAAGAGTGACTCGAAGATGGGGCCAAGGAGTGACTTGAAGCTGAACTAGCTGAATGTGTTAGAGAGAAACTTGCGGAATGTCTTGAGGATGAATTTAATGAATGGCTGGTGAATGAATTTGTGGAATGACTTGAAGTTGAATTTGATGAATGGCTCGTTGTGGTTGTTGAGTGACTTGAAGTAGAAGTGGAAGAATGACTCGAGGAAGTTATTGTCGAGTGACTCCGAGACGAAGTGGATGTAAAAGTAGATTTCGAGGTTGCTGAAGATATAGATTTAGAGGTGACGCTCAGGCCGAACGAGGAAACAGTAGCAGAAGCAGTTTTCAATAAGTATGGATCGGAGCTGCTAGAGCATTCAGAGGCTTTGCTTCCCGCAATACAAGAAGCTCCGACGTAGTCCTCGATTGTGATGCTTTTCACGTATGCACTGGATGTACTCGCTTTGTTTGATGCAGCAATACTCACGAATAATCTTGAAGATGCAACTGTGTAGCCAACGGAAGACCACGCTTTTGCACCGTCTAGATACCACGCAACAGTGTCATTTGATAGTTGAATGGTAAAGTCGTGAAACGCGGTAGTCAAGTCACTGCCTGCATTGACCGTGGTGTTATATGAGCCACCTGGTCCGGTGATGATTATATCTCTGCTGTCGTTTGCAGCCACATTGAAGTATATGCCAACTCCCAACAACCCAAAACTAGTGTCGCTTTGACTTGAGGCCTTGAAGCTGAAAGTGTAATTTCCTTCAAGGACCTCAAATTTGGACGTGAGAGACGAGCCTGTTGACAGTGGCACGAGTTCAGCACTGTTATCTTTAATGTTGACGGTTCCTTCTGTGGTGAATAGATTGCCGATAACCGTGGAATCCTTAGAGCTGAACTCAAGAACTCTTGTTTCTTCTGTTCCCACACCATATGTGGTTGCTGCTCTTGCTGCAGCTAAGAGAGTGGTGTAGAGAGTAAATACCAGATACCTCAACATGTTAGAAATTTCGCTTCCCTCTCAAATTACAATTTATGGTAACTAATATGCAGCAAAAGCCTCAAGGCTTTAAAGGCAGAAATAAAAGCATAAGATTCACAACGGTGGGAAACAATCTTCTATATATACTTTACATCAAACGAAGGAGAAGACTGTCACCGTTGTTGGTGACTTGTGTGCGAGGATCTAACCGATACACTCGCGTGATGAAATCCATAGAGAGTTTGTGAGCGTAGTGCAGTTATAACGTATTGTGCCAAAGACCAGTGTCGAATGATGCAGTACTTTAGAATGATAAATTACGCACATTTTGAAAGTTTCTGGTTTATTATGCCTGTATAATGTTGTGTGTCCTGCGTTTCATGCACAACGGATCCCGGACATTGTCAAAATGAGGAAAATCTTCATCGTGGATCCATGGTGAAGGACCTTTTTTTTTGCACGCTGTTCTAAAAATCAACCAGGATTTTCACTGCATGTCTTCGGTAACAAACAATACTGTTTGTTCCACGGACACAATTCATCCACAAATAGTTTTATCTTTGACTGATTGGACTGCATGTCTGACCTGCTCTGCCTGTAATATTAACACCGATAGATGGATATAGACTTACAATTGGCATCAAAAAACGACATAATAAAAAATATCCGGGCACGTGACATTTGTCTACAGCAATTATCTCCCTACACTAATCTATCCTTTATATTGACATGGAAAAGACCCCAAGCACTATAAAAGATACAAAGTCGCGCTGGGTTACCAGCACAACTGTGAATTAGCGTATCACCGAGCACAATGGCTACAATTCATGGTGATTGGTACACCATGTTTTACTTTTAGGAAGAATGGATACAACCAATCTTAGGATTGCTAACCCTCCACTGCGGCGAATCCAGGATTCTAATCCTGAATGAAGTACATACCATTCTTGAATTTGATTGTGATTATCATATATTTATCCCTTAATGTACATAATTTAGTCTTCATCACTGGAATCATCATCCAAGTCCACAGGAGCCAAGCCTGGCGTCAAGCCTGGGAACTTGTGGTCTTTGGTGACCTTCATCTTGATATTCTTAGGTTTTTTGCTGTTTTTGTAAATACCACTAAGATCCTTTACGGCGTTACCAGAGGAGGCCAAGACTTCCTCCTCAAGTCTTTGGAGTTCCTCGTTCGTTTCAGACGAGTTACTTTTTGCTTGTATGGACTTGACATTGCGGGTGATTTTGCTATTGATCAACTTTCTTTCCTCTTGGCTCAACTCGCTGCTTTTTGCAATTTGAGATTTGATGATTTCAAGTCTAGCAACCTTCTCGATCTCCTCATTCTGGGCCTTGGCTTGCCTTATTAGTTTCTTCTTTAATGTTTTAAGAGCTCTTTTTCTTTCCTTTGCAGTAAGATTTCCGGTATCCAATTCCAGTCCCATGGAATTGAATGTGCTGTTGACTATCTCAATCGAGCTCTTTTTCGAGTTCTTCTTTCTGCTCTTAGTGATCCTGCTTCTGGAATCGGGCTGTAACTTCAATGGTTTGGCGTTGGGAAGCACATTTGCCATGAGTTTATTCAACGAGGCATTAGCATTCACTTTAGAGGTTTTTGATTTGAAGTGGCTCATTTTTCGAGTTGATTATGTATAGTAGCTGTGATGGTGTCAAAGATGCATTGTATGGCGATGCTCGATGAGTAGAGAAAATTTTTTTGAAAATTTTATTTGAGTGCCAAAAATTTTCTTTTTCGTTTTACAGAGAATATGCGATGCATCTGCAGCAGGGGCCAGCCTGGAGGTATCAACATGGCTTGGGCAGGATATAATAAAGAATTGTTACAGAATGACTAAATATCAGTGTTGGCCATATATGTTATTCAGTTGATACGCCAAAAGTTGGACTAAAAGGTAACGATTCAAAGAAGGACACAAAAAGTAGAGTAGGTTTATCATTCTGAGTGACTAAGACCATGGGGTACACGAGTTAACTGAAGCGATATATTCAACAAAAAACTGTAAAGGAGCTTCTCTTCCAAAATGAAACACTTTCGTATGGCTGTAAAATAAAGTGACATAAAGAAAAGGTAATCTTTGAATGAACTGACAAAAGATATACATTTAATTACCCTCAAGCAACAGTAATCACTAAATCATAGTATTGGTAGGTGATATCCCCTACAAATCTCTAAACCCCTAAAATATATTGATAGAATACATAAATCAAAAACTGGCAATGATCTGAAAACATGAACAAAAGAAGCAAACAAAAGAAGCAAGCAAAAGACGAAAACGAATTCACACCCTCTGCTTCTTACATTTGTACTGTTGATAATCGAGAGTGTCCACGCTATCAAGCTGAACCTCACAAATTTCAGGCGTTGCTTTTGCAGAATCCTCGCCTTCATTTGCAGCGCTGCCATCTGCGTTCCCCGATGTTGCAGAGGCGCCATTTGTGCCATTTGTGCCATTTGCAGGCAAAGCATAATAGCTTGCAGGATTCACGTGAGGAAGCGTGGAGCAAAGAGTCTTCATAGCTTCGGTGGAAAGGTCTTCTGCATTAGGAAATTGGACATCAAAACGGATGAATAAGTTCCCAAACTCCTCAGCAGAGTTGGACTTGGGCATTCCATAGTTTTTTACCACTTTGACCAATCCTGGTCGTATTATTTCGCCTGGCATGATCCTGACCTTCAAGGTCTTTTGCCCTAGAAAGTTGACAACGAAAGAGCCCCCTGTGAGAGCCGTCACCAAGTCTATCTTCTGGTTAAGCACAAGATCGTCATTCTTGCGGATAAATCGCTCGTGTTCCATCTGTTTGATTGTCACAATGATGTCCCCTGGAATTATATTGATCCCCTCATCTGCCTGTTTGCGGAAAACGATAGAGTCGCTGTTTCGGGTGCCTGGAGGGATATTTATACTGAGAATCTTCTGCCCCATCACAAACTTGGCCCCCCGGCACTTATCGCATGGTTCCTGCGACAATTGGATGGCCCCACGGCCCTGGCAACGTGTGCACGTGCTCTCAAAGCGCTGGATCATGTTTTCCGTCTTCTTTTCGGCCCGGTAGCTTCCTAAACCGTCGCAGCCGTTACATTTGCTCCAAATAGGCGCGGATCCGTCCTTGAGGCCGGTTCCTTTGCATGCTGTGCATCGGGACTTGCGCGAAAGCATGAGACTTGTCTGCTTCCCGCTGTACAACTCCTCAAGCGTGCAGTTGAGGGTGTGTTTGATGTCCTGACCCTTACGTAATGTCCCGCTATCTGGGCCGTTTTGACTGTTTGCACGGGACATGAAATCATTGTTACCGAAAACTGATCCAAACGAGCTGGATGCCGCCTGCGCACTGAGTTCGTTGAAGAGGTTATTGAAGATTTCGGACTGGCTATGAGGGAAAGAAGAGAAAGAGCCTCCAAACATCCCTGAAAAGGTAGCACTAGGGTCGCCTGTGTTGAATAAATTGGAGAAATTGGACGCAGCGGAGTGGAAATTGAAATTTTGCTGCTGTTGGTGACGTTGATTTTGTTGCTGTCGCTGCTGTTGATAAGCATTATTAGGCGGTCCGTTGCTTGCCCCATTAGCAAAGCCTGACGATGAAAAGGACATACTTATGCCGTCCTTTCCAAACTGGTCGTAAAGTTTTCGCTTGTCCACATCAGATAACACTTCATAGGCTGTATGAACAAGCTTGAACTGTTCTGTGGCTTCTTTAGAGTGATTGTTTTTGTCGGGATGGAGTTTGAGGGCGCGGCTTTTGTAGGCTCGCTTGATTTCCTCCGCAGATGCAGACTCGGAAATTCCCAAGAGATTGTAATAAAATAGGTCTCTCGCCATTATAGATGTGTGGATGTGTGTTATTTAATTATGTGTCTATGTTGTAGTTTTACTATGTCGGTTTGCTGTGGTGTCTTGCGTGAAAGTGTTTGTTATGTTTGTCTTCCGCAAGAATGAAGGTTATGTGACTATCTGTTACGACTCTAAGTTTTTATCGGAGCTGCAATATGTCGATGGTATTGCTGATGGGAAAGTAACACATAATATTGTTGATAGTGTATGGAAACACATTTAATAGGCAACTTGCTTACTATGGTGATGGAGATGCCTTTGATTTTGTTCAGGCAATCTGAATTTGTGGCTTTATTTGTTGACTCAACTGGATTTCTGGATCCTCAGGCAAAAGAGATCAAGCTGTGTGGTGTTGGAGAGTGATGCTGTGGATGATAATGATGGAAGCCATATATATATATATTGGAGGGTACTAGTTAGCAATAGGAAAAACTATAGTTGGTTCGAAACTTGGATGGCTGTGGATCAGTGCGTAAACCTGGTGATTCAGTGTCTTTAATACATGATTTTATCATTTTTTTATCATCATTTCCCTGTGCTTCTTTTTCTTTTTTTGGAGGAATTCCCAATAAATTGTCATTTCTTTTTGCTTCTTTCTTTTTCGGGGTGTTGCCTTGGAAGCCCATAGAACAAAAAAGAAACGCCCGAGAAATACGGTAGTGCGCGGAGAAGCTTCTCACGCAACAATTGTGGTGATGAAAGCCACTGACTAATGCTGCTGTGGCTACTATTTAGGGTTGCGCGGTGGATAAAATCGGGTTCTCGACGGCTAGCGCACCCGACCAAAGCTATTGTTGCCGCTGTTAAAAGTGTCACTTACGGATGTGGATACATTTATGATTGCTAGTTGCAGCTATCACAAAAAGTGTCCCTTATGTTTTTATGGTTGCCGAGTCGTGCTTATCGATTGTCTTTTTATGGTTGCTAGCTGCAGATTGTGTTAACTACGTAGTCATGAGTGCTAGTGTCTATCACTGGCTTTCTTCATTGATATGAATAATACAAGGCCCTGCAGAGACATCAGCACAACTTCAGGCCCCGTAAGGCCGCCGTACAAAACAGCACAAAACAGTATGGGTAGCTCAACGAAAGAGATTACTGTTCTCGCTAATACTGGCGGTTGTGTATTCGAAACCCGACCTCCTCACAGTAATTTAAATCGCAAATATCGTATATTCACCTTGTTTCTATATACAGATGAAACCCTAATTACACTGGGATTTCAACATTGCCAAGTAATTTGGCAGTCTGATTGTACTTCGCGTTGCTTTCTTCAACCTTCTCTGCAATACCTCTTAAATTGTGTTTGTTTCCATTGAACTTCTTTTCCTTCTCGTTTATGAATTTTTGCTTGAAGCCATTCAAATCTCCGTTCTTTATGATTATCTCGAAAATGTTTTGCAAAGTAATCATTAGCTGCTTTGAGAAATCGGATCCTTCTCTGAGCGATCTGCTGGCCCAATGGTCGAAATTCAACTGGAACCATTTGGTGATGATATCAAACCGCTGAGCTTTACGCGATACGATTTCCTGCATGGTGTCTTTGGTCGTCAAACTCGGTGGAGCAATGAAATTGAACCCAATAAGAGCCATTTCGATTCCCCTACTGTCAATGTTGGTTCTCACGTAGTTCAACACTTTGGCTAGCACCGCGTCTTCCAGAGCGAAGCCTAGAGCAGAGATCGCAACAGTTTGTAGCTCTGAAAGACTCATAAGATCGTTCAACCCATTACTGTCAAGCTGGTTGTTGATATTAGGCAACAAAGATTCACTTGATCTTGTAGACACTTGAAGAATGTTTTTGAACGTCTTGATGTTGCAATTGTAGGTCATGTTGATCAAGACAGCAGAAACCATCTCTTTTGGAATGCTATTCTTAGGGCCTTGGTGCAAGTTTTTGTAAAGCTTGCTGCTGTACTTGATGATCTCTGGATGGTTGACTCCTAATCTGATGATGGAACTTCTGACAAACATCTCGGACTTTGTGTAAGTGGCCTTAGAGAAGTTCGAAGGCCACTCCAACTGATCGAACAAACCGTTAATTGCCTTAGTTGCATATTTGAGCAATTTTTCATCTTCTGTAGATAAGTTCAATTGAATGGCAGTAATGAAAAACTCGACGATCCTCAAAATTATCTCCAAAGTTTCGAAACCACAAACTTGGTTTTTGCTAGATGTAATGTGTTTGATCAATAACAACAAACCTTCAATCTCCTCTTTGGTAAGCATATCCAAGGTCAAATAGCTCTCTATATCAGAAAAGATAGCAATAGTATCCTCGTTGGACAAAGATGCGAAGTTTTTGATGAAATTCTCGAAAAATCTCTTGCCCTTGTATCTAACTCTATAGTACCCATTTCTGCCACTGTTGACGAGCGCCAATTTCTTATCACCAGAGCTGTAATCTATAAAATAATTTCTTTCCCTAAGAAGTCTATTGTTGGTCAGCACGCTGCCGTCTCTGTGGACTTCTTTGATCATCAAAGGTATTATGTATTTGTAGTCTTCTTCTTTGTCTCTGGCCTCTGCATCTTCTGCCTTTTCGAGGTCAATACCGAACTTATGCTGCTCAAAACTGATAACGTCTTTGCTTTTATACTCAAGAGTTACAATTGGGAATCCTGGTAGTTTCAACCAGGAGACCATCAAGTCAGTTAAGTTGATTTCGGGCCATTGTTTGTCCTCCTTTTTAGAGTCGAATTCCTGCCAGAATTGGTTTGGGGTGATAACTTTGAGGCTTGTCTTTTGAATGATCTCTTGTAGCTTCTGGTAGAACTTTTTGTCAGATTGGCTGAAGCTTTGGGCAAACATTCTCAATAAATAGATCCCCTTTTCATAGCAATGAGCTTCAAACGTATCACTTATGGAATTGATATTAACCACATTTTTGGTTTTATCGCTCATCTCGGAGATTGAAAAACTTCCCAATTCAGAGTCTGTATCGAATATTCTCTCAAGGTTGACACCTTGTTCAACCCAGACCTTGTCGCCATATTCGCTATCGTTGTTTAGTATCATATATGTTAAGAAGGTAGCAAACGATTCGTTCAACCAATAATGACTCCAATTGTCAAAGTTGATAGAGTCTCCAAACCATTGGTGCACAAGCTCGTGCAAGATAACCTGTTTCATTTGCTTCACCATGTTGTTACTGTGTTCCACATCATGCAAATCGATAAGTACAATTTCCTGTTGAACAGAAATTAAAGACCAGTTTTCCATGGCCCCGTTTGTGAGGAATGGCAACGCCACAATGTCAAGCTTAGGAATCGGGAAGCTTTTCACATTCAACACATCCAAAAGCCTGGAGGAGAGCTGTTTGGTCAAATTCAAAGCGAAACCTGCTCTAGATGACTGGCCCTTCATAGTGTATAGTCTTACCGGAATTGTGTCTCTGACTTTCGTTTCGAGGAATTCAAGGTCCCCAATAACAAAACCAAAAATAGAACTGACCATTGGAGGCGATACGTCAAAAGTTACCGATTTTCTGCCTGAATCAACAATTTCCTCATTCACAATGGCAGTATTGCTGATAGCCTTGAAGCTGTCGCTGATAGTAAGCTTCAATTTGTAGACAGCTTTTGACGCCAATTCGTCTACACATGGAAACAACAATCTGGCAAAGTTTGGCTGCAAATGAGTAGCGAGGATGTAGTTCTTCGAGTCGGTATCATAGGAATAGTTTGTTTTGAAAAGACCCTTAGTTTCATCGTTGTAGGTTCTGATAGTGTTTATCTTCCCCAAGTACTGGATTTTCAACACAATTTCGTCGGTTTCAGCAAGTTGTTGGTATTGCACATCGGAGAAGGTGAATCTAACACGCTGATTGTCTTTCTCTGGTTTGACGGTTCCCTTGTATTCGGAATCCTTGAATTCAAGTACACATTTCAATATGACCAAATCCACAGCATTCAATGCAAGTTCGAAACAATCTGTGGCAGGCTTTGAACTAAAAATCACAGGATCCTTTTTCAATTGGAGCGACTCTTCACTTCTAAAATTTTTTTTGGTGTGATCTATGTCAAGGTGGAGATCATAGCTCGACACCTGAAAGCTGTTAGTTAACGAGAGAAAGTTCAATGCACTCATTATCAAAAATTGCAGCTCTCTGTTTGAATTTTCAAAATCTGGTGGTTCTTCTCCGGGATATGTCTGATAATTAGCATAGACTACAGTAACCTCTTGATGGAGAAAATGGTTGATGAAAATTTCCAATGTTTAAACCCCGAGGTCTAAAATTATGTGGAGTGTGTGAAGCAATACAAAAATTTTCGCACATTACATGTACCTCTCCATAATAGGCTTATTGATGACTGATCAAAGGCAGGTCTGCTTTTGATCTTGAACTAATAATAGGCAGAGCATACTACATACAAACGATGAATCGTATTTTTTGGTGTCATACAGCTGAATAAGTAAGTCTGCAGTGATTGTATCAGAGAGAAAACTCCGAAAGCCGTTTTTAGTCGCACCTATTTAATATACAGATAAGACGAGGTCGTTGATTTCTTTTTGAAGTCTCATTGGCGTAAATTGAAGTACTTTCGTGCAATGAAATCACTTTATAATGATTATATCACTTCAATAAAACAGTATTGTTCTCTTGATCAATTCTGTTCTTTTAGCACGCCGTGATAACAAAATTGATTACGAGAACAATACCGTTCTTCAACGCTGAATGAAAGAGCGCCACGGCCCAATTAGAATGACTAGCGTGTATGCTATATATAGTAGTCTGAATAATATAAAAGAGAGACTTTCCCCGTTCTTTCAACAAAAATTCTAATTGATCGACAGAGAAAAAGAATTCAAGAAGCATGGCGAAACAATCGCCTTCGCTTTAGTGTAAGGTGGTTTGCTAAGGCTTCTCTCTTGCACCCATTACTGAATAGTTATGATGAGAGATAATTTTTGATTTTACGGTTGCTGTTCTTGTCACTTTAGTCACTATAGTTGCACTTTTGCTGCTTTCAAGATAGATAATGCTGCTTACTGATGCCCTGTTGAGTCTGTTGCGAGAATTCTTGAATGAAGTTCCTGCAGGTTGCTTGAATCCACTATCGTAAATAGTCTACGTAATGCGGTCTTTACGTTTTTTTTTTTTCTTTTTACATAGGCTTAGGCGTTGAATACTTCTATTCACCGTACCCCTCACGGGGTATATGGGGCAGAAAGTGGTGATTATTATGCCGATTGCTTTAATGTGGTTGGTAGTGATAGTTGCTGCAATCTGTCCCATAGTTAAGCATAATTTCAACGCTGCTCTCCTATAAAACTTTCTGTACTATTTGTAAGTATGGTTTGAGCGTAGCACTAATATGCCATGAGCATCGTGGTAGAGAAAAATTGTCTAAAATTGTGTCGGTAAGTCACCGTCTGAGCAAACACATGATACAGGCAAGTTTACCACTCTTTAACATTTCGGTACGTTGCCAACACCGCGACTTTCAGTCAAGAAGTCAGATAGAGAAATACCCCTAATATATTACATATTTGTTAATCAAATAATCAAAGCAAGCGAAAAGAAATCAAATAAATAGCTACTTCTTACTGTGGTCAACATCATCATCAACAACATCATCATCATCATCATCGTCGTCGTCGTCATCGTCATCGTCGTCGTCATCATCATCGTCATCAACACCATTATCATCATCATCATCATCATCATCATCATCATTATCCCCTTCATCGTCTAATTCTGAAGGAGGGCCCAATTTCTTCATAAGAACATCAACAATGTCAGGCCATTCACGCATACCCCCAAAACTAACTTCATTTCCTTTTCCTATAATCTTTTCTACAGGCTTAAGGATCTGAATATGAGGGAAATATTCCTTCATCAAATTCAAATGAATCTTGGTGATAGGCTGTGCAAAGGCCATGTTGTTGATCGATAATGCTGCAATAATCGGCTTCTGGCGATTCCACGTAGATATGATGGTTGTAAGGAGATTACTAGCAATTCCATTGACGATCTTGGCCATGGTATTGGCCGACATCGGCATGATGATCATCAAATCGGCCCATTTTCCGAGCTCTAAGTGCAACACTGGGTCTGAGTGCAACGCCTTGTCGTAAAACTTCATTATTTTCGGGTCCTTAGTGTGGTAGCTGAAAAAGTCCTTGTCTGTCCATATTTTATCAATGTGCATGTCAAGGATTCTCTGCCAGTTGGCCTTTTTCTTGCTATTGACGGTCCTACTTCCCTCATTCTCTGTAGCAGCAATATTGTTGAAATCCTGAAGGTTTAAGATATTCAAGGCTGACTCTGTCATCACTAACTTCACTGCTATCTTCTCTGGAGTGTATAACTCAAAGATCTTTTTCAAGAACGGAAATATCTTCAATGCCGAAGAGGTTCCTGTGATCCCTATTAAAAGATGAATTTTATTGTCATCTTGAAGCACATTTTCTGTGGATGAGGAGGACTGAAGAGCCGCCAATCTTTCCTGTATATCGGATCCCGAAGATAAAACACTTGAGATGCTGGTTGTGGCTCCTGAAGCACCTAATTTTCCTTTTGCTCCTTTGAGCCCAACTAACCCTGCCATTAGACGCGTGTTTAGGTTAGAAACACCGCTTTCGCTGACGTTTTCAATAGCTTCAGCACTTGAATCACCACCAGTAGTGGCTGATTTACCCAAAAGCACTGTATGAGGCTCTCCATTTAAAATCAAAGACATGTTACTAGGCTCGTTTTCTTTGCAGGTCAAAGGTTTGATTTGTGACGCAAGAAATGTCAGCAGTTGGCCCCCATGGACAGCGTTTCTCTTTTCCAACATCTCATCTAGGATAAACAGGGGATGGACATCCTCCTTGACATTACCTTCACTTTTAAAGCCTGTGTTTTTGTTTACGTCAAGAATACGGCCATTGATACTTCCATCCTTGCGGTTCTTATCCTGCTGGGAATTGCGGCCAGCATTTGAAGGAGACAAGTTGGACTTGGGAATGTTTTCCTTGGAGTTGTTTATCTTGAGAATAAGCTTGGAGTTCGACCTTTTGGGGATACCGGTGGAGACTTTTTTAGGCTTCTGAGCCTCCTGTTCCACGGCCATGATGGAGATATTTGAGGGATATATTGGAGCTGGAATGAGACTTGTTTGGGACAAATGAGAACTTTTAACGAGACTGAATACGGGGAAACTCAATGAAGCTATAATCAATCGACAACAGTCAGCTATAGTCGATGAATAGTAGATTGACAAATGCTATAGTAGCTGCTGACCTGTGAGAAAAAATGTCTCGTCCGCTTTTGATCCAAGAAACCAACAAAGACTAGAGAAAGATATACCAAAAAGAACACACACACCTAATTTGTCATGACGCACCTCTTTCGCACCGCAAGAAGTTCTGGCTACTGGAGATATCTGGCTGATGATGGAATCAAAAGAACCCGTTTTATTTTACAGAAGAAAACCACTAACTAAATTAAAAATTTTCCCCTAAAAAGAATCCATCGATCGATCGGCGGAACAAAAGAAGGAAAAAAGGCTGCTGCTGCAGACTGCTGCATGGAGACACATGCCAATGCACCTATCATCAGACACATGCAGATATGGGTAACTTCACTTTGACGGTGTTTCGTCGCTCAGAGGTTGGTCTATGGGTTCTGGATCCGCGGTTCCCTTGTCCAGGTTGCCGTTGCTGTTGCCGCCTTCTTTTGGGGGATCTTTGGAGACGTTTTTTGACGATCTGTGTGGTTTGTTGATCACAATCACCAAAAGAAGCAACACGACCAACGAAAGAAGTAATATTAATTTGCATTTGTTATTCTTTTTTTGGTAGCTTGTTGCCTTTGTGAGCTCCTTGTCGGCTTTCTGAAGACTGACGTTGGTTGTATGTAGATTATAGTCGATATTGTCCAAGATGGTTCCCTGTTCAATGATCATGTTTTGCATTTCTTTGAATATGGAGCTCACCTCCAAGACTCCCTGGGCCAATTTTTTGATTTCTGTTTCTCGCTGCCGGACAATAACGTTTAGATTCTGGTTTCTCGTTTTCATAGTCGTCTGCTGCAATGCGTCTCGTGAATATTGCTCCGCCTCCGCAGTTTCTATTTCGTCCAATATTGGATCGTAGGTGTCGTTCATACCCACATTGCCAGCCCCTGAATTCGGGCCTGTTAGACTGGAGATCGGCTCAAAATCGTCCTCTTTCAAGAATCTAATATAGTTGTTTTGCAATTTCCGGAAGTTTGACGAGGCCTGCTGTATTTTCAAAGCGTAGTTCTTTTTCACGTTTTCCAACATAGTCAACTCGCTGTTGTTTTTGAGAAGATTAGGGTTCTGTTTGATCAATTCAAGTCTCTTTATAAGCAGAAAGCAGTTCTGAAACTTGCTGGTGATTGTGTAATTCAACTTTTCAATCTCTTCTTCGTCCACCGTCCGGTCATTGAATCCTGGGAGGAGATTCTTCTGGTACAATTTATTCAACGATCCGGTTTTGTTCTCAATCTCGCGTAATATGACATCGATTTCGTCCGCAATGTCAAAAAACGCCGGCGGAAGTGCTGCCGAGGACGACAATTCAATCGACTCTTCGTTATCATTAGCATCGTGCATCAATCCTTGCTCTTCTTCGGGAAGCGAGTCGAATCGGGCCTTCTTTCCTTTCCCCTTCTTGGTCTTTCCGAACGTATGGTGGGGGAACGTTCGGCGGTAAGAGAGAAACAAATTAGTTCTATCTCTAAACATTGTGTGTTGCGGGATATTGCAGATGTAACGGAGTGGTTATTGTGCTGGTTGTTATAATGTTTTTGACGATCAGGCTGTGGGTTTGGTGATTATTCGCAATCGTATCTTAGGATCGATTCAGTTTTTCAGGCGTTGATGAGTAGTGCGCATAGTAAAACATTGTATCTGCGATTCTCAACATGGGCCTTCTACAAGCAAGTGACAAGATAAGATACCCCAACAGGAGGGCCTTACAAGGCGAATGACAAGAATATAAAGGCTGTCGTTTCATTAGATGGAATTAGTGGAAGCTGGATTAAAGCAGGAAAAATTAAAGAAAGAAAAAGTCTAAAGAAACAATGAATTTTTTATCACTTTACAAAAGTGCACCTATGTCTTCTTTTCGTAGTGGCCATTACCTGTAACGAAGCAAGAACGCACTGCTAAAGTCTTCGTCTAGAATAGGCCATCATTTGAATCCCCTCGTCAGAGCTTTCGTTGCTCACGGTGGGACTGATCTCTGCAGGACTAGCCAAGACATTGGCATTATTACCACTATTGACCGTGGAGCCTAGCCGACTGGCGATCAGACTCATTGATTTGTGCAGATATTTCCCTGCAGAGAGGTTCGAAGACCCCGAAGACGACAACTGGCTAGTACTGGACTCATTATGGCCCATTTCCACCGACGTTTTACTACGCGGAGGCGACGAGTGCAAGCTAGCGTTATTTTCAGGCGAGACCGGCGCTTTTGCCACCAGTTTCAGCTTCGCAGGCGGGAAATGCATCACAAAACCCGCTGCAGCGCCGGCCTGGGAGTGTTTTTGGTGGAGTTGCTGCGAAAAGTTGGCCAACGCGGGGTTTTTCAAGTTGTTGGTGAGCCCCAACGCCCCGGGAGAAGAGGGCAATGATCTGGAGGCAGCAGCAGGCGACACGCCGTTCATTGCAGCAAGATGCGTCGAAGACACGGGCTTTTGGCTGTTGGGGATCAGCATGGGAGCCGCAGCACTAAAACTGGACGAGGGAGAGGCCGAGGCCTTGGCTTTGCTGCCAAATCGAAAGGAGAGCGCTCCAGAATGAAGGTGGAGAAGCGAGGAGTTTCTCTTGGGGATCCCCCTGCTTGCAGAGGCCGCCGAGGGAGTGGTGGACCCAATAGAGGCCGAACTGGATATTCTGTCCAAGGAGTCTTGGTCGTACGGCGGCGCCAAAGGCGAGTTGTTTGTGTCCGACTTCATGGCGGTCTCGTAGGAAGGAACACGCGACAAAGCGGCTCCCCATTGTGGCGTGGACGCCCCGCTGATAATGGGCATTCCGGTGTTGGAATTCACGCGTGACAAGTGCACGTAGTCAGGGGACATCGAGAAGTAGTCTGTACTGGCTCCCACAGGAAGTAAGGGCCGGGCAGGCGAGGGGAAATCCTCGATAACTGCCCCAGAGGGCCTAGAGGCTGCCCCGGGGCCAGCAGCCATGTGGAGTGCGCTATTGCTGTTGTTTGCACTTGAGCCTAGACTGTATAGGGGCTCCTTTGCGTCCTCGCCTTCTGCGTGTGTTTTTTTGGCCATTTTGGACGAGCCGCTTGCAGCAGCCTCAATCTGCTCTGCGGCAAGCCGCTGCAAGTGAAGCTCGTTCAAATGCTTGGTCAACTGCAGGTTGAACTTGCTCTGCGACATAATGTCGTGCGACTGTAGATTTTCAGGCACGTTCACCATCATCGGGGTGTTTGAGCCAGAACTGCCAGGATCCACAGGCGACTGCGCACCGCTGCCGATGCCAAACGTCACGTTTTTGGCCCCAGAGCTACGGCGCAAGGCCCGCGGGACTTCAGCCTCATTGAGCGGGTCCTCGCAGCTGCCAGAGTCTTTTCCGTTCCGCGAATACCATAGTTTATCAAAGACATGCTGTCCGTAGTTCGGAGGAGCCATGATCTCGGGCTGGCCTGTTGCGGGGTTCACCGCGGTCTTATTGGCGGCAAAGAGAACCTCGTCGTCCTCCCTGTTGGCGTCCGGGTTGGCCGTAAGACGCGTTAGGTCCGAAAAGGAGATCGCCTTCCTCTGCGGGGTAGAAGCGGCCAGGGAGTTCTTCGACAGGTCGCCCGATTTCGGCGAAACCGGGGTTTTGGCCCCGTGTGCATGGTCTGCGCCATTGGCGCCCGTGGCAGCGGCGCCAGGGCGCTTGCTTTCGGAAGTGATATCCGGAAGATTGTCCGAGTACACCGGACTGACGGAGGGGTCGACAAACTTGGTGGAAACCGTCACAAATGGCGAAATAAAGAAGATGATCGGCAAAGTGGCCCGTAGCTCCGAGGTGTGGCCGTTGGGGTTCTTCAAGGCCACCACAATGGAGAGTTTGTGGCGCACCTTCAAATGGTCCTCTATGGTGCAGTCCTGCGTGCACACAGTCAAACTGGAGGGCAAATCAACCACCCGCTCGACCTCCCAGCGGTCCTCAGAGAGATTCTGGAAGTTTGTGGCCAGATCCGCCGCAATGGCTCCGTCGGGGATCAAGTACGACCCGGCGGGCTGGTACATGTCCTCGGAGGGCTGGGGAATCACCACCTTGGTGACAATGCGCTCGTTGTTGTGGTGCTGGCTGTTGATGCCGTTGAAGGAGTAGCACTCGAGGAGTTTGATGGTGATTTTCCCGAGTTTGAGGCCCTTTATGAGGGGAATCATGAGGAAGTTGACCGGAATCGACGATCCGATCGCCACCGCCCTGGACGGCGTGCTGATGGTGTATTCGACCTTTTTGGGCCACGAGTTGTCGATGGAGATCGTCTCGGAGAGCTCCGGGGCGTCCTCGGCAAGCGTGCGGACTATGCGGATGTGTTTTGAGCACACGAGCCGTTTCGAGAATTTCCCGCGGTCTATCGCGGCCTCGAGCTTGTACACAAGATATCCGCCCGGAAGGCCCTCGACACTTTCCAGAACAGACCCGGGAATCACCCCAAAAAAGGGCAACTCGTAGTTCCCCGGGGTGAGCGTGTATTCGATGTCCCTGAGCGGCTCGTTCTCGACAACCAGCGGCTGCTGTACGGACTCTGCGTGTTTGTATAGAGAGGTGGTGGATTTGCGCGACGAGATATGGTTCATTTTGTTGATGTTGAGCAACAGGGTCGAGGATTTCAGGTTTCTCTTGAGTTTCGAGTGTTTTTCCGTGGCTAGGATGTTCTCGGATTGGCTCAACAACCCAGCACTGTCCCACTCGTGTTCGTAGACTCTCTTGATGAAATGGTTCGGTCTGCTGTACACAGTGGCCGAGGACTCCAAGTGGTCGATCCAGTTGAGCCTGAGGTCGCCAAAGAGCTTCAAGGAGAGCCGTTTGATGTGGACGGTTTCCGTGACAGAAAGCACAATCCGCCCAGAAAGCGCCACCGAGCTTGCCTCGTCAGGGGGGCCTTTGACGACCACGACGTCGTGGTCGAGGCCGTCGAGTCTGATGTCAAACAAGGGGGCCAACGGAGGCTTGACGGAGGAGGCGTTTCGGGTGAGATATCCCATGGTTGTTGGGCAATAGCGACAGATCTGGCGCAAAATCCGGCCCTAGTGGAGAGAGGGAAGCTGAGAAAGGAGGCGAATATAGGTAAAGCGAGGGGTTTCTGGGCTTCTGCTTGGTTGGGAGATGGTACGAGATAGAAGACAAACAGAGGAGAAACAGGGGAAACGTGAGCTTTCGGGGCTAAAATTTCTGATATATTTATGACGCTTGAATTTATTTAGATATCCAGGATTCGCCTTTCTTTTTTTTTCTGGTTTTTTCCGAGATAGGTTATGGATGCGCGAGGTGTAGGAGATATTGGAGCTACAAATGGTGGATGAGTGGCAGCTATTCACGGTAGTGATGTAGGGCGGTTCTGTGAGGTGTGGATATTACTGGGCGTGCAAAGACAAATGCTACAGAGGCTACTTATTAAAGAGTAAAATCACGATTTCCACTTATTGTCCTAAATATCAGCGCCTGCAAAATGTCGTAGATCGATCTGTTGCAGCACGCGTACCACCGGTACTGATTTCCATACTGATTGCGTTCTTTCTTTGCCGATTAGTCTTTCCTTGTCTACACTATCTCAATGCCAATGTCTATCATTTAAGGTTGATAAAATTTTTCCGAAAATTTTTAATTTCCCTGTTCGATGGATCGTTGTCTAAGAGCTAGAGCCAAAAGGAACAAGTCCGATAGCGTCTGTTGCACACGCCACTGCTTTGCGGTATATTTGCGTAGTTTTCGGCGCCCAAAGGCGTGGGCCTGCGTTTTTTGGCTCGTGGCGGGCGATGCTTGCCTGAGGCAATTCTCGGGAATATGAATCAGCAGATTGGCAATTCTCGGTTTTATCAGTGTCTACAAGCCGTGCGAGGGTGTCTCAGTGGGGCATCGTGGGATGACTTGGGTGTATGGGTTGTGAGATGGCTGGTGTCGATGATTATCTGGTATTAAAGTATGGCATATGCTGTGGCATGTGAGGGAGGGGCCAAAGCGGGCATCGTGCTGCATGTGTCACGTGGGATGTATACCTACAGGCAGGGCGATAGGCGGGCGATGGCCGACATGCGCGCTGTCAGACAGCCAGGGGCCTAGACAGGGCCAAGTGTGGCCTTCACCCTCAGTGCTTTTGTGCCGTTTTAGCAACATGGATGTGCTCAAAGTCTGCCGCACGCCTAGATATACATATTGTGGCGACTCGCTCTTGCAAGCAGCCACAGCGTCAGGTCATATCCCAATCCATGTCACGTGACCATATCGGCAAGCATCTGCTTACATAACTTCTTACTACATGGAAACCATACCGCAACCTGTATCTTGTCCCGCCAAAAAGAAAAACAAAACCACAAGCTTGCGCGTAAACCTGAAGCATCTAGGTGTAGCGCTTCTCAATCAAGACTTCTCCATAGCACCCATTGCCCTCCATCTTTCACTCTTTCAGCCCCTCCCAATTCCACACCCACCCCTACAGCCTGACTCCCTCCCCCTGCGATGAACCCCTTGGTCTGGCTCTGGCTCTCTCTATGGCCCGCGCTCTGCGTTGCCATCGAGATCCTCGAGCCGCACCCCTCGAACCAGCAGCTGTTCTCCCTCGGCTATCCCCTCCCCGACGCCGACAAATGCCCCCCCTGCTTCAACTGCATGCTCCCGATGTTCGAGTGCAAGCAGTTCTCTGCGTGCAACCTGTACACCGGGCAGTGCGAGTGCGAGGCCGGGTTTGGGGGCATCGACTGCGCCGAGCCGGTGTGCGGGGCGCTTTCGGACGCGCCCAACAAGCGGCCGGTGCGGGACGCCAACGCCACCGCGTGCGACTGCGCCGCCGGCTGGGGCGGCATCAACTGCAACATGTGCCTTGAGGACGCGGTGTGCGACAGCTTCATGCCCGACGGGCTTTCCGGAACGTGCTACAAGCAGGGCCACCTTGTCAAGAAAAGCCACCAGATGTGCGACGTGACCAACCGCAAGATCGTGGCGATCCTCAAGGGCCGCAAGCCGCAGGTGACGTTTGCGTGCAACCGCACTGCGGCGCAGTGCAACTTCCAGTTCTGGATCGCGGAGCGCGAGAGCTTCTACTGCGACTTGGCGAGCTGCCGCTTCGACTTCGACCTTGCGTCGAACACCACGCACTACCGCTGCGACGCCGTGGCCTGCAAGTGCATTCCGGACCGCATGTTGTGCGGCGAGGACGGCTCGATCGACATCTCGGACTTCCTCACAGAGACAATCCGCGGCCCGGGCGACTTTTCCTGCAGCCTTGGCGACCAGCAGTGCCGGTTTTCCGAGCCCAGCATGAACGACCTCATTCTCTCGGTGTTTGGCGACCCGTACATCACCCTCCGGTGCGCCTCGGGCGAGTGCGTGCACTACAGCGAGATCCCCGGCTACGCCACCCCCGAGAAGCCGCGTTTCTCGCTCTACAGCCTCCTCTTCATCGCCGCGGTGGTGGTGGGCCTTGCGTGCCTCGCGGTGGTGGTGGCGTTCTCCGTGCGCAAGTCGCCGCTCTTTGGCGACTCGGAGGCGGTCGCGGACGACCTGTCGCTGTCGCTCTCCGGGCTGCCGGGCTGCCCCAACACCCACATCCCCGTGTCGCTCACGTTTGAGGGCATGCTGTACCGCGTCAAGGGCCGCACCGTCTTGGACGGGGCGTTCGGGGTGGTCAAGCCGCGCGAAATGCTCGCGATCATGGGCGGCTCCGGCGCCGGCAAGACCACGCTCCTCGACCTCTTGGCGGGCAAGAACAAGGACGGCGAGGCCCGCGGCGAGATCTTGGTCAACGGGCAGGCCTTGGCCCCGCGGGACTACCGCAAGATCGTCGGCTTTGTCGACCAGGAGGACTTCCTCATCCCCACGCTCACGGTGTACGAAACCGTGCTCAACAGCGCCTTGCTCAGGCTTCCGGCGCACATGTCCGCGCAGGCCAAGAAGGCGCGCGTGCTCGAGGTGCTCGACGAGCTCCGCATCCTCAAGATCCGCGACCGCCTTGTGGGCTCCGACATGGAGCGCGGCATCAGCGGCGGCGAAAAGCGCCGCGTGGCCATCGCCTGCGAGCTCGTCACCTCCCCCGCGATTTTGTTTCTCGACGAGCCCACCTCGGGGCTCGACTCTTACAACGCCCGCAAGGTTGTGGAGTGTTTGGTGCGCTTGTCGCGCGACCACGAGCGCACCGTGGTGTTCACGATCCACCAGCCGCGCAGCAACATCGTCACGCTCTTCGACAAGCTCTTGCTCCTTGCCGACGGGCTGGTGGTGTACTCGGGCGACATGGTGAAGTGCGGCGAGTTTTTCCAGCAGCACGGCTTTGCCTGCCCGCCTGGGTACAACATCGCAGACTACTTGATCGACATCACCTCGGACGCCCGGCTTGCGGGGCGCGCCAAGAACCACGTGGACGACAGCCGCATCCACGACGTGCCGGCGGAGGCGGACGTCGACACCCAGAGCGAGTGGAACCACTACGCGGTGCACCGCGACGAGCTCAGCCAGACGCTCGCGCACCCCGCGGGGTCTGCGCGGGTCACGGGGCTTTTCCGCAGCTCGGTCTACGCCGAGGAAATCGCGGCGGAAATCCGCGCCGTGAACGCCAGCTACAACGACGGCGCGGCCCTGGTGCTCAACTTCACGGACCGCGTGGCCCGCAAGGCCGGCACCGCGCAGCAGATCGCCATCCTCCTGTCGCGCACCTTCAAGAACTTGTACCGCAACCCCAAGCTCCTCCTCACGCAGTACCTCTTGTCGGTCTTCATGGGGTGCTTTGTGGGCATCTTGTACTACGACGTGGCCAACGACATCAGCGGGTTCCAGAACCGCCTCGGCTTGTTCTTCTTCATCTTGTCGTTCTTCGGCTTCCTGACCCTCACGGGGCTCCATGCCTTCTCGATCGAGCGCATTGTGTTCATGCGCGAGCGCTCCAACAACTACTACTCCTCCTTCAGCTACTACATGTCCAAGATCCTCTGCGACGTGTTGCCCTTGCGCTTGCTCCCGCCGGTCATTGTGCTTGCCATCACCTACCCCTTGATCGGGCTCAACATGGAGGACAACGGCTTCCTCAAGAGCTGCGCCATCCTCATTCTCTTCAACTTGGCCACCGCCTTGGAGATCCTCATTGTCGGCATCTTGATCCGCGAGAGCGGCAACGCCACCTTGATTGGCGTGCTTGTCTTGTTGTTCTCCATGCTCTTCTCGGGGCTTTTCATCAACATCGACTCCTCCAAGAAGGTCGATCTCAACTTTTTGAAGTCGCTCTCGACGTTCCACTACGGGTACGAGGCCTTGATCATCAACGAGGTGAGAACATTGGTGCTCCGCGAGACGAAATACGGGCTCAAGATCGAGATTCCGGGGGCCACGATCCTCAGCACGTTCGGGTTCAACGTCGGTGCGTTGTGGACCGACGTGGGGCTTCTTGGAGGGCTCACGGTGGTGTTTCTTGTTGCAGGGTTTGTGTGTCTCCACCGGTACGTTGTCGAGCGGCGATGAGAAGCGTTTTGACTCTTGTCTGCGTTGCATAGACGTGTATGCGTTGCATAGACGTGTATGCTTTGAAATAGATGGATAGAATTACTTTAATACATGATGTACTTGGAAGCAGTGCAAGCAGTAGAAAGATAGATAAGATGATTTCATTCTGCTGTAGAGAGTTTATCGCCCGTCGGTGGCGATGTATATAAGTATCAAAGCAAGCTGCACGGCATAAACCATCGCCTTGAATATATCGGGGGTTTATTTGCTCCCCGGGTGTGACGCTGGTGTCATTATCAGAACAAAGATCCACGATCGATTTCATCGAGGATACCGAGGATCCAAGGGTGTATCCCGTAGCAGCAGTAAGATATCAGACATGAACAAAATAGGCCATTCATACATACAATTCCATTCAACATATAATTCTCGCCATCTGTCTCACTCAAAAAAGAGAATACATGAACAAATATACACTCAAATAGTCAGATTCTGTCAAATAGTCAGACTCTCTCAAATAGCCAGACTCTCAAATTCGATCCCACCTTCTACAAATCTACAACCACATGTAAAAAGACAAATAGCAAATACATAAACATAAATATACACACTCAACACTCACATAGCCTATGCCGGCAAGAGATAGTTGCTTGGAGCTAGGCCAAATTTGTGCCGCGAAGGATCCTTGCTCAACACCTCCACCTGCCACCATCCGTCGTCCTGCATCCCCAACACCAACATCAAGTCCTTCCGCTTGAACGACACCTCCTCCGGAATAGACGCCTTGTACTCGTACAACGCCTTCGCGTGCCGTATCACCATTCTCCCGTCTGACGACACCAAAGGCAACCCGTTCGGAGCCAAGGGGATCTTCTGGCCCACCCCTAGTTTCATCTGCAGGCCCCCGGGAACTTTCCCATTGTTCGCCTCGGCCACCATTGGCTTGGATCCCATTGCATTGGTGGAAACGCTGCTGTTCATTGTTTTCTTGGCTGCTGCGTGCATCTGGGCAATCTCAATCATCGATCTAGGGCGAGAAGACCCGCCCATGCCAACTGACGGAGAAATAGAACTTGCCCCAGTGCTGAACGTTGAGTCCGTCATGTTGACCTGGTTCTGGGTATTGATATGAACCGTTTTCTGGACCTCCTTGGCCGGTTTATTGTTGCTAACTGTCTTGGTATTGTCCTCATAAATCGGCTTTCTAACATCCACAGGTCTCACCTTTTTCTTAAGAACGCTGTTTTTGTTGCCTCCCCTCACCGAATTGTGTCTTTCCTTCAAGGCGTTGAAGTCGCCGTTCCCGCCAATCTTCAAGTCCTCAAGCGCAGCCTTCAACGGATCTTCCTCGCCAACTTCCTCGGGGTTGAAGTTTCTCATCGTGGAGGTGTTCATGATCGAGTCTTCGGCCTTGTTCATCTCGTAGTAGCGGTTCAATTGGGCCTGCTTTTCAGCCTTCAATTTCATCATATGCGACTGCTGTGGGTTCACCAAATTCTCCTTGTTGTTCAGGAGATCGAGCTTGATGCTGTCCATCTGTGGACCGTTGTTATTCTGGAGATGGAGGTTCTTGAAAATATTATTGCTGCCTCCATTGTCAGCAGCTATATGAATCTCGTTGTCCTTGCTCTCGGCCATCCAATTAGCCATTCCCATTTTGCTACGACGTCTCGTTGGAGAGTTCCACGTTTTGTTGTTGTTACTGCTTCCATTGGAGAAATTGGAGCTGGTATGCGAACTGGCATAGGTGCTGTGTCTGGCAAGCGAGTTATCGGTCATCACGGACGCCAGGGAGCTTGCGGTTTCATAATTGAGTCTTGTAGGCGACGCCGATTGTGGCGAAGGCGACGGAGACGTCTCAGAGCCAGCATTTGGCGAGGTTGGAGAGTTATTTGTCGCTACTGGTGGGTGTCTCTTGGTTGGTTTGGTTTTCAAAGGAGTCTGGATAGTTCCAAATGGCGATTTGATTTCAAATTTCCGCTGTGGTTCCTCTTCCTCCTCTTCTTCTTCGTCCTCCTCCTCAATCGTGCTGTTGTTGTTGATGAGGGTCTCTCTCTTAGTAGCAAAATCCAAGGCATTGAAGTCCTTTGTGAACTTCAAAGCCACGCTGTCGTCCATAGGCTCCTGTTTGACCTTCGGGGTATAGTCTAATGAAGATCCGGTATTAGTGGAGGAGGTGAATGTCACCTGCTTGGCCCTGCCGATACTTGGCGAGTGGTTGATGTTGGCTGGACGTGCGTTTGTGGACTTGCCAAACTCGTCTTTGAGTTCCAAAGTAGAGTCAACGCTGCTGCTGAAGCTGTTTTCAAAGTTGGCCATTTTATACTTGGTGTTGCGCAAGGACGAATTGGCCAAATTTTCAATGTCGTCGTCCGAAATATCGCCGTTGGCATTGGACGACGTTGATGAGGCAAACAAATCAACAAACTCTGGAGGCTGGTAGATTTTGTCTCCAGTTTGATGCTTGGCGACGAAGTCTTTGATGTCGGAAACAGAATTGCATTGCTCCAAAAGAACCCTGACATTTTCGCACGAATGGTCGTCAGCAACACATGAGCCGCTGATGACGTTGACAAAGTTCCATATGTTGGTCTTGAGGAAGTTGATACGCTGGTTTTCGAGTTCTTGCAAGTCGTTGGTGGTCACCAGCCACTGGTTGACCCACTGGTCACAGATCTGTCTGTAGTTTTGCAACAGTCTTTCGTAGAGTTTCTTTGAGTTGGACAAGTTGTCCTCTGTGTTTTTACGGTCATAGTTCTTCGATCCCATATGGGACGAGTATACATGGTACATCTGGATACAGTCGTTTGAGTATTGGTTTTTGGAGGCCTCCAATTGTGAGTATACTTCTCTCTTTGTTGACAACACCTCCAGGGTTTTTTTTTCAATTGTCGAGGACCTGCCACTGAATCGTGAGGTAAAGTCCTTCAAGGGCTTCAACACCTCGGCCTGGATCTTGCTGTCTTCCTCGAGGTGCGATTTTCCGATGTTGGCAAACTCCACCTGCAATTTCACAAGGGCGGCCTTGATAGTTCCCGATTCCTTGACTCCGAGCCTCTTCTTTGATAAGGCAAGCATCTTCTTTGCATACTCCTGCTCAATGGCCTGCTTTTCACGGTACACCTCTATCAAGTCCTCGCAGACCTGCTTGCCGTTGTTCATGCGGTTGAAAAGCACCTCATAGCCCTTTTCGTCCTGGCCCCAGAAATTGTTCACGAAACTGCCGTCAATCATTTTGACTCGTTTTTATTTGGTTCCAGATACTGATTCCTGTTAAGTTGATGCGGCTGTCTCTTGGCTGTTTCTTGTTACTTTCTCCTGTAGAGGTGGCTTGCACGCGGTGGTATTGAGCAGTGGTGTATATAGGATAGTCTGTGGTTACTCTGGATGTTTTGTGTTCGCTTGCTGCGTTTGCTGTAGCTTTCAACGTTTGTTTATTTGGTCTGTGATTAGCAGCAGCTAAATATCCTAAAATTTTTCTTTTTCCAGTCAATGTTGATTTTTGAGCCATACTTTTTTATTTACGTTTTTCCTAAAAGGGAAATAACGTAAGCTCATCAGGAAAACAAAGATATGAGCGGGATGGATGATTGTGGGGGGTGGAATTGATTGGGATTGTGTAGTGTTTGTGATGGTGGGGGAGACGTGAGGTCCGGAGGAGACAATTGCTTTGATTACCATACGAGCGTTTATATGAAGTTGGTTACTGGATGAATGTGGTCCGGGGTATATGTGTACATGCGTGAGTACAGTTTGAGCCAACACATATTGGACAGAGACATGCGTTTCGTTTCGTAGACGAGAATGTGTGAAACGGTAATAAGAGATTGAGGGAGAAACTGTAAATGTAATTTGGTAACAACTGCTTGGTATTTATACTGGATACTGTATCGACGCAGTGCATTCTCTTTAAACTGTTGGATGAAAGTCTACAATGCTAGCAAATGCTTGTCAAATCACTTTTCTCTGCATGGAATGATTCTTGTTGTATTGCAAAACAAAACGATTGTAATATAAGATGAGACCAGAAGATCCTTACTCTA
Source organism: Saccharomycopsis sp. NRRL Y-5750 (assembly GCA_030564765.1). Classification (NCBI taxonomy): domain Eukaryota; kingdom Fungi; phylum Ascomycota; class Saccharomycetes; order Ascoideales; family Saccharomycopsidaceae; genus Saccharomycopsis; species Saccharomycopsis sp. NRRL Y-5750. The sequence continues at coordinate 163,082 of JAKTZD010000017.1, read as the reverse complement.
AATTGCAATCCATGATGATTCTACTGTGGCCAGAACCCAAAGCATTATCACTGTATATTGAAGCCAGAATGATTCTACTATTACCAGAACCAGAAAAGTTATTACTGTAAATTGCTAACCGGGGCGATTCTTCTGTATATTGTAATACAGGACGATATTACAATATACAGGACGATACTCACTCCAAATTGCACTCAGAACGAGGCTACTGTACAAAGAGAACCCAAAACGATTCTCAACAGTCACACACCTATTAAATCAAAACTTTTATTAAAATCCTTAACCTATCTATAATAACAAGACATTGCATACGCGAATTATACTCAAACAACCAAATCCTTCAACTTCCCGGCTAATGTCGTCTCGTCCGTCTCATCCTCTTTCCTCGTAGACTCTATCTGGCTCAACTGCTCGTCAACCTTTTTATCGGCACTCTCGCCAACATCAAGGATATTTTTGCTTTTATCTTCTTCCTCCTCCTCCTCCTGCTCCTGCTCGCCCATATATCCTGCAGCATCTTCATCCTCCGGTGCATCCCCCTGTACATATCCCGCACCCTCTTCATCTTCCTCTATATACTGTGCACCCTCATCCTCTTCTATATACTGTGCGCCCTCCTCATCGTCTAGCTCGTCCTCCTCATCTTCCTCATCTTCATCATCATCCTCCTCATAGAACGAATCATCTAGCCCTGCATTCTCTGCATATTCACTGAGCAACTCGTTCGGCGTAGCGTCTCGTTTCTCCTCCAAATCGCCCTCAATATCGCGCTCCTCATGATGGTTCAAATACTCGTCATCAAAGGTCAATTCCCCATCGAACTCAATATGCGCCTCGCCTGCCATTTTCTTGGCCAAATCAGGCACTATGCCCCCTACACTGCCCGGCAGCACGCTTCTGCTGCCTGAAACAGTCGTAGGATCCGTCGCAGTGGTAGGCGCCGCGCTGTCTGAAAGGAAAAGCTTCTGCAGCGCCTTCACGGCCAGGCCGATGTCTTTGCCGTTGCTGTTCATGTAGCTCTCGATTGTGCCCTGTTTGCGGGCATCCGAGGCGGTGGTGTTTGTGTTTATGTCGCTTGTGTCGTCGGTAAACGCACTGAGCAACGTTCCTGTCGTGTGCGGCACGAGCTGCAGGTCCCTGCTGCGCCCTGCAGCCGAGGTGCGCGTAGCAATTCCGTGGTCCTCGCCCTCCTCCTCCTCCAGCTCGGTGAGATCCTCGATAGGGTCGCGCCAGAACACGGTGTCGTTGAAGTTTTCGTCCGTGAACACGTTGAGGCCGTCGCTCTTGTCGTCGTGCTTCACCGGCGGGAAAAAATGGTCGATCAACTCGTTGATGTGGATGTACGACGACTTGTACCCCGCAAGCTCGAGAAGCTCCATATGGACGTCTCCGTCGGGGTTTATTGTGAAGATCCGCGAGGAAGGTATCTCGACCGTTCTGTAGCTGAGCGCGTCGGTGATCCGGTTTCCGAATCCGGCGTAGAACGGCGTGTCGTTGACCGCGCCGTAGAGGGTGCGGATATCCTTCAAGCAGGTGATTTTGAACACCTCGGGCTTCTTGAGGATGACCTCGCGCTTGAGGGCCGCCATGGTGCGGTCCGGAGAGAGAATGACCGGGCCGGCAGGCAACCGCACGCCGTCCTGCTCGATTCCGTTGAGATATGCCCGCGTGATGTCCGCAAGGCCGACGGACCGCGCCGTCAAATACATGATGTTGTACCCGTTGAGCCGCACGTCCGAAAAGAGCTTGGCAACGCCCGCGTGGGTCCAGTCCTTGCCAAGGATTGTGAACACGTGCCCCAAGGCGTCCGACTTTGTGATGGTTCCGTCAATGTCGGATATGACCACCGGAACGTTGTATCTCCACAAAAAAATCCGCGAGGTGACCGTGGATTTGGTCTTGTCCACCGTAAACTCCATGTCGTTGACGCCGTACTTAAGATTGAGGCAGCGGAGCTGCTCAGAGGTCAAACGCAACGTTTTGATGAAGCTCGGGGTTCCGGGGACCGCCAATTCGGAGTCCGAGTCCGACTCGTAGCCCGGAGACCCCGCAGAGGGCGGCGAGGGCGCAATGAGCGGGGCCTCGGCAAGCTGGGGCCCCTGCGGGCCCTCTCCGTCGAGAAACGGCTCGGAATCGTTCGCAAACGAATAGATCCGCAAGTTTCCGTGCTCGTCGTACGACAGAATGTCTCCTAGGTCGAGATCGTCGCCAAACTCCGCCTGGAGCAAGTCCTGGATGACCTTGTCGGAGTTCTCGATGTCCTTTTCGCTGGACTTGTAGCCGTTCATATCAAGCACCAACTCGCCGTTCGAGTCGACAGTTGTGGGGATGTTTTTGAGGGTCAATTGCTTGCTTAGTTTGCGTGCCCTTTGAAGGGCTGCCTCGCGCGATGAGGGGGAAAGAGAACGGATGCTGTTCATGGTATTGGACTTCTTCATGCCCACAGAAAGCCCTGGAAGCGCATTGCTGGCGGCTTTGGGGGACGCCAGGCCCATAGAGGGCGATCTGGAGACGGGGCTGCTGCCAATAGTCGTGTTGCTATGCTGTGGAGGCCCCAAATTGAGAGCATCAATGACGTCTGCATCATCGTCGCTGGCATCCAGCAGAGACCCCAAATAGGGCGAGGCCCCTGGAGAGGACGCAGCACTGACCACGGGGGACGTGCGCATGTCCTTCGGGATGCTGTTGCGCGCGTCGGAGGTCTGGAACACAAAAAAGGCCTCTCCGCCGTCGCCTAGCTTCATGTGGATGTTTGTAAGCTGTCCGTTGACCTTGAAGTTGACCTTTTTCTGGGACGGACGGAGGAGCTGGAACTTCCCAAACCGCACGTGGAACGGCGAGCACGAGAGGTTCCCCTCGTGGTCCTCGATGACGATCACGTCGATTGCTCCGCTTAACGTTGCAGGATTCAAGGACTGCCATGTTTTGGCAATCGAGGAAAGGTAGTTCATGGTGGGGATGGATAGAGATCACGAGAGATGAAAATTGTGGGCGGATTGTGTGTCTCTAAGGGTTGGCGGTGTGTGTTGTTGCTATATATACGTGGTGGTGGGTGTTCAAGTGTGTGGACATATTTATGTGGCTCTGGTCATAAATCATTAACTGCAGTCAAGTTTTGCTAGTTTTCTTGCTGTGCTCGTTTTTCCGTCCAGGGGGTTCCAAGCGGGCCGCGCCTGGGCGGCACACGTGACCCGCGGGCAGGCAGGCCCCAACATTACAGGGGTCCCAACATTTAGGCTCAATTAGGTCATAGATGCCTACAGCCGGTCGTGCACAGCCTGGTAGAATGTTGTGTATACCCCAGCTGCATGTCGTATATCCCGTGGAGGGTCGTATATAGCCCAGCAGTACTGCAGCTATATATACATCATGTTACTCCTGTTCGATATTGGCTGACCCCCGGGGTGGCTGCTGCCAAGCAAACTGTTCTATTGTTGTCCATATACGATGCATGCATATGACTATGGATGCACCATTTCCAGGTCTCACTACACCGCTTGGCACATATCCTGCCGAATCCACGATAGTCCGATAATATCTCCTGCCTCTCGTTGGCAGTGCCCTAAGTACCGCCGTTCTGGTGCATACCCGTTCGTAAGGCTTTTTCGAACGCCTTGCGTTCACGACCGCATGCAGGTATCCACGAATGTTTAGCACGGATATGCTCACGCGATAGGCAATGAGACCTGTTGGAGCTGTGCGGAAAGAGAAATGTTATTGCGTTCGGGAATTGAATGCAGGGCTTTAAGAGTCTCGAAGTGTATTTGAGCCATGCGCGTATATCTGTATTAAGCAAATTGAATCTTGAAACATGTACTTCGCGCTTCATAGTGAGTTTTCGTGCTACACTACGACAAAAATCCGCCTCTGAAGCCACTGTCTTCAAGCCACGCATCCATGGAAAGAGGACTGATTTGGTGCTTCATTTTGCTTTGTGCCTGACATTGCTAAGCTTTTATTTTGGCAAACAAAATGATCCACGGTGCTTTAAACAAATATTTGCATCACTAAGCTTCTATTTTGGCATGCAGAAGGTTCCTGGGTGCATGAAACTTGTACCTTGCCCTTCACACACAGTGTCTTTGTACCACCAAGTGCCAAAGCAATTCTACATCATTTCAAGCCGTATTAAGTTATTAGTGATTAGGTATTAATATTTAGTATGTAGCTAAAAAAAGGAATGAATGAATGAACCCAAAGGAATGACCGCCATGATAAAGTTAGTAAGATAAAATTTGAAGGAATGAATTAGTTGATTAAGAAATGAAAGCCCCGAGTAGTATTATTATTGATTAGAATTGAAAGCCCTGAAAGAATTGCTGCATAGAAAAATGTCTCATAACGTGATGTGCTCACCGCTGTGTTTGAATCCAGTGGTTGTTTCGAACTTTTGACTCAGTGCCACTGGCTGAGGGTATACAGCCTCTTCCACAAGTCCAAAGATGTTGGAGTCAAATTCGACATCTTGGTGCATCTGCAAACTACTTGCTGATGGAATCGCCTGCTGAACTTCCGTGGCGGCGATTGTTGGATTTAAGAGTTTTCTGTAAAAGAACTGCTCGCAATCATCGCCTACCACTAAGCCTGAGTTGCTATCGACGTTGAGGGTGTGAATGTAAGAGTTGTGCATGTAGCTGAGATTCTCAAAGTGCTGTTCAAGCTTAGATCCTGGATAAAACACCATTCTTGAGTATTGGTCGTCCAAAAAGTTGATCGGCTCAATCGCTGACAACTGCACACTTTCCTCTTTAACGTTGGACGAAAGCCACTCGTCGAGACTAGATTTCTGCTCGTATTTTGAGATTGCGTTGAATAAAACAACGTTCTCCTGAGTTAAGTTGAAACTGACTCTTTGCGTGTCCCTATAGATGGGAAAGACTGTTGACTGGTAACCGAGAGGCAGACTGCCCTGTTCGTTATTATAGTCTTGCTTCTGAACCTCTTTTGCGTGTCTTTCCGCAGAATTAACGGTTGTGGAAGCTGCTGCAGTAGCAATAAGTGTGTTATTCTGGAGAATAATCTGAGAAATCTGGTTCATAGCTGAATCATTAAAACGCTTTGGCACCTCTTGATTGCGGACTGCTCTTCGCATAACAGTCAGTTGCAAAGGATTTGCGCCAATACTAGGCGTGGTTGCTTTGGTTATTTTGTAACCAGAATTTTTTGGAAAATAAAACGAAGCCATGATGAGTTTGTGTGTGTAACCCCAGATGTCCCTAATGTAGTGAATGTAGGCAACGATAACGGACCAGATAAAAGCAATACAGATGTTATGGATATAATCGACGAGCAATAAACACGGATCCTGCAAAAAAAAGCATGGAGAAGACTGCTATGAATACTCAAGAAATGAGGATCTCTGTTCATATTTATAGAGAGACGCGCGCAACGATACTAGTTCCACACTAAGTTTTCCTTCAGACGACAGGAATTGCTCAAAATGCTTAAAACGTTTGATGGATATTTTCCTTCTCTGAGTTTAAGTTTGCTCCCAGAAAATATAAGGTTTTGCATGAAAATTTGTCGAGGATTTGCACCGCAATGCATGGCCAAATGGAGAACGGACCACACAGTAAGAATCCATTAAGATAGCACTAGAACAATTCCTCTTGCAGTTGCAATGTTTGCCTTGGTTGAAAACTTCCCTAGGGCATGGCTGTCTTTGAAGCTTTCTAAGTTTACAGAGGAATTTGCCTGAGCAAACTGTTTGAGGGCCATAGCATGAAGAGTTGAGGCAAAGCAAATGTGTCGCAACTTTTTGTACCCCTTGCTGACAAAAGATTGCTCCCATCTTCACAAAGAAAAATGCAACACAATAGGCCCTTAGAGATTATAGTAGATTACAGATAATAGCATCGTTTGAGAAAGTAATTAAAAAGAACTCTATAATTAGTCTCCATTAGAAGTGCGTTTTTTGGTGTGCACCTCTAGATAGCGTATAAAGTCTACGCTGGTGTCTTATAAATTAGATGCAGAATTGACCTTCGTTTTTGGGTTGGGTATCCATTCATCTTTTGAGCGTTAGTGCAATCGTGGAATGGACAGCAAACAAAAATGTAAATTATGTAATCCAAAGGTTTTTGCCAACATACCGGAAACACATTCTTGATCGCGGTGCAATGTATAAAGAAAAGCCGTTCAGACAAAATTATGGATAATTTGTCATTGCGTTGACTTCGTCTTTCTGGTTACATGAACGAGTGCGATAATGTTGATTCTTAGTCGACATACCCGTTTGTGAGTACCACCCGGAATCGCAAGGCCTAACGAAGTAGCACGGTGTAACTAGGTGTATCAAAAACAGCTATGGAATTTCAGTCACGACTCGAATCTCTTATTCCAGTGGCATTTAAATTAACGTGGATGCGTGTAAAAAGTTACGTTTGAATGGAGATATGCTCTGGAATGTGAGCTAAAACCCCTCTACGCGAAAGACAGGTAATCCTGTATCACGTGCACATAGATGCTAGTCTCTGCAGATTGCACCCAGCGTCAGCAAGGTTTCACCCTTTTGTTTTGCAATCGGGTTTACTCATTTTAGTATCTGGAGTAGCACAACACTCTTTCTCTCTCGCTCAGATTCTATTTCAGGGAACCGATTCAGATATGTGTTTAAGACGAGGTGAATTCTGCGATGGATGACGATGTGATGGCCGATATCGACGCAGACTTTATGCTTTTGGATTACATTTGGGCATTTTCTTTGGGCATACTGTTTCTATAAATATCGCATTCGTCTGTTTTCAGCTTGGGATTGGAAGAAACCTCATTAATTTACCAATTAGATTTATTGCCCGAAAACTTTATCCAGCGGAATATCGGTGTACACCTCCCACCAATACAGTAATCCCAGTTACTCTTTTGAATCATACACCGAACTTTCAGAATGTTTGAAAGGAATTCTGTGCGCTGCTCATCATCAAAAATCTCATCGTAAGATGAGCGGTTTGGGTTCGATTTATCGAAAATAGCGCTGCTGCATTTCGTCATAGCTGTCGCTGATTAGCTTCACGTTTTGCTAAGTTTGAATTCCGTCGCTGACTGTTACAGCTGGGGACTCATAGACATGATTACAACATTCACAACTGAATACAAAATTTACAGCCGATAACCCTCGGTAATTGGGTATAGTGGGTGAAATTCCCTTGGCACTTAGAATGCGACAAATGCCGGTGGCCGTCTAGCTACTTTTTTGCATTGAATTTTCATTCGGCCTTTTTCGCATAAATGGATATGTTTCGTCTCGGTTTGCATGGAATTCTAATACCAGGCACGTCCCTTTAAATTCCGCCGGTCAACATGCCTCTCCTTCGCTGCACCACGTCAAACCACGCAACCCAAAATGTAGATTGTTTCGCGTTGATGGTGCGTTCTCCAGCATTTGTGTCCCTGTTACCAAATGAATAATCTGCGAATGTTTGTTCCAATGCAAGGAACATCTCCAGGGACACTAAGACATTATGTTAAGAACAGAAAGGTAAATACAGCAATCTACTTGGAAGTTTTCACGCTGACAATAACAAACGGATGGTGGCTCACAGTTATCATAGCCAATGCACTGGATTATTATAATCTTCACATTCGTTTCGTATTTTAATTCGTACCGACTCTATCAATTGATATGAGTGAGACCTCAAGCACTATGAGAAATGTAAGACCTTGCAGACCTGAGCACTATTCCATGTTACATTCTAGCCCTTAATAATTCCTGGAGTCAGAAGTAGCATGACACCGGAAAGTCTAGGTCTGCGCCTCTACAAATATGGTAGCCAACCATAAATTCGAATAAATTCATTCTGCCTTACTACAATTCATGAAAACTAAGATTACGATCAGTTTTTATAAGAGAACTATCTTTTTTACAGATTTGATCACAAAACTACATGGGTGGCTCTATTGAACTCCCTTTCCTTATTGATCCGAGCGGTCGTAGGTTCGAGCGCAAACCAATGAGAAATTGCTACAAGTCAAAACTACTCATCGTATATCGATCTTGTCTTGTTTTTTGTTATAGGAAGCATATTGACGTTTTATTGTACGTATACTCCATGCACCATATATATGGGTCTTCACATTCCCTAAATTTTTTTTTCTTCTTGGCTGCAAATTTTTCCTCAGACGTAGAAAAAAATTTTTAAACCATTCCAGTACTACTTAGAATGTAATATGTAGCATTAACAGAGTCATTACATCGAAAGCCAAGCTACATCCACGACAGAACTGCTTAACAACACAATGGCTCAAGGAAATTTCAAATTGAAAAAGAAGGCACCTGCAAGAGTCACCAAGAAACAGAGAAACCCAAAGAAGGCCGCTCCAAGAATCTGTCCTTCAAAAAAACCTTCAATTACTGAGAAATTGACTAACTTTCAGAGAACTGCCATTATTTCGAACACAGAGAAATTGATTGCCTCAAGAGTCGGCCATTTGGAATTGCTAAAAGGTTCCAGACGTGAGGTCGAAAAGAAAGCCAACAAGAAGTAAACATTCCTTTAACATGCATGAGCAAGGAATTGAACTTCTCACCTTTAAAAGCACCAAAAGTGCTTACAAGCCTGTGTTGAAAGCCCAAAGCACTACCAGTAACAACTCGAAAGGTAGTCTTTTGGTCAAAGGTCCACAATTCAATCATCTTGAGTTCACAATCGAGCCTTCTATCACCAAAAGCTAATAAGCTTACAATCACCAAGTACATTGCAAAAAAAAAAGCTCCATAGGCATAGATAGGTGCCTCTCAAAGTGTATTTAGAAGTCTAACTTTTGTGGCTTCTCGCTAACCTCCTCTTCATCCACTGGAATACTCCATTCGCCAATATCGAAATTTCTCTTCCCATTTCTAAACGCTAGTTCATTTCTTTTAATCATCATTTGACCCCTATCCGACAAATGGCTTACTTTCAATATATTAAGGAACCCCTGCTGAATTTTTGTTGGCTGTGTTTTGTATATCTTCTCTAGAAACTTTGTGAGCTCGTTGTTGAAAGGCACAAGCTCGATAACAGAATCAAACCCAAACTGCTCAATTGTTGTGATCAAAGGACTTTTCGTTTGCGATGACCCCTCTTCATTGTTGTCCTTGTCAGAGAATCCCTCGCTAAATAACGCCATTGAAATTGTAGACATCATGACCACATTGCTTGGGTATTTCTTAACGATCCCTTTAATAGATTGAAGGAACGGCAAGATTTCTTGTGGCTGGAACATGTCAACCGGATATATCGTAGGGTTTAAAAGATTAGGCACCACTATTCTAATGTACTTGTTTTGATCTTTGGCCATCTGGTTTTTGATGACTGATTCAATCTGCTTTATAGGCCCCATGAACTGTCCCCCGACTCCAGCATGCTGGCTTTGGCAGGGAATGAACGTTATGTCTTGATTGGATGGCGGGGGCGTCATTCTTGTGCTTATATCGAATGAGTGAGTATAATCTCGGTAGCTTAAATTCTCCTCAGGGCCGTCTCCTTTCGAACTGTCATTTAAGCCATATCTCCAAGCAATCTTCATTTTCCGTGGGCCAGGATCAATAACGTTCTGCACACTGAGCTTGCTTTCTTCTTTCATAATCACCTGTCTCTTTACTTCTTTCTTGCTTCCTTTGTAGACTCCAGGCAAGTCTTGGACCCATTCAGGGCCATTTCTCACACCCAAAACGATAACATGGCAATTGGACTTGGCAGGCGTCGATAAACGGTTATGGACTATCCCCTGACAAGTGAAATTCTTGATTATACGGGAGTTAAAGTCTGTGGTGCCCAGTTCCTCGACGAGCAATGATGTTCCCAAAGGAATTCCCCCGTGACTCAATACCTTGTCTAGATCAGCAATCCCTGAAGATACCATCGGTTCAGACGTTATGATTGATGGTTTGACTCCTGGATTTTCGATTTTTGACTCCTTGACTGTTCCTCTGGCACCAGCTTCAACACCAGCTCTTAAAACGGGTCTAGGAAGCTGCCCCACAGACAACGGTCTTCCCAAAGGTCTTCCGACTGGCGATGGCCGTCCTGTCAAAGAGCTCAACGGTGGTCTATTGACCGGAACTCTACCGCTGATAACCTGATTTCTTCTCTGAAAGCTCATCTTATGTTTCCTTGTATATTCCTTTGTACTTTAGGCGTTCTAATGGTTTCAGTAAACTCTTTCTAGTCATAGTGTCATCGAGAGCATCGAGGGATAAAAAATTTTTAGTTTTTGTTAGTTATGAAAAGAATGAAAAATGAAAAATATCAATATATTTAAGAGAAAAAGCCGATCAAAGGATACCTATCCTTTCGATCAATGATACCAACCAACAGGCTCAGATATCACCACAAATAACGCCGTAATCGATCCCTTACTTTTAGAAATAGCTCCTCAATTGTGAGACTTATATCTTGTGATCATAATACTCAGCAAATGCTCCGACCAACCCCACTATGAATCAAAGAGCCTTCATTTTATCTGCCATCCTATTTGGCGTGGCGTCGTCTACATCCCCAAAGATACTCATGCTGGACCTTATCTTTCAGTCGTTGTACGACGGGTGCACATATATTGGTGATCGTGAAAGCGTGGTGTTCTCTATGCTTTTCAGTCTTATCCTCCAAGGTTTATATCCTCAAAGCCTTGTAATGAATGTCTCTAATCAAGACCACATATTGGCTGCGCCTTTGATCTTGCAGGCAAGCAAGTTTTTGCTGGTCCAATATGCTAGAAAGCTTCTAGGCACTTCTCTTTCGACTTTAGAGGTGGAGTTCTTTGTTGGTCTACTCGTGAATCTCTTCGTGGGACACCACGGCAAAGCGGACTACGGAATGCACATCATGAAAAACATTCTTATCTCATTATTAGCCTCGTTGTTGATCAACTTCAGGTTTGTGATATGGAATAAATCCTTGCATTATTTGGCATTTCTTGCACAGTTCCTGATAAGCTTCCTTTTCTTGGAGTACAAACAACTACAAGAGCAATTCATTCCCTGGTTTTTCAACTATCTCGTTGTTGCTAATCGGGGCAAAAATCTCTGGATCATCGCGTACTGGGCGGTCATCTCCTTTATTTCTCTGGTGGTATTTGTAAAAATTTCGCAGATATCCGCTCATAATGACGTGGTGTTGAACTACAAGCGCAAAATATGGCATTACATAATTTTCATAATATTGATCCCGGTGCTCTATGATTCTGGAAATTATGAGTTCATCAAGATCACTTTGGCATTTATTATAGGTATCTTCCTAATATTGGAAACCACCCGGGTTTTGGAAATAGAGAAGTTGAGCGATGTAATCGACCAGTCGTTGCGCTATTTCAAAGACCATCGCGACAACCAAGGTCCTATAGTCATCTCGTATCTCTACCTTATTATTGGAGTGTCGTTCCCGATATTCATCAATAACAGCTGCTGTGGGTTGATCTCCTTAGGGATTGGCGACTCTTTTGCCTCGATTATTGGCAAGAAATACGGGGTCCGTAAGTGGTTTGATACCAATAAAACCATAGCAGGAACACTTGCGTTCATATCAGTAAGTTTTTTGACCATGGGGGCTTTAAAAAAAACAGGTTTCGATGAATTCGAGAACGTATCGTGGTGGTCTCTTTTTTTGAGCTCGTTTATGGGTGGAATATTTGAAGCCCTCAGCGACCTCAATGACAACATTTTGATTCCTTGCATAATGCTAATATTTTTGAAACATTTTTGACGCCATTTTTACTCAAAAGGATTAGAATCTCTTCACTTCACTGTTATCAGGTAATCGTAGACCCGGTCATCATTGGTATATCTTTTAAAAAGGATCTTCGTATGGATCTTCCTCGTCATAATCATCGTCCTTCTCGTATTGGTACACAATTGCGCCTCCATTTTCGAAATTTTGGGCCTGTAAAAATGGCAATTCGACACTGTCCTTGGCGATTTTTTGTTTCGAGCTTGTAGACAAATTAAACGTACTCAACCCCTGCAACACATCGTCTTCGTTTCCATTCGCATTAGCGTCATTGCCATCGGCATCGGCATCCCTTTTGTAGTCTTTGTCCTTGATCTGCCGGTCTTCATCTAAAATGAAATTGAAATACAACTTTTTGCCTGATTTCTTCGACTTAATCAATTTGACTGACACTTTTTTCTCGGCATCTCTGATGGGTATCAAGAACCTGCTATGAAAGTGGGCATCCTGTTGGTATTTAATGTCCTCATCGGACTGGTATCTTTCAATGACTAGTATTGCGGTAGCTATGTAGTTGATAAGATTGAGTTTGCTTGGATAATAGCCCGTATTCTCGTTGTTACTGTCAGGAAGCGATGTATGGTAAGTTGCAACAACACTGACGTCGATGAAACCAGCACCGATAGATAAAAGGCTGCGTAAATCATCAAGGGCTTCAAAGTCAGTCAAGTAGTTCAAAGAGTCAACAATTATGATCAACTTTTTTGTTTCCTTGGCGGCAGTGACAAACGTGGTTATCTTGGACAATATTTGGGCAAAAGTTAATGACAAACAGTCTCCAATAAATAGGTCCAGGCAGGAACCAGCGTCGCTGTTTATATAGCTTGGAGCTGACAAAGTTTCATAGGAGATAAAGACCTTTTTAGTGTTTTCAGTTTGCGCTGCGGTATCACTGAATCTTTTCAAGATCTCTTTGACAATTGCGTGGGACGATTGAGTGAAGTTGTCTTCGATAACCACAAACTGGCCAGAATCTTTGAGAGAGAGACATCTCTCGATTACCAAGATGTCTGAACTAGTGAGTTTTGATCCCATTGTACTTGCTAAAGATATGTTTGATTCTATCTACTTATGTGTACCGTAGCAAATGACTGGTTGGCCCCGATGCGATGAAGCCATCCATACAAAGCAAAATTTTATGGAAAAAAAATTTGTACTAAAAATTTCAGCAAATGATTGCCACTCGCCCAAAGGAATGGTGCATCAAAAAGACACTCGTTTCAACACAACACTACTACTACCCAGGCCACTCAGCTCAAAGATCATCAACATCTTACAGTCACAGTTAAATCTAAGAATGTTTATTTCAATTCGTTTCTGAAAATTAAACAAGCAGGAGGGTCATTAAATATTATACATAAAAAAAAATGGGGGTTGTAAAAATGTAATGTAAAGCATACCACTTCAAAATGGCAAATGGGTCAGGCAAACGTAAAGATGGGGCAGACGATGAGAAGCGAAAAATTGCAGGTTAAACGTAAAATCAATTTCAAGATTGACAAATTTAGTTGTTTTCTGGACGCAATTTTCTGACTTCCTTACCGACCTTCCAGATCTCCATGTTGTGGATGATTTCCAACTCAGCAGCCAATTTCTCTCTGTAGTCAGGCTGGGAGTTGAATTCCAAAGAACGCTTGGTCTCGGAACCGTCCTTGACAGAGTTGTACAACTCTTGGAAAAGAGGCTTCAAGTTGTCCTTGAATCTTGGGTACCAGTCCAAAGCACCTCTTCTGGCGGTGGTGGAACAAGCATCGTACATGTAGTCCATACCGTACTTACCAATCAATGGGTACAAGGATTGGGTGGCTTCCTCAACAGTCTCATTGAAAGCCTCACTTGGAGTGTGTCCGTTCTCTCTCAAGACTTCGTATTGAGCCAAGAACATACCGTGGATACCACCCATCAAACAACCTCTTTCTCCGTAAAGATCAGAGACGACTTCTCTTTCGAAAGTGGTTTCGTAAACGTAACCGGAACCAATGGCAATGGACAAGGCCAAGGCTTTCTCTTGAGCCTTCCCGGTGACATCGTTGAAAACGGCGTAGGAAGAGTTGATACCTCTGCCCTCCTTGAAAAGGGAACGCACAGTTCTTCCGGAACCTTTTGGAGCAACCAAGATGACATCAAGGTCTTTTGGAGGGTCGACGTGGGTCAAGTCCTTGAAAATGACGGAGAAACCGTGGGAGAAGTACAAGGTTTTGTCTGGGGTCAACAAAGGCTTGATGGAGTTCCAGGTCTCGGACTGGGCAGCGTCAGACAACAAGTTCATGACGTAAGTACCCTTCTTGACAGCCTCGTGCACATCAAACAAGTTCTCACCTGGAACCCATCCGTCTTCGATGGCAGCCTTCCAGGAGGCACCGTTCTTACGGACACCGATAATGACATTGAGCCCGTTGTCACGCAAGTTCAAACCTTGACCGTAACCCTGGGAACCGTAACCAATCAAGGCCAAGGTGTCGTTCTTGAAGTATTCGAGCAACTTTTCTCTTGGCCAGTCGCCTCTTTCATGGACAACTTCGTCTAAACCGCCAAAGTTGATGGTCTTCAAACCTCTGGCAGCGTTGACTCTGGCAACACCAGCAGTGGCAGTCTTCAAAGCTGGGCGGGCAGCAATGGCAGCCCCTGAAAGGGCTCTGGTAGAGAGGGCTCTCTTGGAAGCAGCAGCAAGGGCGCGACGGGAAGTAGCAGAGACAGATGACTTGAACATTGTATTGTCGATGATGTGTGAATAGGAGTTCTATTTCTATAGTGTGGTACAGATTTCAGACAAAAAGATGCAAAACAAAGTGAAAGATTTTGGGCAGATTTGAAATTTTCAAGGAAATTGCCCAGCAATTTATACACCGAGTAGTCTCGATAAATCAGTCAACAAGAACCGAAGTGAAAAGTTTCATAGATGTTCCGGCCTGTGGAGTATCACGTGCAGTGCGTGTGGCGGGCGAGCTTCCGCCAATGGTGTGGGCGAATTAGTCACATTCACCGAGGGTGAAAAATTTGGCACTTTCCCCGAAGAGCGCTCAAAGGCGGAAAAAAACTGGCTGGTGAGTCATAAGAAATAGAGTTGGCCGCTTGCGCAGCGCCTGAGACCGGAGAACATGCTGAAAAATGAAACTGCGCCTGTGACCGGCACTGGTTTGTAGACGCATCCCACCAGCAAGTTTGGTGGAGAATGGCTTCCGGGGCAGCGGGTCAGATGTCCTTCTTTGGCAGAGTTTTGCAAGAGTAAGTTTTTGTTGTTAGTGATGATGTTATCTTCGACCAATCTTATTATTCCGCGGCGATATCTGAGTTTCTGAGGTAACTCAAATAGGGTGTGTGAAACTGTGTTCATGTATGATGGTGGAGGGATCAGTAGTGGACAAGTGTGACTAAATGGGTGAACGTGTAGAAGAATTGAAAATGTTGGGAAATTGCCTGGAGGACACTGTGGATGGCTTATGTTGAATGATTGGGAGTGCTGTATCTATGTACACACGCAGCCAAGGCTATAGGAGCTGCGGGCTGACGTGAATTTGGTCCGAGTGACAGGTTTTTGGTATACGAGGATGCATGTCTATTGGGTGAGTACGAATTTAACATGATACTAATAAGTTCTGTTTTGAGTAGTGCGGCAAGCAGAATGGTGCTAGATCGGGCCGGTAGGCTTTCCAGAGATGAGAGGCTGTTTAGGGAATGGTTGATGCATGCATCGACTGCAGTCGGAAAGTAATTCATTGATCTGATATTCTTGGAAATTTCTTGGAGTGACAAATTTCTACGATGCTAGCGTGCGTGCCTATAGGCATACCAATGTATAGAAGTTACTCGAGTAAATGGACAAAATAGCCCCTCTTGTATCTAAGATGATCTTCAATGCTCTTCAGTCCATTGCCCGTTCATGAACTGCAGGTGTTACATTTCATATACGAGTTTTCTAAATGTTATACTAATTACACTATATAATGAGCTGCTACATTTGGCTCGGAAGAGGTCTTCGGGTGTGTAGTTCAGCATGGACTTCATAGTTCTGAGCTGTTTCAAAACACGTAGTTCACTAATATGTAAGCCAGGCAAATCCCACCTTATTGTCCACCTGCATAACGTTGAATAGTCTTATTTTATTTGGAGGCGGACACTCTATAACAGAGAGTTCCGAATCAACAGGATAGCGGCTACTGTTCAAATCGATGACAGGGAATGTTTTGGACTGAAAAAGGCCAAGGTTATTGGATACATCTAGCAATCTGGCCTTTATCACTATAATATACCGCTTCTCTTCCAGCCCGTAATCCAGTTCTCTCTGCCTTGTAACGAAATTCACTGCAAAATAGAGCTTATTATCGGCTTCAAAAAGGGGAAGTTTGACAATAGGTAATTCGTAATCAGTAGTTAGCTGGTGGTGAAAAACTTTCATTGATCGATATACCTTCACTGTCTCCGTAGAGGTTGCTCCAAGCATCTCTCTATACTTCGCACATCTTGCGGGGTCTGAAACAGGATCGAAATACTCGTCGATCCTTTTCGGTGTGACAGTGCTCTTTATGGCGTCAACGATTGTCAGACTTAGCCATATCATCAAATTGTTTTTGAATGAAAGCGGCTGATAGCGGGCCGCCTTCGTGAGCAACTTCATGGGTCTATAGTCTTGTTCTAATCCGTTCGCGCAGTAATTTACAAGAGGACCAAATTGTTTAGTCATTGTTAAGACGTGTTGAGTTACGTAATGATATGGGAGAGTCCATGGGTTTTCTTCGAAACTTTCTATCTCACCCATCCTGTCAACATTGGTCTTAAATCGTTGGATTGCCATCTCTAAATCCCGGTACTCCCCTGACGGGTCAACCCATGGCATAAAAAGATGGTACTGCATCTCTTGAACTGACTCAATAATTCCTAACCATGGGATAATTGAACACGCAAGGTCTCCTTGTATATAGGATAAACTATTCACTATTGGAACCAAGCAGCCAAATTTGACTTTCATATCCGTAGAGCTGAACGGTTGCCCCATGTTCTTGATACTCAGCCACGAGAGAACCGTAGTCTTAGATGGACTATTTAAGTGTATATCTTCACTCATGTTTCTTGTACTGAGGTTTATATCACTCAAAATCTCGCTTAAAAGCCTCTTCATAATGTTGCTAACGGTTGTGTGATACAAATCAATGCAAGCATTTTTATCGCTCTGGAGATTTCCCAAGAAACGAATGCTTTCTCTCTCCGCGACTTCAGATTCTCTCAATACTCTTGAATATTTTCCTTTGACATTTCGATTAGGACGAATCATACAAAGGACACAAGGGAAATCGGAGGCAGCATTCTTGATGCCCACACGGTTGTTTATCTCTGCAAGATCGCCAGAAAAGACGTCAATCTTGATAGTGTAAACCACCAGACCTACAAGAACTTTCGTGTTCTGGATGTCTTTTATAAAGACATCCAAATTCCTCTCTTTTGCTGGGAGAACTGTGTATATAATGTCATTCAAGTACAGCTCATTAATGAATTGAGAGAACCGGATTCTCAATTGTTTGAGCTTTGATGTGGCTGTTTTAGTGAGTTGATTTGTCTCGAAATCTACCATCTGTAAATTGACCTTTAGGGCAACCTCCTTAGCATCATCGGGAACATCGTGAACCATCCATTTTTTGGTTACTAATATTGTTATGAATAAACCCAAATTAACAACCGGCCAACGTAGTCCAGGATCCTCAGAGACGAGAATTTTGAAATATCCCCTATCCTGGCACTTGCGTAATACGATATTTCTGTATGTTTTGATTTCCGGAACTGTATGGGATTCATCGTAGCTTTCCTCATTTACTATTTGAATTAAAGTGTCAATAAAGGACACCAGCACCTCAGTTGAAGTTGCCTTGAGAATTAAGGTCTCAAATACCCGATCAAGATGCCGTTCGGAGATTTCTGGTAATTGTGGCGTGAAACTTTCAACGCCCTCGTGCTCAGTTACAATGGTGGCAGGGTTCACTGACTCCGCTGATGCTGATAAGCTCTCTAATAGCTCCGGGCCAGGATCATTGTCATCAAAAAGCAAGTCGTTCTCATGTGTGGCAGTATCTGTAAGCTCCGGCTGGGCTGTTTTAGCTGGAGTTACCGAAGTTGACAGAGTCTCGGAATTGTTATTGACGATCGAAGTAAAGTGCCGGTAGGTCCCTTTAACGTGATTGAGGTTGCGAACCTCAGACGAAGGCCACCTCTGCGGATCGTCCACAATTGCCACTAATTTAGCACAGATAGTCTCCCAAAAAGCAAGATTGGTAAGCGACACTAGCTTTTTGAAGGATTCGGTAGTCAATTTGGATAAGCTGTTGCTGATAAATCTGTCAACGATACCCCTAACTTGCTTAGTGGTCATCAATTCAAAAAGAGAGCTTCTAGAAATGGTTATGAGGCAGCGGTCAGCAACTTTTCTTCGCTTTACTTTGGTCTGTGGCACCGATAGAATCGTGTGATAGTGCAGGCCTCCTTGGGAGTCTCTGCCCTTAGAGGCCGTCTCCAGATTCGAGGGTAGCATATCCTTAGCAACTAAGTAATCTATCAATCTTTTCTTGGCATCCTTTGTTCGCAATGACACATACTTTTGGCAAGTATATTTGTTCAATGCGTATATCAATATGTGTATAAAGACCATTTGATAAGGTGAATGCTGGTGCAACGCGTCTCGATATTTTTGACTGAATGTCGCACCCTGGTCTAGTTGTGACAACTCTCCCGAGGTCTCAATCATTGACTCACATATGACTGAACATAAATCTTCGTCACTGAAAAGCAATAGTTTCTCTGGAAGAAACTGTTGAACTTTGTCCAAAGTATTTGCTACCAAATCTCTGAAGATGGCATCAATTTTATCATTCATCTTTTTTTGATTTTCAGCTAACATCCGGTACGTAAGCGCTGACTCCAAGCTTCTTCTATCTAGCTGATTCAATGATGCATTACTTGGTTTCGCCAATTCAATGGCAAATTTTGCTAGAAATTCTTCATTAACTTCACTGCGACAGTCACTGAGAAAGTACCCATAGAGGCAATCGATCTTGAAACTTTTGACCATCCTATGCCTTACACTCTTCAGATTGTTGGCAAATATACTTAGAGTGGCAATTGATAATAAATAATAGCCTTAATATATATATTTATAAAGTAAGTACCTTGATGAAAAATATTGCCTGGATCCGCACAGAAAAAAAATTCCTAACTGAGAAATGCCTTCATGCCGGACATTCAAATTATGCTACTTTAATTCTAGAAGCCAAGATATATTGAAGTGTACTTCAACAACACATTAGCACCCTAAAAATTATTCAACATGACTAAAGCATTCTCTGTATGAGTATCACGAAAATTCTACTTTCCCATCGTTATCTCTAGTAACCGTAGGTATATTCAAATGTATTCAAGCAAGGCATTAGTACCCAAGAGAAAATGAACGAAATAAAATCGGAAATCAAGTATCTCCATTAAACAGAGAGAGAGGGGTAGTGGAAACTTGTAGGAAATCTCCGTCGTTAGACAAAGAAAGGTAGTGGAAAGGTATGGAAAAAATGTAGGGCAATTTTGAGCGAAATAAATATGAATCGGTGATGGTGAAGAAGAGTGAGAAATCTTTCATATTTTATGAAAACACGGCGACAAGGAGTGGATAGATGGTTTCATTTGATAGGAACAACATGATGCAATGGGATGGGCAAAGGATGCAATTAAGAAAGGCTAGTGCGACAATCACTCGCCATCTTCCTCGTCTTTGACGCGGTCTTTAAATAGCTCATCGTCACTCTCGTTATACACAGAGTCGAGATCTTGGCTCTGTTTGCTGTTAGGAATGTCAGGAAGTGGCAAAAAACTGTTTCTTTTTCCAGTAGTTCCGGCTCCGGCTGTGCTCATACTGGCATTATCCGGATTCATCACCCGCAATCCAGGAGCCAGACCGCCCCCGTAGCCGCTTCCCTCGTCGTCGTCGTCTATTATTTCCTCGCCAATGTCGTCGTTTTGAGCGTCTGCCTCTGCTGCAGCTAATGCTGCGGCATCGTCTTCATCCAACGGGCTTTCAAACTCGAACGAGTCGTTGTCGTTGTCTTTTTCGTGGCTCACTGCTACGCCCATCCCTGCACCTGCGGCTAAACCAATAGCACTAGCAGAGCCTGCGCCGGTCGGAGAGTTGTACCCTGTAGGAGGAGAGCCTCTGTTTAAGCGAGGAGATGCTGAAGGGGTTACTTTAGTTATTCCAAGGCCTCCAACGCTTCCATCGATGTCACTGTCGTCTCCTACGCCACGGGAGTTCAAACGGGACGAATTGTTGCGCAGAAAGTTGCCCGAGGTGTCGTTATGGTCTCCTGTAGAGCCCAAATTAGGACCAAGTCCATCATCGTCTCCGTCGTCGTCATCGTCACCTATTAAGCCACTGAAACGCTTCTTTTCAGGGTGTTTTCCTGAATACGTGTTGGCAACAAGCGTAGCAGCAATGGCTGCATTCTGGTTCTTCTCGATGTCTCTTGCCTTTTGACGTTGTCTCCATATAAAGAAAAGAACACCTAAGAAGATACACACTGCAGCAACCACTCCTACAACAATGCCCGCGATTCCGCCGCCGGACAAACTGCTACCCTTTTTGTTTGCGGAGCCGTTCTTACCGTTTGCGGAGCCTGTGCTGGTTGCCGTAGCTGCAAGGGTCGATTGTGTCAAGGTTGTGTAGACGTCAGAGTAACTTGCGGTAGTTTTGATGATAATGGCCGAAGTAATGGTCTTCCCGTTCTCGGTATTGACAGACAAAGAGGTTGTTTCTATGGTCGATGCGCTGTTTGTCGTGACAATGGACTCTCCTGATTGTGTGGAGGTTGCCGAAGACGTGGTGGTAGGCGTGGAAGATGTAGTTGAAGATGTGGAAGTTGACGTTGTAGACGATGACGTAGATGAGTTAGATGTCAGCGACAGAGATGAGGAGCTACTGGTGCTTGCAGACGACGATGTTTTGGATGTGGAGGACAGAGAGGAAGAGGAAGTTGATGATGATGATGCTGATGATGATGATGATGATGAATCACTTCCACTAACAGAACTGTCTTCGTACACAGAAAAAGCATCGGTCCCTCCGCAAGTGTCGCTGGGGTATCCCAGACAGGATTTGTTACAGTCCGAGGAGGTGCTCGCACTAGAGGAAAGAGAGTTACTACAAAGACATTTATTTCCGTTGCTCATGGCCGCATATTTGTAGCCACTACACTGGTTAGTACAGTATCCGGAAGACTGAAAAGTGTAGGAAGTTCCTGTGCCGGAGAAAGCGCTGGAGGAGTAACATCCCTTGTAGGAGAAAGTTGCGTGGACTATCTGGATGGACGCAAGGAGCGGAAGTATGTATTTCAGTATGATGATCATGGTGATGTGTCGTGGATGGATTGAGAATAAAGATGGCTGTTTTGGCTTGTGTGTGAAAGCAGTGATGCCTTAATGTATTGTGAATGGCCTTGAGTTGCCGATGGTGAGGTGTGGGACAAAGGAGTGTGGATGGGGCCTTGATTGTCCTGAAAATGTATCGGCCTTTTCTATCCTGTATTTGTATGGGCCTTTATTATCTAGTGTTCAAGTCTATAGTAGATATGTTCTCGATGGTCCAAAAGCTCTATAGTCTCTCTATTATATCTATAACTCTATAGTCTCTATGCCTCGGAAGTCTTTGTATTCTGCCCGACTCCTTTGAACATAAATTTGGATGTCGAGTTCTGTGGATTTCTGACTCGATATCACGAATAAGAAGTCAAAAAGAACGAAAGATGGGAAGAAAACGAGATATCCAGATGAAGGGAGAGCCGATGTTGATAAAACGAAAGAAACAGTGGATGGTGTCAACGTCGGTGAAGTGTTGTGGAAAAGCGACCTGTCTGTTATTCGTAAGCCAGCAAAACCTGGACTGTAAGGATGCTGGGAGGTATCAAGTCTCATCAAATCATCAACCACAATAACAACAAATAACCCTAAAAAAATTTTCCTGTTTTTCCCTTAAAGCCTGTGATTTCACACAACAGTAAAGGGGGTTTTTCCACCCTTTTTTTCTGAGTTCTCAACTCTTAGTTTGAGATTTTCGCTTTTAGGAATTCTAAACTTAGAAGCAAAGCAGATCGATGCGAACGATAAGACAAAAACACCCATAAACGGGTTGGAGTGGTACGTGAGGGCATGTGTGCTGTTGAAAAGGCAGTGTGTGTGTGACATTGGTGACTGGTTTCATGGACGAACTATGTTGGTAGGCTACTGACGTACAAAGCAAATATGTTGTGGTGGTCTTCGTGTTCCGCCCTGAGGCACTATGGATGTCCCTCAACTTAAAGTAAAAAAAAGTCGCGATTCTGCTTATGTAATAATTTCAGCGGTGGTTTTGAGTTTTTTTTCATTCAGCCCTCATACAAAAAGCAGTTACTCTTTAGAGTCTGACATTCTCCTATCTTGGTGCTTGCAATTAATTCTGATGTCATGGCAGTATTACAATACGGTAAGTGTGTTTACATACATAAGGAAGGCTGTCTTTGTCTGTTTGTTTGTTTGTTTGTAGTTGTCCATGTTCAGTTATGTTTGTCTGTTTTTGGTTGTTTCCATTCAATTTTCTCTGGTTGGCTTTGAGAATTTTTCGTCTCGAAGTATACTGGCCAATTATCTTTAGCTGCTACAAACAATGGATATGAGTATGCACATTATCCGTACATACGCTGAGTAATACTTCGTCAGGCATAATGAGAATTGCAAACTGCTTTTGTCAACGTCGCAACCCCCATCAGTATTCTTCTTAAATGCATTGCTGTCATTGAATGTATTAGCGCAAGTTAACATTTCTGTCCACTATCGTGTATCCCTAAGTGTAGACATTGTGACAATTTCAGTAGCATTTGTGTAGACGTTATAGAAATTTTGTGTAGCCATTAGACCAATTCACTACCAAATCAATTAACAATATCACTTTTTCTGATTTATTCCATGCATTAAGCCAGTGGGCTGCGTGATACTTTTTTGTTTTTATTTTTTATTTTCACGCTTGTATATTATCAGGGCTTTTTTTTCACGGTATGACTCTTTGACGTGGTGCACGTGCAAAACCGGTAGTTCCAATTGTAAGGGCGGTGAAAATCAGTTCTCTTTCTTTCGAAGTTCTGCGTTGACAGGATCGATTCCCCAAGATCAATTCTCCAAAATCAAAGGAATATTTTTTTCGAGAAACGTTATGTCTTAATTTGACGTTTGCTGCATACACAAATACATGGTTAAATAGATAGATAGATAGCATGTATTTCATTCTGGCATTCTAAACTACTGTATAGAGTTTATCACGTGTCTGTGACGATATATAGAATTATCAAAGAAGGAAAAGCTGCACGGCATAAAAACCTCACCTTGAAGAATATCGCGGGTATATTTGCTCCCCATGTGTAGTGCTGATTTTCGTCATTATCGGAACGAGGGTTCCACGACCGATTTTCATCGAGGATACCGATTATCAAGGGGTGTATTTGACAACTTTTGTGGTTGTACATGGTAAGATAGATACATATCGTTTATTAAGCTACAACTTTCTGAGGCAGTGTATATATCGTAGAAGATAGAAAACCGCACAAAATAAGAACCCCACCTTAAAAGTTATTCATCGTATATTTGGCAACCTTTTGTACTCACTTGTGACATTTTTGTTTGAGCACATCTCCATTGACACAAAACGTGTCTTTGTTCTTCATGTCAGCCGCTGTATTCAATCATGTGATCAGAAAAGGGTTCGTTGTCATTGCGATTAGGGTATTGGATGTCTGTTGCTCCGAACATCCGCGCTAGTGCTCCAGGTCGTAGCTTTGACCATTTATTGCATGTAGAAACAAGTTGAAGACTTTTGAAACCTTCAAGGATTTTTGAGCAAAATTTTGCGCTCCGTGAGTGGGACTTCAATTGTCATTATCGTATCTGGGTGTAACGTTTTGGTGCTTTTGACTTTACAATATTAAAGCAGTCTCTAACGTCACGAGTGACGGAATATTCAATCTCCATTTTTTTTCTACTTACTTGGTTGGACAGATTGAAGTTTTGCTCTAACTTGACACCGTTGAGCTTACAAGAGACTACACTCTCAAAAAGAAAATGACAAAACTGTCTGGACATCTCATTGGTGAGCTTCTCACTCTCGATAATCAGAACGGTCAGAATATCTATTTCGACGTTTACCAGCAAACACAAATACGAATACCCAAAATACAGGTTTGTACATTTCATGTTTTTTGTGATTTTTCATGTTTTTTGTGCTATGATATTGATATGCAAGCTTTTATATGTTGGGGATCAACATATCTCCGATCTCAACACTAAAAGTCGATGAAACAGTGGCGTCCAGCACCTACTCGTTCGCCGAGTACTTGTCAGCCAATGAAGCTATCAGGGACAGATTCCCCAGGACAACGTCAATAGTTAATTCTTTAAAGCTCCGGTAAATCGGTACCAGATCCAGATCCTCTTGCTGTGCTGACGATGTCTGTGTTTGAATACCAGCTTGCTTCTCTGTCGGAACGTGTGCTTGACCGTTGGTTAAAACTTCTGAATGCCCTTCTGTTTGTGGCGCTTTAGTATCCAGTTCCACTGGATAACATCCTAATGGCTTTCTAGTTAATGGTGAACTAATAGAAGGCAAATACTTGCAAGCAGAACAATAGTCTGCCGTTTTGCATCCCAAAGGACATCTTTGCTTCCGGTCATCAATGCATCCTTTTAGTTTTCCTCTTTTGACTCTCTTGAGCTGTGAGTTTGGCTTTATGTTGTCCGTGTTGTCTTGCAAACTTCCGTTGAAACTCTCATTAAAGCAGCTTCTCTTTTTGTTACTGTCTGTGGCCATATTGCCGCTTTCTAGCAATTTTGGCTTCTGTTGCATGATTTGTAGCTATATTTGAAAGAAATGACGCTATTATAGCTTTGTATTATTCCAAAATAAGCATATTCATTAGCTTCTCGTTATCAAAGTGCTTTCGAAATCACAACTTCGTCTTCGTTTTTTGATATTTATAAACTCTGCAGGTTCTACATATTTTTCCTTCATTTTTGTGTATAGTGAGTAGTTTTGTTCACCATAGAATTTATCTTCCAATGAGAGAAGAAATCAAAAAAAAGGAAAACATTTGTCAAAGTTAATCAGTGATAGTTTAGTCATAGTAATACATGATTGGGAAGTCAATGTCGTAGAGATATCAATCGTGTTCTGTCCATATTCATTGGACAGCAGATGTTAATATTTGCAGCAAATGTTGAGACTGCAATGAGTTATAAGGTTTGCGAAAAAAAACTTGAAATACGAGAACACCAGGGATAGTTATCAGGTAGCAGAATAGATAGATAATATGTATTTCATTCTAGCATTCTAAGCTACTGTATGGTGTTCATTACGCGTCTGTGATGATATATAGAAGTATCAAAGAAGGAAAAGCTGCACGGCATAAAAATTCGCCTTGAAGAATATCGCGGGTTTGTTTGCTCCCCGCATCAGCACTACATGTAGTGCTGATGTTCGTCATTATGAGAATGAGGGTTCCACGATCGATTCTCATCGAGGATACCGAGTATCCAGAGATGTATTATCACGTATAGTTACCTATACTTCAGCATTAGCAGGAGTGGTGAGTGAGGGGTTAATAAATATAAGGAGGAAGTTAAAATAAGGGTCGACGGAACTTAGTCCGCAGTTGTGACGTTTTGAAGAGGTATCAGGAAATATTGGCTAATATACAGTAAACCATTAGTAAGTAGGTCGATTTAAGTCTAAGATTTCTGGACCCTTTCTGGATTTGCTATGCAGGTGTTCAGCCGTTACAGGCTGTCTTCATCAAGGACTAAGTCTCAGTATACGTGACTAGAATGATCCGATTATCTATACGGAAAAATGACAACTATCCGAAGCACGATCTTAAGAAAGACCCAAGCACCACAGGGACATCAACACAAGTTCGGGCCCCAGCCCAGCGTTCCAATAATATCCTATTCCAGTTGCCGTATCCCTAAGCACAATAGTAACAACTCTACTGATTGATACGTTCAGTTTCTGTCTCTTCAGAGTTTATACGAACTAAAATTATTTTCAGTTTTGAAACCCCTATAACAGAGCATAAGTATGTTTTAATACATAAAGTTACAAGCTGCCAGGGTAGCTGAGTGGTAAAGCTCCCTTTTTCTGCTTTAAGAACGGTCCCGGGTTCGAATTCCGACTTACACGTAACGATGTTGATAGCGAATAACGTAATTAGTCTTGGTATTGATGCAGGACGGAAATACTTGGACGTTCATTTTTTTCAAGCAAAAAAAACCGTTTCTAAAAAATCCGTCAAACGGAATATTCAAACCCCTTCGTCTTTCAAAACCCTTCATACACTGCGATAACAAGCCATTTAAAGAAAACCTGGGGAGCAAAGACAATAAGATTCAACGGTTCTCTTGCATTGTAAGCTGGCAGTTCCTTCAAGAGGCTGACAGACAGATGAAAATCCGGAGAACATGACGGGACGTCTAACATGTACATGTACAAGCACTCCAACATGCCTTTCATAAGCTTGCTTTTCATCTCCCCTTTCTCAAATCACTCTCTCTACGCACAGAAGCGACCGTATGCCCACATAAGCGAATTATTTCTCACCTGTAATGTACTTATTGTATTACATACACTACGGTATTCTGGCTATAGTTTTGCCGCCGGCAAGAGATATCAAAGAGCATAATCCACTACTAGAATTGGGAACAATGATCTGCCGTGGTGTTACACGGATGGAGAAATCCGAGATAACAGGGAATACGGTTGAACTAAACCATTCAGTTAGCTCCTTGTGCTTGTCGCATGGCTCTGAGGCAAAAAAAAGAAAAAAAATCATGTTAAAAAAAACCTTGGTGGGGTGCTAACCTGATTTTTGCTATTTTTTTCTTTCGAGCAGAAACCAATTGGTCCCGCCTTGCACGGAAAATAGCACACAAGGAAACTTCATAAAAGAATATTTTGTTTACCCGATTTCCTTGTTTGATCATGAAAGTGACGATACGCTGATGATGCGCACTTCTCGTCCCCTCATGATAGTGTATGATGATATTTACTAAAATTTCTGGAATATTCGTTTATTAGATTCCATCCAATGATTTTTGATCCTTTGTGTAATTTAGCAATCAACAATGTAAAGAGGAGAGCAGTGTTTTGCACAGTATAAATATTTGTAGCAATCCTCTCTCAGGAGCTGAATTTGTGAATGAGTACTTTTTACTCTTAACTATCTTAATCATTTACAAACACACTCAAATCTGTATCATCTCATCTATCAATCATTGCTGCTCACTCTTCAGACCTTCAAACTTAACAACACAATGCTTCCTTTATACGCTTCTAGAATTGCCGGTAGAAAATTGGCTACCTCTAACATCCAAAGAAGATTGGCTTCAACCAGCAGCAGTGGTGGAATGGACCCTACTGTTAAAGCCACTTTGTTTGTGACTATCGGTAGTTTTGGTGTCTTGGCCGCTGCTATGACCAAATACTACTATCAAAAGTCCCCTATGAGAAAGATCTTCAAGGAGGGCCACAATGCTTAAATCCTGTTATGATGTAATGAATGCCATACTAATGTTTTGAGTGTTCCTATCAATGCAACTCGAATAGGTAGTTGCTGGTTCTTATTTATTTCACATAAATATATTCACGAGTCACGTATATATTCTTCATTTCGTCCTGCTTTAAATTTTCTATTCATTCAATACAATAATATTATAAAAAAGACGACCGGACCTATCAAAGATGTAGGCCCAGGAGAACTACACTTTTCGATATAAAATTAAAGCTTGCCTGGGCAGATCAATGGACGAGCTCTCACAACCCTCGCTAATACGAGTGGTGGTGGGCTCGAATGCTGACACTACTTTTCAGTTACGATTATCTTATTAGTCCCGTACATTCAAAATAATTTCGGTTATCCGTTCTAATCATTGCATTAGTAGTCATTAGTGTTTATTATCTTGCATTTATTTATGTATGCTTATTTCATTTTGCGGAGGCGAGAATCCGGACAACTTTTTTGCAACAGGTATCCCACTCTTTGAATAGGCTTTTGTCGGATACTTTAGTTACATCCGATTGAATTTTCTTCGAAATTCTGATTACTTGCAATAGATATCTGCAGGTCAACTGCGTCTGTAGTTGCTCCTGGTATTCTTGGTCTGTCACTTCGAATTCTGGCCCGTGTGTAGAAACTCCATTGAAAAGACTGGAGCTAAGCGGCTCCAAAACTTCCAAGTATTTGCTGATATTATCCCCGAAAGCGTTTTTAATGACACGTTCTTCCTTTCTATTGAACTTCTTAGCGTCGTTATTTTCCACATTGATTTTTTTCTCCAGAAGTTCCTTTATTGTTAAGCCCTTGATCATGGACAACTTGTTTATCCGCACAATTATGGTATCGATCTCCTGGTCGCAGCCACAATTTTCCAATTGTTTCAGCATTTCGTCGCGTAAGTCCGAAGTTTGGAACTTCAATGCATTCAACTTGTCCAAGATCTTTTTCTCATAATCCATCAAGCAACGTATGATAGCCTCAAGATTCAATATCACAGTTATTATTCGGTTCTCTACACGATTTTTATGACTAGGTTGCTTTTCCATATCTTGTTCATCTTCCAAACCACGAATGTCATTGTCAATCAAACCATCTAGCGTGTTGTCACTGTACGTTAACCCATATAACCTGCATACAATCAACACGTACTTTACATTCTTGCTTGCATGGCTGGCGACAACCCTTAAGAGTTGACTGTTGAAAAGGTCGTATTTCCAGCTCAAGGTGGCCTTCTTTTTTCTCTTTATTAGTCGACTGTACTCAAAAGGCGCAATGCCACTATTGTCAGATTCCGGGTCGTTCCACGAATACTCAAAGCAGTTGTTTGCTATTTTGTGAATGTAATTCTTCGATAAGCAGTAGTGTCTCAAATTTTGAGTCTTCATTTCGAGAAGTTTGATGTTTATGACAAAATTCCGTATATATGCGTCTCGGTCTGCTTTGGTCAAATTCAAATCAGGGGTTTCACTCGAGGGTAAACTGTTCAAAAAGTGTCTGGTAGACGTGATAGCTATCAATACATTGTAGACCAACGGGAGAATACCAGGCAAATACGCCCCAAGTTTGATTGATTTTGACTCCTTACCTTCACTAGTCGGCACGACTTCAAACCCAGACAAATACTTTGTATCGTTCAATTGCTGCAAGACCAAGGAAACCATGCGCAAAAGCGCATGGTAACCCTGTCTGGCGAAATCAAATTCCAGCTCCCCAAAATCACGCTTTAGACACTGCCTAATGGAGCTCCCTGAAGCCAAAGTCACAGATGTTGATCTCCACAATGTCGCAGTTAGTTCTTGTAAGTCGCAGGCGTACTCACTATGCCCTATGAGTTTCTTGTAAGCGGGGGTGGAAAACTCTTCGTGAACTGCCGCACCTCCTTTGTAAGATACTCTGATCTTGGTTTGATGGTTGTAGACATGGCCACCAAGGTCAATCACAAGATTGCTGGCAAATGTGAAAGGAATGTACGCCAAAGCTTCAAGACTGTCACAATACTTCTCCCCTAATTTGACTGTAAAGCTCGATAGTGTCTTGAAAAGCTTCTTTTTCTCTTCGTTAGTGATGTAACTAGACATAATGTTTGCTACACTCCAAAGTCGTTCATTCGTGATTTTTATTGAACTGATGACACATCTGGCAGGGGTATCTCCGTGGACCAAATCATTAAGGTGGATCGCTTCTGGCCCATGGCTAATAATTTGTATTTTTTTCAGCTGCCCATAGAAGTTTTTTACTTTTCTGATGGACATCCACAAAAAGTGAACCACAGCGAAAAATATATTTTTGCAGATATATTCCAACATGAGAGTGCTTTGAACTCGTGACTTATCACACAAGGAAGTCAATGAAGGCCATAAAAAACAATATTGATAGTATTTGGAAATGTGTTTTGCTTTTGAGCAACCTGAAAATCTTGGGGTATCCTGGGTCTCAATCCGTGAGGTCTTGTAGACCCTTTCAACTGGGTGAGCTTTGAGCTCGATTGCGGAGTCTGATATGCAATAGAGCCTGTATATGCATTCCCGTATGTACTCCCCGTAAATCAAAATGAGTTAGAATGCTTGAGTCCCCAGAAGATTGTAATCGGGCTTCATGCAGTAGGTACGCATCTGCTATTTCGATTCCACTCTTTTCAGACGCTGCAATAGCCTGGAAAGAAGCAGAATCAAATGCCCATCTAAATACTACTTCTATATATACAACTTCATTGACTGTTCTCCCAATCTTTGCAAACCTCTCGCGTTCATGGTCACCACCCCCAGTATCGTCAATTATAACCGCACTACAGATTCTCCATCGATATCCGGGAAATTTCACCTATACTTTTTCTTGGAATTTTCACTTTTCATTTTATGTTTTAGTCCATCAAAATTTTTCTGTCTTAATAAGCTTCGAAGCAATTCGTCAAAGAAAGATAGATACAAACCTCGAAGAGAAGAACAGGCCCGATACAGGACAAAGGAACACTGATGATGATTGAGTCTGTGAGAAATTTCACAGCGACGCATTTATATAGAAACTATTCGCATGCGTCGCTGAGGTTCCATCCAAGAGTGAACTCACTCATCTCGCAGATGAATATGATGGGTCCGAGATTTCCAATGCAAAAGGATGAAATTGAAATCCTCACCGATCCTAAGGAGTTTTATCAGCAGCTAAAAGACAAAATAACCAATGCCAAGTCAAGAATCTTTTTGTCATCCTTGTATGTCGGGAAGACTCAAAACGATCTCATTGAAACTTTGTCGGATGCATTACTGAAAAATCCCGAATTAAAATTGTATATCTTGATTGACTATTTAAGAGGCACAAGAGAGTTTCCAAAAAACAGCTCGGTTACTTTGTTGAGTCAGCTTTTAACCAAATTTGACAGTAGCAGAGTTGATTTGCGGCTTTATCACACGCCAAACTTGCATGGAATCACCGAGAAGATTGTCCCAAAAAGATTCAACGAGGGGTTTGGCTTACAACACATGAAAATCTACGGTTTCGATGACGAGGTGATCTTATCCGGGGCCAACTTATCTCAGGACTATTTTACCAACCGCCAGGACCGCTACTATGTCTTCAAGAACTCTGATCTCACTAACTATTTCTTCCGGCTATCGCAAATGATCAGCAAGATCAGCTACAAAGTTAACTACTTGCCTAGAAAGAAAAAAATCGTGATTGATTGGCCTACCAGTAACTTGGTGTCAAATCCATCTATGAACTTGAAACGCTTTTTAGTGGAATCAACTCATTTATTGGAGCCGATATTATATGGTAACCGCATTGAACATTACGAGGACAACAAATTAGCAGCCGTTCCTGTTGAGCACAAGGATTTGGACACAGCTGTCGAGGAACATTATGATACCATTGTGTATCCAATCAGTCAGTTGACCCCATTATTGAGTCCTGACAGATCTACCGAAAAACCATCTATTCTTAGATTATTGTCTTACTGTGATTCCAAGACTGTGCAGTGGAAATTTACCGCTGGTTATTTTAACATGGACTCTGATATCAAGCAAAAATTGTTGACATCTACTTCCAAAAGCGGAGAGGTGATAACTGCATCTCCAAAGTCTAACAGTTTCTTCAAAAGCAAGGGGGTTTCTAAATACTTGCCTCCTGCTTATTTATATAATACCGAGTCGTTTATCAAGTCAGTGGTTGCTCTGAACAAGTCTCAACTGATCAAGGTCAAAGAATGGCAGAATGGGGTAGTCAACACCCCAAATGGCTGGTCGTACCACGCTAAGGGGATTTGGGCCACTGCTCCAGATGAGCAGCTTCCATCGATAACGGTGGTGGGGTCTTCCAACTACACCAAAAGATCATACTCGTTGGACCTCGAAACAAACGTGATGATCATCACCAAAGACGAAGAATTAAAAAAGAAGATGCAAAACGAAGTCGATAACCTCAACAAACATACAAGGGAACTCACATTGAAGGATTTCACAGAGAACAAAGACCCTGATAGACACATAGCCTGGGGGGTCAAGGTAGCTGCCACAATACTAGGCAATCTGCTTTGACCGCTGTTCCATGCAATCATATGTACATAGATAATTTATTAGACAAATAAAGATACATGAATTCACATTTTCACATTTACCAGAAACCCGAGCGACGCATAACATGTAGTGGATCAGAGATTGAGTATCAAGCCACCGGGGCTTCATCAGGTTTGGTCCTAATAGGCGTACGATCATCTGTATATAGGTAACTTTTCTGATAGACCAATGCAAATAAACTGATAAAAGATACAATTGAGCACAAGCAAGTGCCGTTTGCGAAAGCAGGATACGATAACACTAACGCGACGAGCGAAAGGATCTCAAATCCAATTGAATATAGCGTGTAGCCGTATTTTGAGAAAAGCGAGAAGTTCACGAGAAGCTGTGGGATGAATCTGGTTGTTTCAAGAAAAATACGCTCGATCTCCACAAAATAAAGAAGATCCAACCAAAAGAGCCCAAAATTTCCCATGGAACTGCCCCGATCGTAAAATGTTTTGGTGATGGAAGCGATCAAGAAAAGGTTCCACACAAAGAATACAAAGAGAATTGTTAGTAGAAACTTGGAGATCCCTTGGTGTCGCTTTAGCCGGGTGCTGTTGAACCTCCTAAAGCTTTGGTAAAGAAGGATCACAGAAGCATTGAAGCCAATCAAACGCAAGACCAATATTGATTTCGACCCATAGTATGTTTCTTGGGGATCACGAAGCGGAAACCGCCTCAAAAGAAGCAGCTGGATAATCTGTGTATTGTATGCCAGATACAAAAGCACACTTGTGAAGTTACTCAATGCAGTCATGAGGATTAGATCCAGAGACATTCCTTTCACCGATTTTGTCTTGTGCTGGTGGAAAATCTGGTATACCACTGCCTGGGTCTAGCAAACCGGTTAGTAATGCTCAAATTGCACGCAGTTTTAGCGCCACACATACCCTCAATATCTCTGAAACCACCATATATCCCATTTTGTCATTAGTGCTCAGGCAATGACATCTTTACAACTCATCTCCGGAACACTATCGAGACTTTTATAGGAAATACCTTTAGAGCAGTGGCTTTGAAAACAGCCCGCGAAAACGACCCGACCCGATGGTAATTCAAAACGCGCAGATGGCGTGACACAGAACTTATCATACATGAAAGTACATAGACCCACATGTGTCTG
This sequence comes from Saccharomycopsis sp. NRRL Y-5750, assembly GCA_030564765.1. Taxonomy (NCBI): domain Eukaryota; kingdom Fungi; phylum Ascomycota; class Saccharomycetes; order Ascoideales; family Saccharomycopsidaceae; genus Saccharomycopsis; species Saccharomycopsis sp. NRRL Y-5750. The sequence continues at coordinate 130,108 of JAKTZD010000017.1, read as the reverse complement.
GGGGCATCAAAAAATTACACGGCAACAAGGAGGAGTTATACTCAAGGGGCCATCGATCGACACGTCGACTTATACAACCACAATCACCGCGCAAAAAGAAACAACCCTCCCATGGCCAGATGTCTGTTTCAAAACTGCAAGAAACCGCACAAACAGAAGCTCTTCCTATGTTCCCTTCTGCAACAGAAAGCCCTCTGGCTTTTCCCATAGAAAGGAAACTGGATCTAGCAGTGAAAAACCAGATTTCCCTCTGAATTTTGTCTTTTTTTTTCCGATAAAATTACGTTTTTATCCTTTTAGTGCCCGATTTCCTCCTCCAATCAGCCAGACTGTATTCAGGAGACGTCTTCCATATAAATGCCCAGAACCCGACATCCCCTTAGCTGCCACGACATAAAACCTGCACGTCACCCAGCACTGACCGCCGCTGCCCTGTCTCGTGATATTGTTGTTAAGACGTGGTGAAACAGGCTCTCTTTTTCAGAGTTTGACTTTATCTTATCTTTCTGTCCCTTATCTGTTATCGTACCTACATGCTCTACATGTCAAACAGGCACCACCCTCACCAAGCAGCACTGAGAGAACCAGAACCGCCTTGTGAACACCGCCAGAACACCCACGAGCCACCTACGAGCCACCCACATTAACGATGGGGTCCTTTAACGCAGGAAACTGGAAATTGGACGACGAGCAAAACTTCCCATTCATAGATTTCATGAACAATAATAACGGCCACATTGCAAACGAAACGCCGACAGAGTTCCACAACAGCAACCAGGTGAAGACCAATCCGGGCTTAACTATCGACCAGAATGCAATAAACAACTTCAATAACACTGCAAATATGTCAAACAACAACAATAATGCGTCACCTATATCCTCTACGAACGCCTCGTTCAGCCACAAACGAGAATTTGAGAAAATGGACCCAAAGGGCAACACAGAGTCTAATGGCAACAGCCAGAAGTCTAACGAAGGCCCTGTTCAGGGGGTAGGGCCTAATAACCCGCCGAAGGCTAAAAGGAGAAACTATAGCCGTAGCAACAGCTCCACTAACACCATCACTGCCAACAAAAACAATGCAAACACTGCAAACGCAAACGAGAAAACCACCACTGCAAGCGCTAATGGAGGCAAATTCATGGTCAGTAAGAACCTTGTCAAGAAGCCCAAGGGCCAGTATCCCCGTTCGTCATTCTATTTGGGCTCCTCGTCAATTTACGACACTGTGCTTGTAAATCACATGAAACTCAACGGGAAGGACCTGGTGCAGCTTACAAACAACATTTCGTTGCGAAAAGTCGACCAGAACTCCCGCTTTTTGTTCTTGTTGAGGGAGGACTATACTGACGAATTGTATGTGCAATCTGCCAGGGAAATAGACGAGATAGAGAACATCGTGAAGCCGTATGGACCCACGCTCATCGAGATCTATTTCAAGGCAATCCATCCGTTCTATCCAATTGTCCACAAACGTGTGTTTCTTGAAAAATACGAGCGGGGCTACAAAGAGGTTAGCGCACCTCTTTTGAGCTCAGTGTACCTTTTGGCCACCGAACTCTGGGAAAGCGACGCCAAGTTGATAGGCCGCAAAAAGCCAGACGTGATTGCGCTTTTCAAGTTGGCGAAAAAGGCGTTTCTCGAGGTTTTGGAGAGGCCGAAATTGACAGCTGTACAGGCGGGGCTTTTGCTTCTCCAATGCAACACCTCGGTGCCTCCGAACGACAACGGAGCCAACCGTAAATGGGTGCTTTGCTCCCAGGTAGTGTCTCTTATTGAGGAGTTGGGTCTAGGCGTCGATTGCGGCGACTGGAAGCTCCCTAAATGGGAGAAAGGTCTCCGTAGAAGACTCGCTTGGGCTGCTTTTTTCCAGGACAAGTGGATCTCGTTGATCGAGTCCAGACCGTCCCATTTGATCCCGGGGATAAACTGGTTGGTCAGAGAGTTGTCAGACGACGATTTTGACGAGTCTGGAGGCTCTAGCAGCAGCAGATCGCCTTCCTCGTCTTCCTCGTCCTCTGGGAACCACAGCACTTTTTTCTACCAGACCTTGAACAGCAGCGACGAGAGTAACGATATAGGAAAACTATATTTCAAGCAATTGATCAATCTCTCACTTATCGTGTCGGAAATTCTCACTACTTTTTACTCGCTTTCGGCAAATAACAGCCAACAACTCAATATTGAGTGGGTACTCAATAATGCCAAGCCGTTGCAGCTCAAACTTCGGCAATGGCACCAAACATTGCCCAAAGTACTTGCAACCACCGAGAATTTTTCCACAAGAACCCAGAACTCGAACCTGTACCTCAAATTAGCCTATTTTGTGTCTGAAATAACCTTGCATAGGAAAATAATTGCCACACTCACTCCAAATGAGCCCAAGGAGCTCATCAATGTGTGCAGAGGTGCCGGAAGGGCTCGGCTTGCGGCTGCGGTTGAGTTTGTGGCCCAGTTAAAGTCTGAGAACATTCACTCGTTCTGGTACGCCACTGCGGCGTCCGATTTTGCTCTTATAGGCACATTTGCACTTATTTTGTTTGTGACAAGCTCCACAAGGGAGGAGAGCAATTATTACAAAGACCAGATTGTTAATTACCGGTGGGTGTTGAAGATCATCTCTAAAAACTTCAAGGTTTCGGCGCTTGCATTGAAGCAGTTCGACACTATCTACTACCGTATTCCGGAACTCTCAGGGGCAACCTCGGCCTCGCCGGAAACCGTTCTTAGCATTGAAAATAGCGACGCAAAGAACCTCAAGGCCAGTGGCCCGGATATGAAACACAGAAGGAGTAAAAGCAACAGCAGCAATCAGGGCTCCTCCAGGGGATCTCCTAATATTCAGAGAAGCGGATCTTCGCCAGTTGCCACGTTGCAGCCGCAAACAAAAAACCCCGATCTTGATAGCAGTAACAATAACAACAACCACAACAACAACAACCACAACAACAACAACCACAACCACAACAACAATAATAACAATAACGGCAGTAACAATAATAACAACACTCTGAATAACAATAACAACAACCCCCAGCTTGCCAAGACAGATATGGACAATAGAAACGATATGATGACAAACTTCCAGGCAATGAATATCCCCACTCTTACTCCTCAACAGCTCCAGCAACAGCAGCAGCGCCATAACTCTCACCCCCATCCACATCATCCCATATCCCTCCAGCAACAGCCTCCAACTAACATGATGCACAATCCGTATATGGGATTCCCTCCACAGGGACCGATGGCCGGCCCTATGGCCGGCCCTATGTCTGGCCCACCGCCTCCTAATGCGTGGCAACTTGACCACCAAATGGCCATGAACAACGGATCGTTCATGCCTGTTATGAATCCGTATGCCCATTCTCCGCAGCCCATTTCGACCGCTCTTAACAATAACAATCCCAATAATGGCATGCAGTCTGCCAATTCCACTCCTGCGCCTCTTTCTGCTGATGCCTCTGGGCATCCTAACTTCCACTTTGCTCTTCCTGTTGGGGGCTCTCCGCATGACTATGGTAGTTTAGGCCTAATGGGACGTCCTGATCAACATGATGGTGGTAACAATAACAACACCAATAACAATCATATCAGCAACAATAGCGGTCAGAATAACATCAATAACAATAATATCAATAATCAGGATCAACAACAGCACTAATCAGGATCAACGGTTATTTTTTTTTGGGTACTCCTCAACATTCATTCACAGCCAAACTTTTCACCATGCGGTTCATACATCGCTTATCTATATTTTCTATACATTTTGTTGCTGAGAGTTTCGGCCCCAACCAATTTACATAGAGTCCCTACCGAGACACAATCTATCATATACATTCTCTATATCTATCAGTCATTGTCTAATTTTGTTTCGCTCGTTATATTATTACCTAACTAACACCTATATATGTACTTTATAAACTTTCCTGTCCAGGTTTGACTAGAGAAACTTTGTCACTTTCCGTGTAGCTGCAACGTCCTCTATTGCACCTGGTCCATCACCAACCACTATTGTTTCCACATTTCTAGGCTTAGCGTCATCCTTCTGCTGCTTCTGCTGCTGCTGCTGTGGGTCCTCGATTTTGAAAAAGTTATTTAAGTTTTGGTCGAACTCCGAGTCATTTCGAGACGGGATAAGCTTCTTTTCTAGTTGCAGAAAGTCCTGACGCTTTAAAAGCTCATAGTTCTCGAACTTATCATTGATTTCTTTGAGTTCCTGTTCGACATCTATTCCTGAAACCCCATTTGTCTCTAACCTCTGAATCAAATTTTCAAGTTTTCCGATTCTTGTGCCATAACGCTGTTCCATGTCACTAGTCTCTTTTTTGATGCTGATGTAGTTCATGACCTGCGATCCAAAGAAAAAAATCAAAATCGTGGTGTATATCAAAGGGTTTCTTTCCTTGGGTTTTTTAGCTGCACCAGTCACCGTGGAGTATTGCATGTTCAATCTTGAGCCTAAACGGAGGCATTGACTAATATTCGCCTGCTTTGCAACAGGAAAAGCACGTGATACCAAACGAGAACCGTTAATCATTGCGAGTCTTATTGCTGTTTCTATTTGTTGTCTAGGCTTGAGCTAGCTGAATACTCACCAACGTTGTTCTTGTTCAATATTTTTCGATCTTGAGGCTTGGATCAAAAATACTCGAATATTGGCCCTACTTTTCATTCAAACTGCCCTCTTTATCTTCAAGTATTGAAAACTATACATAAAGTGCTGTAAACACTTCTGCAATCGCATATACTTAGCAGTTATCCCGCACTGATGGCTCCTGCAGCAAGACGCGGGCTCGTAGCGGGAGTAAGGCAAACAACGAAATGTAAGCTCATTCAATCGTATTAAGAGAAGAAATTCGGTATAGGTTCTCAATGCTGATTTACCGTATGGTTTCGGTTTCCCCATTCTTAATATTCCTCATTGCTGGGAATCATTGATACTCTCACACCAAAAAATACATAATTACAACTTGCTTATATTAACACTGAGAGACTCATAAATCCCCCAAAATTACTATCCAAACAACAGTTGAAAATGACACTTCTCCGGTTTCGAGCAGCGATACAAAAACTAAAAATATTAACTGTTTAGCAAGGTGCTTAACATGTGGTGATGATGCTAGTAGATATATGCACTGGTTTTTGATTTGGAATTAATCACAAGTCGATAACTTGAACCACATACAAATATGCTAAACGGTCGTCAGTTGCGTCAGCAGATCTCGCAGGTGTTGAATTTCGCATTGGTGTTGTCCACCGCGTTCATGTTCTGGAAGGGTTTGTCCCTCGCTACCAACAGTGAATCGCCGATAGTGGTGGTGTTGTCAGGATCAATGGAGCCTGCATTTCAAAGAGGTGATATCTTGTTTTTGTACAACCGCGAAAAGTTTGTCAATGTCGGTGATATTGTCGTTTATAAAGTCCAAGATAAAACGATTCCAATTGTGCATCGTGTGATGAATGAGCATCATGCTGAGAGAATTCTGAGCACTAAAGATGGCGTTCAGAAAACCAACAGCAAACAGTTGATATTGACGAAAGGTGACAACAATCCTGTTAACGATTTGAGCTTATATCACAAGAACCAGGTTTACTTGAATCGTGATAAAGACATTTTGGGCTCTGTTAAAGGATATATACCTTATGTGGGCTACGTCACAATTTTGATCACAGAGAAGGAATACTTGAAGTACGCTTTGATAGCGTTCATGGCGATCTCCACCTTCTTGTCGAACGAGGAATCCTGAGCGAATACCATATTAATACATGAAATTTGTTCTCTTGCCAATTTTTTTTGTAACATGTATCAGTTTGAGCTAAGCAGTGTTTTAATTGCAATTGATGTATGGTCATTCATGCTCATTCCTACTCAGTCATAAGATTCCCATAGTATTTGTATTTTTATCACGTGTCAAAACTATATAGAACACCGTCCTAATCAAATGGAGTCAAGTAAGCTTCGGCGACAAATCTGGCTCTCGCATTCAAAAACAACTTCATCTCACTGATCTCTTTGTCAACATCCTCCATAAATTCAATAACAAAGTCCACCAATTTGTGTTTCAACAACTTGTCTGTATGGAAGTTGGTAATCAAGAAACTCAAGTCGTAACCGGCAACAGGTACTCTTCTCAATATGAAAAACTGCTCAGCTCTTGCAGTCAAGAACCGGGTGAATTTGTGGACCAAAATGTGCTCGATCTCATCAGACTGCTTGATTTTTATTGACACTCTCACTGAGTTAATGGAACTTTCAATCAACACCTTTTCGTTTTCATTTCTGGACACCACCATTGGATTCAACAACACTTCAGCCGTCTTTTGTGCCTCTATTTCTGGGCTATTGTGTCTTTCTGCAATTTGCGACGAGAAATCCTCCAAACTTAAGGCTGCCGTCAATGAGTGTCTGACTGCCGTTAAGTATGGTTTCAATGATTGCGACATTCTGATGTAATTGTTCTTTGCCCCTGGTATTTAAATTCTTAAATTTTGAAAAACTCTTCCGTTCAGTTGCTTCTGAGTATATTGCTATGCTTGCCACTGTAGAAACCTTTGCGCCTCATCGGTTTATGAATCCGTCAAAACTCCATTACATTAACGTATCAATTTTGAAATTCCATTTTTTTTGATTTTCCAGTTTGAGAAAAGGAGAGAATGAAAAATAGAAATAGGGCCGCTTATGTAATTCGAAATGTATAATAAACTATAGACATTATGTATTTACAATGTCCTTGAATAATAGATTAACAGTGCTAGAATTTGTCATGATGACAATAGAATAAATAGTATAAATATATAACACTGCTCATGCCTTTCCTAAAGTCTTGTTGTACTGCTTTTCCACATTTTCCACAAACCTCTCCAAAGGTAAGATAAAGAAATGATGGGTCAAGGATGGGAAGTTTTTTCTATGTAATCCAAACCATTCCAATGGAGGAGTGGCATTTCCTAACTCCCTTATTTGCGGAGCTCCTATTATAGGAGCCTCTACCGCAATATAAGTATATTCCTCGTCCTGCTCCGCATCTTCAACTCTTCTTTCCAAGCGGAGCGACTCGAGCTTCTGGTTGGCCTTAAGCAAAGCCTTACTGGTGTCTTGCTCGTTGATTTTGTTTTTGGCAATTCTTGAGGACAAGGCCGTTTCGTGAGAGCGATACATAGACTTAATAAAGGTAATAGGCCCAAGATTCCATCTCACATCAACAGTATCTCCAAACGAACTTTGGTACTTATAGTTGATAACCTTGGAGTCTTTGTCCTGGATAGTTTCCATATATATCAGGATAGAGGGTAAAATGAATATGACACCTCCTTTGGCCTCTTCTGCCTTCTTGAAAAACTCTCCAATGTTCCCTGAGTTGAGATTTGTCATAGAAAATGGGGTCTTGAAAGATGAAAGCGAAACGTTCAAATTTTTCCATTGTAAAATCAATCGGGACGATATTTGATTCTCAATAAGCTTGCGTCCATATTTAGCACTGATTCTCCCAGATCTGGCAACCAAGACATTCGAATCAGCCAAGGAGCTTGGATACACCTGGATCAAAAAGCTATCGACAGAAACAGCAACCTCGGTTCTCAAATTAGTGAAAGTTTTGAGGATATTTAGTAGTTTTGAGTCGTCCCTAGACTTACTGGTTTCCTTTTGGCTCTGCTTCATTTTATCGTCAAATCCTTTGCCTGTGAAGTCGAGAGACCCCGTATCCCTTAGAACGTCGGTATATGAGCTTTTGTTGTTGGCCCTGATTCTCATAAATGCATTCAAGATATCCATAAAGTTAGAAGCCGCCAAAGATGTCAAGTAAATATTGATATAATCCAAAGATGCGGTTCCAATCAACAAATCAGTTTTGACCAGATCTCTGCCTTTTTGGTTGAACAATCCCAAGTTCAAGTTCAGGAGAGATGCCGTAAAAAAAGTGTGATAATCAAAACCAATAATCGCCTCAAATGCTTCCATTCCTCCATGAATAAAGACCAAAGGAATATCAAAGATGTCTTCGTTGTAAGCCCACATAATCACGGACTTCAATCTGAGATTTCTCAAGGCGATTTCTGCACTTAATCTGCCTTCAGACTTTAGAATCAACGAATCTAATCCAATAGTCAAATTTTGCTCCCATGAGGAAGCTTTACACTGAACCACCCATACTCTATCTAAACTGAGCGTTGTAATGCCCAATGATTTCCCTAAATCAATTGTCAAATCAATATCTGAAACAAGAAACGAAACGTTCCAAGGAAACGCTTTAGTTGTAGACACTTCATGCACTCTCTCGGCTAAGGTTTGGTTTTTCAATTTCTTGCTGATATCTTTGCCTTTAGCTGCTGGTTTAGACGATTGCCCTGCCTTATCGTCTAGAATAGTTGGCGACCATATGTCAATGAAAAGATCCAAATGCTGCATTTGATCGGTCTTGAGGAAAGACTTTATATGAGAAATCTCACCTGAAGAGTAGAGTTTGATGATATTGTCTTCATCACTCACAGTACTTACATAAGCAATTATCTGCCCGATGCTGATAGAGGCACTGACTTGACGTGAATATACATGCTGCAATTTAGCATTTAAGTTGCTGAATAATGCAGTAAAAGATAAGCCAGAGTCGGTAGAAGTAAGCAAAAATTTGATACCATCCAACCCTATGACTGCCTTGACTTTTGCATTAGGCTCGCAACTCAAACTCACTTTTTGTGATTGCATGTTGACCGAAAAATCTAGATCAACGTTCTTGAACAATCTATTGACATCTAATAAGATGTTACTGTTAGACAGAGAGTTTTTAGTTGCTTCATTGGTAGCATCTGCTCCGTCGACTTTAGAAGAGATAACGGACAGTGACAATTCGGAGGCATTGTTTGAAACTGTTTTGAAACTGTTGTATATATCTGAGATCACCGGCAAACACTCACAGCTAATAAAGTTCTGAGAGGCAAATATGAGAAATTCACCCCTGAAGAGATGAGAAATCGGACCGGAAACCTTACGATATCCAAGCGTGATTTGTATTGCAGGAGAATGAAGATTTAAAGAGTTTTTGTCGTTTCTTCCTGATGGCAGAACCATCACCTTGGCACCGGCAAAGCTGATCAAGCAGTTGACCGAGGTAAATAACTCACTAAACTCTTTCATATAGTCTATGTCTGCTTGACTGGTAGGCGAAGATCCGCCATTGTCAGAGTTAGCCACCGGAACTGGCTTGAAAAACTGCTCTTTTAGGGCCTGTGTTGTCAAAACAGACTTGATGAATCTATCACTCAGAACAAGATCTTTAGACGAAAGTCTCACATCCACCTCCTCACCAGTGACTTTGATATCAATGTTCTTTTTACCTTTTCTGGTCTTTGTGACATTATATATCAACTGAATGTTTGGAACCAAGGCTCTGTTCGTGATATTGATTCCTTTGTAGAAAGTGTCTGAAGTTGAGCCAAAGGACGACAGAATATATCCCTTAATTATAGAGAGTTTACCAACTGCTTGACTGGAGGTTATGAACACCCTATCACAGCCAAAAGTAATTCCTGAAGGCTCTGACTTGCTAACTTCACGTTCGCCCAATAACCATCCAAAACAGAAATTGTAAATCAACATCTGGATCGAGAATTTTTCAAAAAAATTCTGTGAGAAATTACTTTGTGCTGGTGGAGGTGAAGTGCCTTCGTTACTGTTATCAGCCTTTTGATTTTTCATCCCACCTTTCTGTCTAAACTCGTAAAAGAGTAGACTCACCTGGTTAGCACACTCTAACAATTTTATCAATGAGTATGGACATAAACTGATGTTAGAATGGTTCGAGGTGATCTCGATAGTCTGCTTGGCGGACTGCTTCTCTTGGGAATTCTTCAAGGCTATCTCAAGACTTATATCAATCATTTTGGAAAGAAAATCAGGCACTAACAGGTCCTTGATACTCATAATAAGGTTGGACAGTCGAAATTCGCCAACAACAGGTGTTTTGGCAGAAATACTGAATTTGTCTCTAGCGTCATCTATGAAAAAGTCATGAATAGTCAAACTCAAAGACATAAGGTTCAAACAAACCTCTTTTTCTTCAAAATTGAGCGAGACGTTGAACGCATTACTCTCTATTTGGACTTGATAGATGGTTTGATCCAAAATGCTAGGCTCAGATGATGGGGCCAGTTGTGGCTGTGAAACACCTGTTGTCATGTTGAAATATTGTTTAAGTAAATCCATCTTTTTTGAGACTTTGTCAAAAGCTTCGACATACAACAGAATGTCTTCTTTCAATCTGGCCTCTGACACTAATAAATCATTGATCGAGCGAAGTACTGACGGAACACCAAGCTGAACGGTTCCCAAATCAAGAACACTGTTAATAAATAGCGACTGGTTGAAGTAGCCCTTTACAGTGTGCTCGATTTTATTATGGGAGTACCGTAACAAATACTTCTTACCATACAGATTGTGAATCAAGTCCATGGATATATCATCTGCAAATGAGTAGGAGCAAAAACCACCTTCGATATACAGCGCCTTTAAACCTAATCCATTGATTGAGCCCTTGCCAAATATTGGCGAAAGAAGCTCAATATCAAGCTCACAGCGGTTGATATTGATCACCAACAACAGCTTCATCAATTTCCAAAAATCCATAGGAATTGATGAAGCTTTGGGCTCGATATTTGTCTGCAATTGCAGCTCCTTTTTATCTGGAATTAAAGAGAGTATGTCAAGCTCTTCGAATACCTGTAGCAAACGAGGAATTTCACTTAAAGCAATGGCGTTTAACAGTGATATGTATACATCTGAGCCACTTTCCACACTAATACTTACTAGACCTATATCGATTTGCGCTGTTGAGAACCCACTGAACAAAACTCCAGAGTTCAAAATACTCAACTCTAGTGCAGACACTTGGTACGAAAACATGGGTTGGTCATGGAAATCAATATTCAAACTAAGATCCCCTATTGATGTGGAGTCATTAAGAGGGAATTCTTTGGTGATACCCTCAAACCTGAAATATTTTGAAGTAGTAATGTCAGTAAAATTTGAGGTGATCGAGAACTCGTTGAGTAAAATACAGTTTCTGATACTATCTATGGATGTCAAAAAGTGAACTACCAAGGGCTTTGTAGGTTTCATAGACTCAGTTGGTTCAATATCTTCTGGTCCATTTGCGTTCTTCTTTTCAACTGTGTCTGGGGATGCCATGAAAGCTTTGGCAAATTTGGATAAATTGAGAGCCAATAGGGATATCTTTGACTCAATTGACTTCAAAAATACCCGCGCATTGATTTCTTTGATGAGATCATCTTTATGTTCGCTCAGAAACAATTCGGTTGATAATCCACTTAGTTTCACGAAGTTATCTTCCACTTCAATGGACGATAATCTTAGTACCAAATCGTGCAACTCAAGCTTGGCCCCTGTTTTGGTTTCATACAAAGTCTTCTTAGACGTCTTATCAGTAGTCGAAAACACCTGACTGAAAAGAAAATCGTTTCCCAAATCAGAAAACTCCCAGCTTCTCCAGCTAGAGAAAATTCTGAGAACCTCATTACGGGCTTCAGTCTCATTCGACCATATATGCGTATGACTCCGCTCAATAGTTTCCTGCCAGCTTTCAGGAAGACTTTCTAATATATGTCTGAATCTAATCAAAATTCTCCAGCTATCATAAGCCCTAACATGGGTGCTTTGAGAGTGACGGACAATATAAGTGGGCTTCGTTAAAACAGGAGAATCGTTGTTGATATGATACTCTTTACTCGCAACAGAGAGCTTATAGAGTAGCTCAACCTGGTGTTGTCTGACATTATCAGAAAGAGCAATAGCCCTTTCACTCAAACGTTTAAAGAAGACCAGCTGCCTCTCTGCAAATTCTCCTATCCATTCGATATGGGATTCAGCAAGCGAAAAATCAACCAATTTGACATCTATAGAGGCTATAGTGTTGAGGGCATTGTCCAACCAGAACTCTATAGAGCCTAATGTCAATGACAGGGATTGTAACTGCGAGGAGCTGTAAAATGTAGACGAAGTGTAATAGGCTTCAGTATTATTAAGCATATTAACCTCAATGCTATCAACATTCACAAAAGCCCGGGCTTCGTCCTGTTTTCCTGTCATTTTGGAAGGATCTTTCAAACTTACAGTTGCGCTAGGGTTTTCTAAGGAAACGTCAACAAAAGTGTCCTTGAATATCAGGTTTTTCAATCCAGCTAGGTCATTGACACCAACATCGTTGAATTCACCGTATTTGAGGTTGATAACCGGAGTCAACAAGCGGATATTTTTGACTGAAGACGTATCTACCAGAGAATCGTTATTAATCAATTCCTCGCAAATTTTGATTTGTAAAGCGTCCAAAATGCTTTGCGGCGAATAGTGATTGAAAGTAGCCAAAATTTCTAGAGCACTTTCCACAGCTTGAGGAGAAACAACTATATCGATATCAGCAAGATTCACAATAAAATTATCATATTCAAAGTTTTCGTCGCTCATGTCAAAACCAGGCGTAAAATCCTCCTCTTTGTAATTCTGGAAATGCTGATCTTCCCCAGGGATCTTTTTCACGTTTTTAGAGGCTGATTTGTCCCCCGTGAGCTTCCTATTAGGTAAAAATTCGTACAAGTTGTTGTATTTGGTACTAGAGCCAAAGTCCTCCTCGCTTTCGTCCACAGTGGAGTCAAAATAAGAATCGTCGTTGAACGCCATTGTTACTTCATCAATATAGTTTGTATCCATTGGGAAATCGTTGAAAACAACATCAACAGTTTGAGGTGTTAGAGGAGGTGGAAGATCAGGCAAGGAAAGCGACGGATATATTCTTCCAAACGATCTTTGGTAGATATCGTCCCTATTCTCTTCCCGTAATAAGAACGGCAGACGATGAAACGGACTATCGTGGGCTTTGACATGTTTCTGCTGAAGATACCGATGTTTTGTGAAATATCTCTTCTTGCAGAAGTTTGTCAAATAAAGAGATGTACTAAGAAAGGCTGTGTGCTTATTAGTGACCAAATCTTCAAGTTTCACTTCTATGGTCTTGATTTTCAAATCCATTCGTGAAGTGTATCTGTTATTTGAGATATCATTCATTTTGAACGACAAGGGCTCTAGCAAAATGTTCAAAGAAGATGATCGATGGATGTCGTTGAGTTTGATGGAAATTGTAGGGCATAGAAATGTTAGTACAGTGATATCATTAATCACAGGTATTGGCACCATCAAGGCGTTTTCTAAGTCATTGTAGGTATATATAAGATTGCCAAGCGAGTTGATAAGCGCCTTCATGAATTTTCCCGAAGAATTGACAGCAATGTCGCCAGAAGTTATGTCCCATTTACAGACATATGTAGGTTCTAAGGGGGGCAAGCCAAACATTCTATGGCCATGGATGACCAACCCTTTAATGAACATATCTGGATCATTATTCAAATCAGGTAAATACACTGCCTTATACACCATATGAGGGCTATTTTCCACTAGGACAGCCTTCAAGGGCGTGATGTCCAATTGCATGTCCATATAGTAGTTAGTGAACCGTATATCGATGTCAAAATTGGGGAGCTTTGCCGCTATGAAGGAGTTACAATCGTACATATTGCAAGGAATAATAAGACACCCATTGTCGACGCAAAACGAAAATAACACGTCAAGTTCGTTTTCAACCCGTTTGATCTGTTTAATCTCTTGTCTTTTCTTGCGACTGTTTTTGAACTGTGGTCCAAATTGGGAGCTATTTTCGGTATCCTGGCTAAAATCTCTTCTTGGAAGATCGCTGTTTTCAGTGGTGTTGCGAGGACTGCTATTCTGGCCCTCTGTGTATTCGTCTAAAGTTCGAAAATGTATGTTTTCGCCAAAATAGTTCTCCTTGACATCCATGATGTACTTGATCACAAAACCATAGGCTTTGAACGTCGTGTCAGAAAGAGCAAAATCAATGACTATCGTATCAACGGCATCAATCTCGATACTGTTATAGAATGTGTACGACCCCGTGATTTTCATGTTAGTTCCTCTGGCCAACTCGTTATCCTTAAGGAAGGTTTTGATTGTATGCCATGGTGGGGTATCCAAATGCATAGAAAGCCGGGACGATTCGACAGAAAAATTGATGGTGCTGGATTTGGAGTAGATACTGTGCATAGGGATGTAGGATTCGACCTTAAGGTCAGGCGTCTGAAACGATAAAAAGATGTTATCGTTGAAATCAAGTGAGTTGTTGATAATATTCTGGCTGTTGAGATTCAAAAAAAGCTTTACTCCGTCTTCGATCTTCCAATTGAGAATATATTCGTAAGGTCTGAAGAGATTGTACGACATGAGAATCTCGTCGGCATTACTCTGCAATTTGCTGTCTGTTGTCGCAAAATCCGTTGCCAAATCCGACAACAACGAGATATGTTCCCGTAATATGTAAAGCTCTCCATTGGACGAAACATTGTCGATGTTCCATTTGATGATGTCAGTCCATTTAAGAGGGTAGTTGATGTTCAAATCAAGCTCATGTGAAGCAGCTCTGTACAATACATCATGATTGATAGAAGAACTTAATTCTGGCTGTATAAGCGACACGTGCACCGATTGATTGGACCCGGAGATTGTGTTTTCGTATTCGGTAATCAGATTCACTACACTGTCCTCGGATATCTTCAACTCAATCCAGGCAAAGGACTTTTTTGCAGTATTATCGGGCGCAGGTGATTCCTTGTCGTTATTGTTTAACTCTACAGAAGTAGTAATGGTATCCAGGGAATGTCGGGCATCAACTTTAGATATTCGGGAATCAGTTTTGAGTTTTTCGCTTTTTTCAATAGACTTACGCAAGTCTTTGCTGTACTCGCGCATGGGAATTCTGATAATAGACTTATCGTCGACAAATTTCAAAGAGAAATCAAAATAGGTGTACTTTCTCACGGCATTCTCCTGCAATATAGGGCTAGCCTTTGCATCGATGAAGTTGTTTGCCTGAGGGAAAAACACTTTGAAGAAAGATATTCTTTGTCGGTCAGTCCAAGGTCCATAATAGATAGTGCTTTCATGTAAACTGATCTCTACGCCGGTTTTAGGCGCATCTCCACCATTTCCTATATCAGGCCCCACAGAGGGCTTCAAATCGAAGTTTTTGGAGGTCTGTTTGGGCACCTTCCCTGGAATGTCGTAAAAATACACGACTTCACATCTGGGACTGTCTAAAAACGTCCGGTATATGGCATACTCCTGGTTTATTTCCTTGTCAATGTCTGCATCATCGGTAAAAAGCTCCTCATCGTCAATCTCCAAGTATTGGGGAAGACCCTTCCAGTCTGCGAACTTGGAAGGCTTGAGTTTATTATGGTTGGAGGCTTTTCCGTGGCGATAACGCGGATTTCTGGAGAGTTTACAGTACAGATGATGCACAATGTTTTGGAAATCGCTCCATAAACTCTTCATCCTCTTGAATCTCCTCAATTTGCGTCTCCTTATATACTCTTCATGTATATTGAAGTTATTTGTGTCTAGATTGGAGAGAAGAGGCCCTGAATAACTGGCGTTTGGCTTCAATTGAATAGTGAGCTTATAGAGCGTCAATGCTAGATTTTGTCTGTAAAAATCCAAAGCACTGTCCGCCTGGTTAATGTCAAAAGATCCCTCTAAGTCCTCAAAAGAACCTACAATTATCGACTCTGTATTCTCATTTCCCACAACAACACCAGCCTTGTGGATTGTAAGCGCCACAGGCAATAACTGAAGTATGTGGAAATATGAGGACGGATCGTTGGCACTGCTGCTCGAAGAGTCGCAGGAATGGGTCGAATCTTGCGTCAAATTGCTCTTTTCGAGAGACGACTCTGACATTCTTTTGCGCACGTGATCTGTATCATTAGCACCACTACGCTTATCGTCGTTCTGTTTGAACAAGGTGTTGAATATCTTTTGTATTTTGGACCCGTCCATTTCGATATGGTCTTTGGTGCTATCTTTCTGTTTTTCAAGCTCTTCTAGCACGAAATCGTATGCGTAGGTTCTATTGTAAAGGAAAAACTCGAGTCCAGTCAACTGAATCAATATTTTGCACGGTAACGAGTCATTTTTGAGCAGCTGCAAAGTTCCAAGATTCTCCTCATCACCGGCTTTGCTCTGAGCACACAGCTGTTCGCACAGGAGCCCGTAGGATGACTTTTGGGTCTGGAAGAACCAGTATCGCCAGGTTATCGTGCCCTCAAGTACACAAAGCGTAAAATCTTTGGTGACGATCGAAAAGTTTTTGATGAAAATACGTCCTGCAAGCAAGGAGATCTTGAATGACTGGATGTGGATGTCGCAGTGAAAGTATTTCCAGGTGACCATGCGCACACAGAAGGTGAGCAACATTCCTATAAGCCTGTTGAAGAAGAACATCAAGGTGATCGAAAGAAGAAGGATGAGAATCCAGTCCAACAAGAAGACCACGGAGATCTTGTCCGAGGTGAGTATTGAGTAGGACATGGTCTTTCGCTGTGGCTGTTCTTTCGGATGTTCTTTCAACAGTCTCTCTACTTTAGGATGTCCTTTCAATCGTTCTTCCTTAGATAAGCTCGTTTAGATGTGTCAAGAAAAGCTGGTACACCACGGTATATTGCAGTCAACAAAAATAAATGTTGCTCTTCCTACGAAAAAATCAAAAGCTGCCAACCGGAAATAAGAAAATGAGAAGAAGGAAAATTTTTAGAGATAGATGAGGACTCCACGATTTCACCATAAGCAGCGCAAGACGATAATACCAGCAAAGGAAATCAAAACAGACACCAAGATGTCAACCTGGAGCGAAGCCAAAGACGCAAATGGACGCGTTTATTACTACAACAGTGAGACCAAGCAGTCTAGCTGGACTAAACCCAAAGAATTGTACACCAGGGAAGATGAGCTACTAGAGGCTTCAGACTGGCAAAAGTACTTCTCCAAAGAGAACAAGAAATACTACTACTATAATCAGGTGACAAAAGAAACTACATGGATATTTCCTATCAAAGACGAGAGCGCTGTGGAGAATCTCGTAGAGAAGACATCCGGGGTCAAAAGAAAGGCTGAAAACAACGGGGAAAGTCAGAGCATTAGCACAAGTCAGACCACAAATAACGGAACGGAAAACATATCAAAGTCAGACACAAACGAATATCAGGCAAAGAGGACAAAAATTGATGGGAAACTCAACATAGACTACGAAAGACTCTTTGAGAAAAGCCACGTGCTGATAGCAGGCAACAAACCGGTCATGTCCAGCATTACATCGGTGATATCGTCGCAAAAGAGAACTAATTCTGAGAACGAGTACATTTCGATGCTTAAGGAGTCCGAAGTGGACACAACATGGTCGTTTCAGCAGGTAATGGAGCGGTTCATCGACGACTCGCGATACTGGAGCATATCGGATCCCCTTGCTAAAAAACAGTTGTTCGAGGAGTATTTGGTGGAAAAATCCAAAGCGGAGCTCATGAAGGAGAGCAATTCGAAGGAGCGATTCCAGAACGACTTCAAGAAACTTTTGAAGAAGTACGAGGGCCATATCAAATACTACAGTCGCTGGAAGACTATCAAGAAGTTGATCAACGACGAGCCAATATATGTACATTCCATCTTGTCTGAGGCAACAAAAAAGAAGCTTTTTGAGGAAATAACAGAGTCTTTGCGCCAAAAGAAGAAAGATCGGGAGTCAAAAGTCAAACAGCAGGCATTACTGGAATTGAATGAATATTTCAACACAAGCTTAAAACAGTACATTACAATGGAAACCTCGTGGCTAGAAATTCTCAAGATAATTAAGGAGGACGTGCGATTCAAACAGAACAAGAACTTTGTAAATTTGAACAAAGCCGATATTTTAAGAGTATACAGGATTAGATACGAGGAGTTGGAAGCTAAGATAATCGAAGCCACCAATAAATTATCAGCAGAGAACTATAGGGCCGACAGAATTGCTCGTGACGACTTTAAGGCGCTTCTCAAGCAGCTCAAAAACGAGGGGCTTATCAAAATTAACACAAAGTTCAAGGACATCTATGCGCACATCAAAGATCATGACAGCTTTTTAAGTCTTCTTGGCAGAAACGGATCGACTCCTTTGGAACTCTACTGGGACCTTATTGAGGAGCAAAACATCCTTGTTAAGGCTCAAAAGGACATAATCTCGAACTTTTTGGTCGAACGGGGCTTCAACGTGTTGGTCAAACTGGGAGACGAGTTTTTTGATTTGATCAAAAGCTCAAAGAAAATTGCCACCATCATCAAGGATTCAGATAGGGTGTTTTTGAACGAGAATATTCAGTACGTACATGAACTATTGGTGAAACAGAGCTTGAACGAGCTTCTGAAACAGAAAAGAGCCACCGAGAAACAACTCAAAGAGGCAAAACAGAACTGTCGGAAGCTACTTTTGCACCATATAAAGGAAAAACACCTCTCTGGCGACCCGTCGTCCAATAAGATGTTGGTTTTGAACGGATTGACCTGGGAAGGCGTCAAAAGCGAGGTGAGTGCAGAACTCGCCTCTTTCAGAGACTTTGCTGCGAAAAACCACCGACTTTTGTTCAGCGTTGAGCTTGCAAAAAATTTAGATTACGCTTACTTTTCACAGCATCAAGATGAACATGAGGTTTTTGACTTGTCTGTCACCGCGGCTCCAGAGGCTGTTGACAAGGAGTTTAACAGGATATTAGAGCCAATTTTCGACCAGGTGATTGGCACGTTAAAACAAGAGGTGCTCGTGCGAGACAGATCTACCAGCAGAAACGCCCAGTCACAGGCGGACACGATTGAGCTTAGCTATTAAAATCAAAGCTTAACAATAGATAAACAAGATCAAAAAGAGAAGGTAGAGCTTGTAGTTCTAATTGGAGGGCTTGGGTGCTACACGGTTTTGATATCATAGTGATTCATGATAATTACATTGTTTCATAAATGAATCTATGGGTATGTATGTGGTTGACTTTTAAGAATAGATTTCGCTTCACCAAAATTGCCGAGGCGCAAGACAATAGTGCTTGAATGATGTCATGCTTCTCACATAACGTGCAAAGATACTTTAACGTAGAATTTCATGATTTGTTAGCAATGGATACTTGGTTAATGAGATACTTAATGAGATACTTAACTATCTATCAAAGCTTATACAAGTAAATCAACTGCCACAGGAAACCGAAAAACCGGAAGCGAAAAAAGATCCACACATCCAACCCTATTTAGGCCTGTGTAAATTTCAATATCCTACAGGCCTGGAGGATGCTACCCAAAAATCTATCATAAAATGATACGTCGGTTTTGTAGCAATTTCCTAGCGAAACCTAGAAGCATCGTTGAAGAATACCAATGATTTCATGGTCTCTACCATTAGCACAGTGCTTACCTTGAGTGTTTAACTAGGGGTTGTTCGTATTTGCATTGCAGATCAGTCACCACCAATCTTTGGTGATCTTTGGTAAAAAGCCTTTTTGAGCACACACTCTGTACCCGCTGTGCCCTTGTGCCCATCAATGGGCACAGTCTGCTTACTAGAGACATCCTCCGCCCAATCCCATGCTAGAGCTGACTCAGAATGAATAAATTAATTGAGACACAAACAAATGATTTTTTGGTTTTTTGGGCCTGGATGCCTGTTTGGGAAAAACATAAACACCAAAATGTAAACAAACAAAAAACTAAGCAGTTGTGAAAGATTTCCAGAATTTGTATATTAATCAATGAAAAGACGACGTAGTTGGCATACCCAGCACAGTAAACGATTGGAGAATAGGTACATGAATAGCTCCAGCTACCAATAGACCCAACGTTTTCTTGATTTGTGTGTTTGCCACTCGTTGCTGTTCTTCCATTGCTTTGCTATATAACATCAACTCAGCGGGCACAATGTCGGCCCAAAATCCTTTTGAAGATGAGGACTACGAGTCCCCATACGCCAGTCCCTCAAAACCGGTTTTGTCTCCATATTCCAGTCCCTCGAAAGAGCCGGCTTTCCCCTCAATACCTGCCCCTGAAGCCTCGTTCCAGGGCTCCTCCCCAAAGAGATTTAGCCAGTCGATTTTTTCGGCATCGAATTTCAATGGGTTCCCCCAAACCAACGATGAGATAGAGTCGGCGCATTCGGCCAGCTCCTCTCCTACGAGAAACAACAGCAGATTTTCGCCTAGCGTGTCCTTTGGCAAAAGATCGTCCGTGTATAGTGGTCAAACGACCAACACTTCTCCTACGATCTTCAACAGCAGTGCCATCAATAAAGACTTTATCAAGGCCGCCTTGAAGAACGAACAGCTACCTATGCAAGAGCACGGAATTCTCTCGCAAACACCTACCGACCGTGCCGCGTGGTCCAGAATGGAGTCCAGATCGAGATCAAAGAGAACTTCTGTCATTATGGAAGATCCAATGGAGGAAACAGAAGAGGTGGACATTAATGATTTTGAGCCTTACGGGTCTCCAGCCAGATCATTGTCCCCAAGAAAGCCCCTCTTTGATGGCGGAAACAACAGCATTTACGCCCCATCACGAAACACTTCCCCTACAAGATCCACTGGCACTGTTAATCCGTTCTTGGACACACAAGAACAAATCGACGATGGCCAATCCTATTCGCCTAGCAAGTACACTTCCAGTAGATACTCTCCTAGTAAGTTCTCGTACGACAACACAGAAACGATCACTTTGCACGAGGACGAAAATGATGAGGAACTCTACTCAAAAATCCAGAGTCCTTATTCTCATTCCATGGGGTCTTCTTCGATGTCCACAGCAGACTTTAACTATGATGAGAAACAGGGAAAAAAGACTATTATGGCATTGAACCACAGCAGCTTGGACCAGCAGTCCACTGTGGGTAGTTTGGACAGAAACATGCACACCACCATCCCATTGACTCACCAGCCGAGAAGAAACAAGGGTTTGAAGAAAGAGTTTCGTTTGGAGAGAGGGAACTTGGTGTTGGAGAACCCCGTACCCACCAAATTGGCTAGTTTCCTTCCTAGACGTGACGATGACGAGTTTTTGTTCATGAGATACACCGCCTGTACCTCTGATCCAGACGATTTCATCAAAAACGGGTTTACGCTTAGATCTGCTAAATACGGCAGAGAAACCCAGATCGTGATATGTATCACCATGTATAATGAGGACGAAATCTCGTTTGCGAGAACCATGCATGCTGTCAGTCAGAATATCGCCCACCTTTGTGCCAGACAGAGATCCAGAGTCTGGGGTGACGATGGGTGGAAAAAGGTCCAGGTTATTATTGTCAGTGACGGTCGGGCTAAGATATCTCCAGGGATTCTTGAGATTCTTGCTGCCATGGGTGTTTATCAAGACGGAATTGCCAAATCGTTTGTTAATAGTAAAGAGGTCAAGGCCCATTTGTTCGAGTACACTACCCAGGTTTCCATCAACACTGATTTGAAGTTCCAGGGTGCCGAAAAGGGAATTGTTCCAGTTCAGATTCTTTTCTGTTTGAAGGAGAAGAACCAAAAGAAAATTAACTCCCACAGATGGTTATTCAACGCCTTTTGTCCTGTTTTGGACCCTAATGTGTGTGTTTTGTTGGATGTGGGTACCAGACCCGACAAGTCAGCAGTCTACCATTTGTGGAAGGCTTTTGACAATGATTCCAATGTTGCTGGTGCTGCAGGTGAGATTATTGCCATGAAGGAGAAAGGTGGATTGAACCTCTTGAATCCATTGATTGCCTCGCAGAACTTTGAATACAAAATGTCCAATATCCTTGATAAGCCGCTTGAGAGTGTCTTTGGCTACATTTCTGTGTTGCCAGGTGCCCTTTCTGCATACCGATACTGTGCATTGAAGAACCACGAGGACGGCACCGGTCCCTTGAACTCTTATTTCAAGGGCGAAACTTTGTCCGGGGCAGCCACAAGAGACGTCTTTTCGGCTAACATGTACCTTGCCGAAGATAGAATTTTGTGTTGGGAGTTGATTGCCAAAAGATCCGAGAAATGGGTGCTCAAATACGTCAAGCAGGCCAAAGGTGAAACCGATGTTCCTGACAACTTGCCAGAGTTCATTTCGCAAAGAAGACGTTGGTTGAACGGTGCTCTTTTTGCGGCATTGTATTCGCAGATCCATTTCAGACAGATCTGGAAAACAGACCACTCGTTTGTGAGAAAGTTCTTCCTTCATGTGGAGTTTTTCTACCAGTTTGTCCAGTTGTTGTTCTCGTTCTTCTCGCTAGGTAACTTCTACTTGGCGTTCTACTTCCTTGCTGGTTCTCTTGCTAACACCTCTGCGATTTCCAACAATGGCGGGTACTGGATTTTCACGATTTTGAACTACTTTTGCTTGTGTGACTTGACGAGTATTTTCATCATTTCCATGGGTAACAGACCCCAGGGGGCAAAGCATTTGTATCTTGCCAGTATGATTTTGTTGACAATATGTGCGCTCTATAGTATGGGCTGTGGTTTGTACTTTGTGGCGAAGACCATTCATGAAAAACAACTGGGGAAAGTCACCGAGTCTGCGTTTGTCAATATTGTTGTTTCTTTGTTGTCCACGTACGGTCTTTATGCGATTATGTCGTTTATCTACATGGACCCATGGCACATCTTTACCAGCTCTCTCCAATATTTCTTGATGTTGCCATCGTACACCTGCACCCTTCAAATCTACGCCTTCTGCAACACCCACGATGTTTCCTGGGGAACTAAGGGTGACAACAAGCCAACTACGGACTTGGGACGGGCTATTATCAAGACCGATAAGTCTGGGCATGAAGTGGTGGAGGTTGAAATGCCTAGTGAACAGCTTGATATTGATAGTGGCTACGAGGAAATCTTGTTCAACTTGAGGGCCAGAAGACAAACCCCTAGAGGGATCAAGTCCTTGGCCGAGAAGGAGATCCCCGAAGAGGATTATTACCGTGATATCCGAACAAGAGTTGTGTTGATGTGGCTTTTGAGTAACATGTTGCTTGTGATGATTGTTACCCAGGTTTATAGTATCAAAGACACGAGTCTGAACAAGTACTTGGCATTTATTCTTTGGTCTGTGGCGTGCCTTGCTGCGTTCAGAGCTGTTGGGTCGATGATGTACTTGTTTCACTTGTGCGCCAGATGGATTGTTGAGTCCAAGCATAAGATGGACGATGGGGGATACACGTTCCGCTTTCCAACTCCGAAGATCAATTTTGGCTTAAATACGGATTGAAGTTATGGATGTCTGATGTGCAGGAGAGCATGATTTATAGATGACATGATGATATGATGGGAAGGGAGTTGAGTCAATGATACCTTTTTATATACACTTAGTATACTTTAATTTATACCCAGTTGAAAGTTTGGAGCTGTAGAGGTGTCATCAGAATACGCAGAGGGGCGATATGAACCGACAGATAGCAAATGTCAATGTAGCGGATATGCAGGCGAGAAGCACAACAAATTGTAAGTATTGCTGAGAATTAAATCTGAATATAAATAAAAGGCGATAAAAATTATGATAGTGCACGAGTCTCCCTGCTGTCTCAACCAGCTCAAATACCACTTGGTCACAAGAATGATCAAACGCAAACAGCAATCTACAACACAGGCTTGGAAACAATTAAATTAGTAAATCAAGAGAATCAGAATATAACAAGTATAGAGAAAAGAACGATAACACGCAGGTATGCAGTCAAGATACGACTATAACAGAAAGACAACCACTAGTTTCTGCTGCTTCTCGAATGAACAGACATCAACGAGTTGGCGTTCGAAAGGCCCGGGACACTGTGCGTCAGAAGCGACGTCCGGCTGCCCGTGTACTCCCCGTTGCGGATCATGTTCATGCGCATCATCTCCAAGGGACTCAAATGGGTCTTGTTGTCGGTGTGGGCCAACGCATCGCCGCGTTTTTTCTTGGACAACGTGAACTTGCGGCGCATGGAGCCTATTGGGTTGCGGACAATCTGCTTGACGGAGTGGTGCTCCACCGGGGCCACGGCAGGCTGGCTTTCGACGTCTCCCGGGCCCTCGGCCTGGCCAGTGTGCAAATAGAGGCTGTTGGGCTGTGTGGAGGCGGCCTGGCCGTACACCGAGCTGGCCACGGTCAGACTGGACCCCTGCGGGTCCTTGAGGGAGGCTTCCATGGCAGCACGGTGCGCCTCGACGTCGCGGGCGTCTGTGGGGTCGTAGCCCTCGAAATAGGACCGGAAGCGGCCCAAAAGAACCTGCTCGCGGATGATGTCGATGTCCTTGGGCTGCAAGTAGCGTCTGGCGCAGTCAAAGGTGAAGCGGGGGAGGATGTTGACCAAGACCCCCACGAAAAAGACGGCCCAGAACACCACGCTGCCAAAGACCTGGGGCGCGGCCTTGTAGTACTCGCCCGCGTAGGTCAGGGCGGTCCACACGCCGACCCAGAAGAAGATAAGGAGGATGGAGATGCCGTCAATCACAAGCGTGAGCCAGTCCCAGCGGTACTGCTGGAGCAACACGTAGACATTGCACAGAATGACGGCGACGGCACTGACCATGGTCCCCATCCAGAAGCGGTGGTTGAGGGTGAGCCCCCTCCAGTTGAGGAAGTTGCCCTTGTAGTACACCAAGTAGGGGAAGAAGAAGGACACCGCGGACTGGTAGAGCCCGTCCGCCATGTAGTACAAGAACTTGTACTGGGACCACTCTGTGCGGAGGATGCCGGTGCGGTAGAGCTGGGGCACAAGCAAGGACACCGTGTCCAGCACGTCCTGGTCGAGGATGGCCAAGAAGATGACCGGCAAGGACGTGAAGGCCAAGTTGAAAAACATGATCAAGGTGTACTCGAAGAGATAGCTGCCGTCGAAGTCGGTGAAGATCCCGTACCAGAACAACGTCAAGGTGAACACCACGTTCTTGTAGAAGAAGCAGGGCACCATTTCGGCAAGCCGCTTGTAGGACCAGCGGCCGTGCACAAGCACAAGCCGCGTGAGGAAGCGGAACTGCCCAAGCCCGTAGTCCGAGGACATCACCGCCTGGCGCCCCTCCTCGCCGGCGATGCCCACGCCGATGTTTGCGGCCTGGATCATCGCCACGTCGTTAGCCCCGTCCCCGATGGCCAAGGTGGTCACGTCGAGGTTGTTTTTGACCAACAAGACGATCTGGGCCTTCTGGGCGGGCGAGACACGGCAGCAGAGCACCGACTTGCACTTGCGGCAGAGGAGGAGGAATTTCTTCTGGAGGAGGGCGTTTTCGGGCCGGAAGACCACGCTGAGGGCCGCGCCGTCGATGACGATTGCGTGGGAGGGCGGCGGCGGCGAGTGGTCGAGTTTTGCGGCCTCGATGGCCTCGGAGATGGCCGCGTCCGAGGCGAAAGTGACGGCGAACTCCTCGGCGAGGTATTTGGTGAGTTTCGCGTCGAGGAGGGCGTCGAGGGAGGCATCGGGGGTGGCCGAGGGGGTGGCCGAGGGGGCGGATTCCGGCGCAAGGTACGAGTTGCTTGCCGAGGACGCCACGGCGTCCTGGCCCGTCTTTTCCCCGGCCGGCGTTTCCCCGCCCTCCTCCTCGTCGGTCCGCACAACCAAAAGCTTCATATCCGCGCCCAACAAGTTGCACGAAAACCCAATGTTGATCGCAGTCTCGATCTTGTCGCCCGTCAACACCCACAACTTGATCCCGGCCGCCCCCAAGATGGCAATCGCGTCCGGAACGCCCTCCTGCAACCGGTCCTCGATCGCAGTCGCCCCGACCAACGTGAAGCCCTGCTCGATCTCGCTGGCCACCGCCTCGATGCCCTGCTCGCGGTCTGCGGCGATCGAGTTGCACGCCGCGTCGTAGCGCGCGGCCCACGCGTCAAACTCGCGCCGCTCCACCACCCGGTAGCCCACGCAGAGCGTCCGGAGGCCCTCCTTGGAGAACTGCTCCAAATAGAGCGCCGTCTTCTGGAGCACCTCCGGGTCGGCGTCGCGGCGGAGCCGCTCGTAGATCACGTTGTCCGCGCCCTTGGTGATCACCACCACGACCCGCTCGTCGCTGTCGGCGGCCGCCAGGTCCTGGTCGCCGTCCAAGTCCACAAACTCGGGCAACTGGCCGCGCGGAACCTCCACCACAACACTCATGCGCTTGCGCGTCGAGTTGAAGGGCAACACCTGCAACACGCGGTACTGCTGCGGGCGGCCGTACCGGCGCACCGTCATCACGTCCTTGCGCAGGCCCTCAAACTCAATGCCGACCTCTGCGGCAACCCCCACAAGCGCGTTCTCGTCGGGCGACTGCGCCTTGACCACGCGGCGCCCGGGGTGCGCAGGGTCCTCCTCGGTGATGGCGGTGTGGCAGAGGGCCAAGCACGTCATGAACCAGGCGTTGAGGGCGCTCTGCGGGTCGTCAAAGTCGAGCGAGTCGCGGAGGAAGTCCGCGCTGACAAACGAGGACCCGTCGCGGGCCCTGGCGGCGGCGCAGGCGGGGTCGCCGCCCGTGAAGTGCTCCCAGTGCTCCTCGAGCAACAGCAGCATCGCCGCGCGGTCTGCGGCGATCACCCGGGCCATGCGGGCCTTCTCCTTGACCACGTCGATGCCCTGGCGCTTCTGCATGCCCATCTTGGCCTCGGTGTAGCACTGCCCGTAGCTGCGCGTGCCGATGGCGCACTTCTTGAACTCCATGAGGTTCTGCGTCAAGGTGCCCGTCTTGTCCGAGAAAATGTACTCCACCTGGCCCACGTCGTCCGAGATGTTCCACGTCTTGGGCACGCACGGGTAGTCGAGCGGCGCGTGGTACATCTTGGCGTCCGAGTGGATGAAGTACGCCTGGATCGTCTTGATGATCTCGATCGAGATGTACAACGAGATCGGCACCAACGACTGGTAGAGGATCACCGCAACAAAAAACGCAATCACCCCCGACACCAGCGCCTTCTTCACGTACGGCGCAAACTCGTACAGGAGCCGCGACGTGCCCTTGCTGTCGTAGAACACCCCGTTGACCACCCCCGACACCAAGCAGAGCACAAAGAGAAGCGCAAAGTTGATGAACACCGAGAGGTTGAGCTCCAGGGCAATCCGCGACCGCTTGCTGGGGGTGATCCCCGCATTGAGCATGATCTTGCTCTCGCTCCCGGTGTACACCACCACCCCGAGCACCCACCGCGTGTTGCGGAGCGTCAGGCCCCGGAGCAACACGTTGTCGTTGCTGATCGGCTCGAGGCTCTCCTTCTCGGGGTGCGCGTAGTCCGGATAGTGCAAGAGCCCCTTCATTGCGTACAAGTTCGGGTTGGGCGCGTCGCACTCGATCCAGCAGTGCATGCGCTCCACGTCGTTGCCGTACTTGAGCCCCTCGCCCGCCTTGAGCGCGGTTTTCGCCTTCAAGTTCGTCTCCCCGTCGAGGTTCTTCGTCTCGATGTAGCAGATCTGGTCCTCGTGCGCCGTGGCCATGATCACAATGTCCGCGGGGATCTCCTCGTTCTGGCGCACCCGTATCACGTCGCCCACGTAGATGTCCTTCCAGCACTTGTTCTTGAACCTCACCACGCCGGAGGGCGTTGCCCGCGGGTCCGACACCGTGCCCGGCACCACCGCGCTCGCCCTGCCGGCGCCGTTGAGCATCCGCGTCGTCTGCACCGACAACCGCCGGTCGTCGCCGGAAAGCCGGTGCGTCTCGACCGTCTCGCTCTGCGAAATCACCGACGAAACCTCGTTCGCGGCGGCCTTCTTCGAAAACACCCGCCCGCACATCCGCACCGCCCCCCGGAACATCCGGGTGTTGGCCTTCTTGAACCGCCGCCATGGACCCACGTGACCCACCACCACGTTGGGGTTGGCGAGTCCCGTGACCAAGTGGATGCGGCTGTTGTTGAGCTCGTTGTCGGAGATTGCGCGCCGCGAGTCCTCAAACGCGTCCTTGACCGCGGTGATGCACACAATGACGATCAAGGGCACCGCGCTGAGCACCGGCGACGACACGCCGAAGATCTGGAACGCCCCCAAGATCACCAAGAACAAGAAGTACGCGTTGGCCACGTTCTGGAACTGGATGAGGAGGTTTTTGGGGATGAAGTTGAGCGGCGTGTACTTGGTGGTTCTGATCTTGTTGCGGGGGTACTGGTACTTGGGCGCCGTGCCGGCCTTGCCCGTGTGCACCACCATGTCGTCCGGCAACGGCATGTTCACAAACACCCGCCGCGGGATGAGACTGAGGTTTTTCTGGATGAAGTAGGGCGGGTCCTGGTTCAAGTACTTGAACGAGAGGAACGCGCATTTGTCCTTGAAGCTGACGTCTGCGTAGTTGCGGATGTCGATGTAGTCGTCGTAGGTGGGGCTGGCGATGTCCGCGGCAAAGTAGGGCATTTTGGGGCCCTTAGCGGGCTCTGCCCTGTTGGGGCTCAGTGTCAGGGTGCTCATTGGTGCGCATTGGGGGTTGGGGGCACAAAGGGTGTCAGCAGATGGAGAGGTGTGGTATATCAAAAGATGGATGAGTTTGGGATAGAAAAAGATGGATGGCAATATGTGGATATCTATCGGTGTGGGGGTAATAATAATTTCTATTAATATAATTAAACAAACGATAATTATCTATTAATACCACTACTGTGTCTGTGTGTCCACCGTAAAGCACAATCAGCAAAGTTGGCAAAATATCAATCAGAGTCCGATACTGATATTCATCAATCAGCAGCAACAAGGCCAACCTATATCTCTCTATTACAAACAAACATCAACCTTTGCAATTTGAAATTTTTTCCATCCCACCTTCCCTGCTAATTTCTAGTGCCTTTTAGTCTATCGATAGCCAGCAATCTGCAAGTAAAGCCGGTTAGCCTGAAATTCACTCAAGACCCTAGTTCCGAGACCGCTCCGGTTTCCGCGTGACTGTTGCGGTTGCTTGCATATGCACATCGCTGCATGTATCATGTGCTTTACGGCCCGCACCTTGTTACCCGCCCCGCCCAAAAGGCTCCCTCTGATTTGTTCAAAAATTTTCCTGCTATTCGCCACAAATCCCTGCCCGAAAATCCTGGGTGGAAAATAAAAATAAATCTCAAGAACCACACTTCTCTGTCTTCTACCTGCTGTCCTCCGCTTGGTTCATTGATACATTCTTCAACTCAATACTACACACACTCGTACATACACAATGAAGAGATTTGCTACCCCTATTTTGAAACCATACTGGCCATTCTTTGTTGGTGGTGTTGCTACCTACTGGTTGGTTGGTAAGGCTGCTGCAGCATCTGCCAACTCCTCCGAATTCATCAACGATCCAAGAAACCCAAGATTCGCCAAGGGTGAGAAGGTTGTTGAGGTCAGCCATTAAAGAGAGTGCATTGCAAATTCAAAAAACAAACATCATAAAGATAAAGGCAAATCAAAATAAACGTCAGACAATAAGGCAGATCAACGTCAATTACGGGTCATGCGTACGCATGTTATCGCAAGGTGATGAAGGCCGGGTCTGGTCATTTATGAAGGTTTCATACGAAATATAGTTATCAATATTAATACAATAATTGTCATTATCCGGGGTGCATTTGCACAGGAGTAGAATATTGCGTTTGCAAGGGAATTGCATCGAGGAAAGATCAGGCAATGGTGACTCAGTTTCAATTGCAAAGGCAATCACTAATGCATGGTCAATTGCAAAGGCAATTACTAGTACATTGTCAATTGCAAAGGCAATCACCAGTTCGTCGTTGCAATAGTAATTTGTAGTACAGTACCGATTGCAAACAATAATCGTAGTACAATTGCATTGTTAAAGTGATCACATACTTTTTAAGTGATATCACCCATTATTCGAATGCTACAGTGATTTATTTTAGTATATCTATCTGTCTCTGTATTGTCTATCTGCAATTTCTCTATAATATCTATCTGCAATTTTTCGATAATGAATTTGAAATTCATTTAGTAATCATTCTGAAGCACCCTGCTACTCATTACTTATTACTTATCACCAGCCACAGCTTCATCAATCGCATCAACTAACACCTTTACTAATTCATCAATCGGCTCTAACCCAATGCTGAATCTAATCAAGTCCCTGTGCACACCCCATTCTGCAATCTCATCCAATTCTTGGTAATGAGCCAAATACGAGTAGTTTGACACAATAGAGAAATTTGTCCCCAAACTTGGACCTTTGGACAAACGCACATCGTCATAGAACTTCTTAGCCACACCATGGCTTTTGAAAACGATAGAAATAAGCCCTGCATAGCCTCCCTCGGGATTTTTGATCGCATCGTAATTCTTCTTTGCTTCTGGATTTGCTGATGGGTAGAATATCTGGTCAATGATCCCCTTCTTCTGGTATTCCTCAAACAACTCGACCACCTTCAAGGCATTGGCGTTGATACGTTTGCTTCTTTGAATGAAGTCACGCGAGTTTCTCTCCAAATACAAACAGTCCTCCTTCCAGAAATTCCCTGGCTCGTAGTTTTCATCAAGATACTGTTTGAATTGGCCATAGAACGGCGAGGTTTTGTTCAAAACAACACATCCGCCCATAACATTTGAATCCCCGGAAAAAATCTTTGTCAACGACTCTACCATCATATCACAATAAGGATACGTGTTGATGTTCAAGAAGTTGCCAATAGTCTCGTCTATAATCACAGGGAAATGGTGTTTTTGTGCCAAAGCGCGGATTTTGGCCAAGTCTGGCACCTTCAACAACGGATTGGAGGGACATTCGCAATAGAGACCGAGAATTGAGTTGCCAGGTGTACTGAGATGTTCGTCTAGCCATTCCAACTCCGTCTCGGTTCCATTCCCAAGATGTATCAATCCACCGCCAAATTTCTTCATGATGTTCAAAGTATCGACATACGGGAACCCAAACACCACAGTCTTTTTGGTATATCCACCGTTCTCTCTGAACACATTCATTAACACTTCGTGACTGTTGAAAATACTGGACATGCCTGTTGGATAAAGGTAAACGTCGTTGAAGTTACAGTTGCCGTTTGCACAATCAGATTTGCCTGCAATACCTAACTTGCGGTTCGCATAGTTGACCTCGTTGATGATTCGCTTTCTTATAATCAAGTTTGTCTCATCAGCCTCTTGGAAACTCAAGTTTCGCCCAAACTTCAACTCAATAAACTTCTTGTCCTCGTCAACCATGTCGTCCACGGGATCCGCCTCTTTCTTTAAAAGCCGAAGCTCGTTGCGTTTGACTTGTTTTGCGTATTTGAGCTCTCTGAGGACGTACTCGGAAAAGCGTGAGGATATTCCGTCTCCTGAATGCTGCCAGAACTCTTTGCAGTACTTGTAGTACTTCTTGGGAAAAAAGACCATCACCACAGGCACTTGTTCCCTGTAGGTCTTCTCGTTTTCCGTCCGGGGTTTGCTGGTAAATATCTCAACAATTCGGATCTGATATTTCAAGCGAGGAAGGTCTTTAATCTCTTCTAGCTTGACAATTCGTGAAACCATGTATTCTTTGCACCGTTTTCCAACTTTGTAGGACGGGTAAAGAAAGACGTCTTCATATTGCGAACGGCCGTACTCTTCCATCAAAAACTGGGCAAGTTTCTGGATGCTTCTGTGCACAAAGAATCTCGGATATCCCGTTTGCATTTTGCTGACAACAGAAGGGTCACCCTCTTCGTAGCCCACCACGGATGCCCAAGTGGGCAAGGTCACGGAGACCGCGTGCTCGGTGTTGTTGGGAATAGGATCTCCGATCTGCTGACTTGGTTGGTACATGTTGGTGTTTATATGCTGTACTTTAATGTGAATATAAATTTGTAAAAAGCAGCTGAATATTCAAGTGTCTGGAAACTTTTTGTCTATCTTTTTGTATCCCGCTGTCTGTCTCTCGGATTCGCAGTCTCTCCGTTTATCTATCGTATATATATCTTCCATCCATCAGTATGTATCCACCCATCTCTCATCTCTCCAAATTAGTCACTTGGTGCTCGAATTTTTCATAGCGGAAAAATCGCTAAAGCCCACCTCATTTTGTTTGCTAGTAAAGAAGCAAGCAAAAACAGAAAATTAAAAGCTGAGACGTCATCAGCATCTTCATCTAAGGGATACTAGACTGGCTCGCACATGTGCTGCGAAAGGACGTGTGGTATTGCAATTTTCCTTCTGCCTTCTAGTAGTTCTTACAGCGCTATCTGCCTCCGAAAGACGCGACAATCATGGGTCTTTTCTCACTTATTTCGTTGTCCTCAGAGAAGGAGTTCAATCCGTTGACGATTGAACGTGACTTGCAAGAGCTTTCACATAGAATTGCTGCCACAGAGCGGAAGCTTGTTCACTACAGACAGACATCCATTGCCTTTGAGCGCCGCTTAGTGGAGTTTTTCTTTCCTCCCTATGTCGCATACCTAATATACTTCTTCTACGTCAAGTTGTACAGTCTCAATCATCAATGGCTCACAGACCACAGCCATTTGGCTCTTGGACTACTCTTTTTGAGCCCCTTTGCGGTCTATGTGGCCACTTTGGTGATGCACAGCCTCAATGCGAAAATCCTTAGGATGTATTTGAGGCAGATCAAGGCTTACAAAAAGGAAAGCCGCAGAAAGGTCAATGAATTGAAAGACAAGACTAACTTTGTCAAGACAAGACGGTTGCTCCAAAAATACAGTGTTCTGGACTTCAAAAGCCTTCGGTCAGGCGGATCCCCGGCTGATATAGGGGTTTCCGGACCCGGATCGGCGCTGGTCAACGATAGTGACAGCGATACGGATGATATTAGCGGCAGCTTACCCCACAATCGCAGCAACAGCTTCAATTATCCCAAAGGAGGCCTTGGTATTAGTACTAGCGGTCCTGAGGCCCCTGAAACACATGACGACGAGGGCGACGACGACAACGACGACGACATGGAAATTCTTCTTTTGGAGCAGAAGTTCAACGAAAAGGAGAAGCTCAAGCAGAAGCGGATGCAAATCAAATCGGGGGTGTACCGGCCCGACGGATCGCAGAAATCGACACTAATGAAGATCTTTGACCTTTTGATCGGCACAGACGAGCTTTCCGCAAGCAACAGATATGCCCTTATATGCATAAAGTGCTTTACGCATAACGGGCTTGCCCCTCCCAGATATTTGCCCAATCAGGTGAAGTTTTTTTGCTGCAAATGTGGACAGCTCAACAACCCGGAAGCGGGGAACATCTCAAGCTTTGCCCTGCCTGCTCCTTCGGCCATGGGGACTCCAAGGGCTCGTAAGTTCCAGGTGAACCTGCCTTCGGCCTCGCATAGCTCAATGATATCCAGTTCTGATAGTATATCCAACTTTGCCACCAGGGTTGCCGAGATGGACGACTCGCATAGTTTTGGAAGTGACAATTAGCCTGCGGCCGTATATAGCGGCAATGTGTCTTATGAGTGGCACTTAGCACTTTCTTCGTCTATTGTATTTCTTTATTGCTTTCTTTTGTTTCTTCCTGTTTTTGTCATCACTTTATGAGAATGATGGATCATTCTATTTTCACGGCAGTATTTAAACCAATGTATATTAGATGTGTTCAGCATCGGTAATGAGGCATGCCATATTTTATTGCACATATTTATATCGTGGTAAGTAAAAAGAGTTGAGCGTTAAATACATTATCTTATGCAAAATGAGTCGACTTTGAATCCATCTTTGCGGCATTGCGTAATGCTGCCTTCAAGGAATCTTAATTGATGGCTTTATCACACGCAACCACTACAAGTGCAATCAATCCCGCGTAGATGCTTTTTGCGATCAACAAATGAGTAGTCAATGCGACAATCAAAACAAGGAACAAATAGCTCGGCAAGTAATTATACGCCATAAACGGTCTATCTGCGATAATGAAAGGCAAGTAGTGTATAGCCCAACCAAGAGTTAAGTCAAACATAACTGATCTGTACTTGGCAACACGCAATCTCCAACGTGCCTCTTTAACAGTCGATGGCTCAGCAGGTGGTTTGACATTAGGCTTCTCCTCAGATAAAGCCAAGCAACCCAACCAGGCCATGTTTTTGACAACCAAAAACACAAGGTACAAAAGATAAGCAACTATGAGGGCAACTCCAAGTATGGAGACAAAACGAAGCTTACCGCCGGACTCGAGAGAGCTAGAGCTTGTATAGACCCAGGATTCTGGCCTAGACTCACGGGTGTTCTTTCCAACCAAGCTTTCGTAATTACAGTGCAAACGCCAGACATAGTAGCAGTACTCAATGACCTTCTGAATGATTCCTATTTGATGAAGCTCCACCTTTTGTTTGTTTTCAGACTCGTAGATTTGTGGGATCACGTTGCTTTCAATGTAAAACATAGCTCTTTGCTTATTGGCCAGCTTGACACAAATCACTTCCTGTTGGTAGTTAGCCCACTCAGGGAGCGAAATGTCGTGCGACAATAAAGAACATTTCTGGCCGCGATTGTAGAGGGTGAACAATGTCCCTACAGGGTGAACAATGCTGTTTCCTGGGTCGTTGGCAATTCTGTGTCTGAACCCTTCAACGAGTTTAACTTGCCAATTGTCATCTGGATTGCTTTTGGTGGCATCTTCCTCTTTAATATCCCTGGCACTCACTTCATAGTCGTAGTCCTGCTCAGAAACAGGGCCTCTGAAGTCACTGGCATGCAAGTACTTCCCGGTAGCGGCGTGTTTCAATCTGATATAAGAGCCCTCTGCCACGTACTTGCCCCCGGTTTTCTTGCTGTATGCGTTGGTAGCACTGGCCTTTCTCTCGATAATCCATTCGTTATTTTTGTCCTTGTAGTTGTAAAGAGTCACCTGCTGCCCTCTTGAGCCCTTAGGAAGTGTCATATTATGGGAGTGCAAATAGCCACCGAGGGAATCATAATGGCGGATGGTAACCCTGCTTCCATAGACAACATTTAAAGGAAGCAAACTTTCGCGGGAATCGTTCGAGGTGAAGCCCTTAGGAACAAGCGAACTGCCTTCCAAATTGGCCTGAAAGGTGGATGTGGCAAGCGAATAGCCCTGTGAGTCGTAAGGGTTGTTGATTCCCGACATAAGTCTCAAACTGACCACGTTTGCTGCGAAAAAGAACATTGTTGGCAAGACAACCACAAATAACAGGCTGAGTACCAAGAATTTGGCGACTAGTCTGCGGTTTCCCTTTGAAAGATGCAAATCTCCAACGATAAGCCATGCCCTCTTTAACTGGAGAAGCGCAACCCATAATATTGTTGCAAATCCGGTGTATTTGGTGATGGCCAGAAGCCCGAGAAATATACCAAGTGCATAGTAGACTTTGAACCACTGTTTGGTGAAATATCCGGGAAGCAAATTGGCTTTGGCATTCAAAAGCACAACAAGCGACAAAAGGAGGATGAAGTATGTGTCGGCAATAGCTATTTTGGACACAGATTTAAAGGTACCGTCAATTAAGAATATTGAAGCCCCGAACAAGGCTACTTCGTAACCACAGCCAAACGTTTTTAGCACGATGTAAATGGGGACAGCGGTGAGAACGCTTGTTATTGCAGTGACAGACCGAAGGAGCGCCAAGGGATATGTAGACAAATCATTGTTCCCATTGTAGCCTTTCAATAAAGCAAGGCACGTGAAGAGCATTTTGACCAAAGGAGGATAAAGATCAATGAAGAACTGGCCGCTGATATAATTACTGACGCTTTTGAACATTGCTGTCTCGATAACCAAGAATGAGAAATCGACATCTCTAAGTCTATTAAAAATCTCAGCCACTAGAATAAGCAAAAACATATGCTCTATGCTGTTTGGTGTTTTGGAGGATACATGGCGAGTCAAGGAGCTAAAAAAGGGTCTCCCATTCTCATTGTACTGGGGCTCGTAGTCCTGAAGTTCCTTTTTCAAATCTTGAAGAGATTCATCCTGTGACTGCTTTTTGGTGGACTCATTGTGCAGCCGATTATTCTTCTTCCTGGAACTGGACTTTTTTCCAGCCATTGTGTATGTCGGGGATGTTTAATTGATGAGGTTGCAGGTCTTATCGATACTGTCGAGGGCAGGAGATGATGACAACTTGTAAATTTCAGTTGCAGTGGGATTTTTTCTTGGGGCGGAGGGGTGATTTTCCAGCACGGAATCCGTGGTCCGGGGCGGCCGGACAAAAGTACTCTGCATATGCAAATATGATATGACATTTTCTCAGGAAGTGTGTGCACTGCCTATGACTGACAAGCAGGTCATATAAGCTACTATGGCAAAACCGACAAAAGCCACCGGATAACAAAAAAGCTTGGTGATCTAATGCATGTCAATAACCTCTATTCAGCTATCAACGCCAGAGACTGGTGTACTGATTTGTAGCACCAGGTGCACGGGTGTCCAGTGGAAAAAAAAATTTTGTACGTGTTACTTAATATGAAAGTGAACAAAATGACCGACAGCTTTTGCTCTCTCTAGTCATCTTCAGCACTCATCAGCCTATCTATTGCTGAAGCAAACGAACCAAAAATGAGTGGCGCAAAGTACAACTACGATGAGAATGCCGAAACTTGGCCCTACTTTGCCATCACGATTGTGGCTGTGCTTGTAGTTCCTAGCACGGTGTCTCTGCTTGCTTCTTTAACAAGCAGCAAGAAGCTCTCAGCCAACGGATTGATTTCTTCAGGATTCAAACCAGTCAATGCGGCACAGATTACCAAGTTCAGAAAGAAAGCCAGACCATCCAAGATTTTCAACTTGAAGAACGTGTTTCTTTTAGCTGGGTGGTTGGTTTTGGGCGCATTGCTACAATATGTCATGAACAAAGAAGTCGCAGCTATCCCAAGTCTTTTTGACCCGTTTGAGATCTTAGGAATCTCCGCCTCGGCGACAGACAAGGAGATCAAATCTCACTACAAGAGAATGTCGCTCAAATTCCATCCTGATAAGATTGGAAAGAATTTGTCTGACGAAGAAAGAGCTAAGGGAGAAGAATTGTTCGTCTTGATCAACAAGGCCTACAAGGCCCTCACTGACGAAACTGTCAAGGAAAACTACATCAAATACGGACATCCTGACGGGCCACAGGCCACAACCCAGGGAATTGCCTTGCCAAAGTTTTTGATTGAGGGAAAAGGTTCAGCCTTGGTGATCATCTACGTGTTGGTCATTGCAGTTGTTTTGCCGTTTGTTGTCAAATACTGGTGGGGAAACGTCAAGTCTTACACCAAAAAGAACATCAGAACCGAAACAGCTGACATTTTCGTTGAGAAGATCCTTAATATAAAGCCAACCAAGCTTGTTACCCCAAAATTGATTTTGAGCTGGATCAGCGAGTCGCGTGAAATACGGGACGAATTGCCAACGCTTTCCAACGAGCAGATCGTCGACCTTTTTGTTGCTCATTGCAACCGCAAAACTGTGGCTGGAAAGGAACAAGCCACGTTATTTGTGATGTCGAAAGCCCCCGTTTTGATCAACGGATTGATCGATATTGCCTCGCAATTCCGTAATACCGAGGTTTCTCTTGTTTGCGCCGAAACTTTACAGTGTTTGGCGCAAGCGGTTCCTTTGTCGGGCACCTACAAACAGCAGTTATTGCAATTGCCAAACGTGGACGCCAACAAAGTCAACGAGTCCAAAGTGTCCACCTTAGGAAAGTTGTTTACTTTGTCAAAGGACGAGCAGAAAAAGGCTTTAGGAATCTCAGATGATGCCAAACTCAAGGAGACATTGGATGTTGCCTCTCAGATCCCTATCTTGAAGGTGCTAAGTGCTGAATTCAAAGTTCCTGGCGAAGATATTGTCCCACCACGTTCTATTGCTCATATTGTGTTGAAAGTACTTGTAAAGTCCGCCTCCCATCACGGAACTGTTCACAGTAAAGACATCGCCCCAGAAAAGTTTGTTGAATCGAAGGAAGGGGACGAGGAATCGTTTGATGCCTTGAAAGATCCATTCAAATTTGTCAAAGAGCAGCCTGAATTGCCAATTGCTTTCACTCCATATTTCCCTGGAACTTTGAAAACATCGTGGAGTTCCTACTTGGTTCTTCAAAAAGACGGTAAGTTGGTTGACGAGCCTCAAGTGGTCAGCAACTTGGACCTCAGCAACTTGAAGCTATCTTCGTCTGAGTTCAAAGAGTCTCTCAAACATAAAGGTGACAAGTTGATAGTGGGGACGATCAAACTTCCTGTGACACAGCCAGCGCCACCTGAAGAGGGAAACTTCGAGTTCAGATTGATATTGAAGAGCTCGACGTATTTCGGAGGCGATGTGGACATTCCCGTGGTTATGCTGGTCAAAGAACCTAAGGAAGTCGTCAACGAGAAGATATACGAGATCCCAATACCCAAGGAGGATTCTCTTGAGGGAGCTATGGCACAGTTGAGAGGTGAACCAGTGCGCGCAGCCGATGACGACACATATTTCGACAGTGAAGATGAGGAAGAGATACAAGAAGGCGGCGAGAGTGACGATGAAGATGACGACTGGTCAGACATAGATACTGATACTGACGAGGAAGACGAGTAGAGAGAGAGTGTTCTGTCTTTGTATAAGTAATATAATCCTTTGGATGCTAGACGTTTATTGACTTGTAGAATTGATATAGATGCTAGACGTGTGTTGAATTGCAGAATAACCGGTATTAATCTCTAGGTGCATAACACTTATTGACTTGTCGAATAACTACTACAATCTTACGAGCGGTTGACATTGATTTCTCGCTCAAAATTGATATAATTGTTTGAATGCTTAGTATTTGGGATGCTTAACGTTTATTGATTTGTACAAATCATCTATTGATACATATGTGTATACACATCACCTTCTTCTTGAACCCTTCTTTCCCTTGCCCTTGCCCTTGCCCTGGCTCCCAACAATGCTCGTCAAATCTTTTTCACTAATCACCAACCCGTTTCTCGTGCTTTTCCCCACAGACTGAATTCTCAACCCACGCTGTCTGTGCGAGGTTTTCTCCTTCAATTGTTTCTTACCGATAGTGTATTTACCAATTAAGTCAGTCTTGAATCCCGATTTGTTGGCTCTGCTCATGTTCAAGTCACGCAACTCGTACTTGGATCTGCTGGCCAATATCGTTCCACTGTTCTTTGCATCTTCCTCATATTTGCGCACTCTTCGAATCTCTTTATTCATCATTCCCTTACGCATGCCCATAGGCATCTTCTCCAATTTTCTCTTCTCCTCGGAAGGCCCTGATATGCTACGCAATCGTAGATTCATTGTTTTTGCTCGAGTCTTCCCAAAAGGATCGTCATCGATTGTCTTCAACGTGAGATCTGCTCCAGAATACCCTCCACTTTTGGAGCCTGCGGTGGCTGCAAGAATATGTGATTCTGAAAGCAACCTCTGGAGCTCAATGTCTTTCTTCATGTTCTCCATTTCTTCTCTAGAGTCTGCCCCGCTGTTCAATATTTCCGACTCGATCTCCAACTGCTTAAGTTTCTCCTTGCGCTCAATACTCTGCATCGAGGGAATCTTTCCTTTTCGCAACAAATTGTTCTTCTTCTTTTTATTTCCAGTTTCCATAGGCACAACGTCAGGAGTACCGCCAAATTTGACCACCACAGGAGCCTCATTGTCTTCCGAACTATGTACTTCGTCGTCGCTGGTATCGCTAGAAAACCCTCCAAAATCGTCCTCAGATTCCAGAGCATTTTGATTGTCGGACTCTTCGTCAGAACTTCCACTATCATCATCGTCATTGTTGACACTGCTGTCACTGCTACTGTCCTGGCCTGCCTCTTTAGAGCGGTCGGTAAACCCAAGAGTTTCTAGACTCCCGAATTGAGCTTCGAAGCTTTTTCTTTGAAGCTCAAGCACCTTCATATAATCATCTTCATCTGACATTATTGCTATTAGCGGGTTTATCCGGGTATCGCTAGAACTGCTGTTGTCATAAACCAGTATTTCAAGCCGATGCCTTTCCATGATGAGGAGCAATTTTTTCTTGGATTTGATTTTTCACATAAAATTTTTTTTTCATTCCTTTTGCGTCCGATGATCTCAAACCATAATAAAAAATATCTGCCAGTTTTATTACTCATTAGTCTGAGAAACTCTTCCGTAAACCACGCGAAAGTACCGCGACAATAGCTAACAATAACTAAACAATAATGACTCGATTCAAGGGCTGCATAGATATCCATGACGGACAAGTGAAACAAATTGTGGGGTCCTCGCTCAATTCCGACAAAGACAAAGAGAGTAATAAGTCTTTGACCACGAACTTTGTCTCAGGAAAACCTTCCTCATACTATGCGTCTTTGTACAAGGCCAACAATGTAGTGGGTACACATGTGATAAAGCTCGGACGGTCCCATGAAAATGACACAGCTGCCAAATTGGCACTTCAAACGTGGCCAGGAAAGTTGCAGATTGGCGGCGGAATCACAGACGCGAATGCTAAGGAGTGGATTGATAACGGGGCAGGCAAGATCATCGTAACTAGCTGGCTTTTCCCCGAGGGTGTGTTTTCCAAGGACAGATTGAAGTGCCTTACAGATATTGTGGGCCCCGAAAAGTTAGTGATTGATTTGAGTTGCAAGAAGAAGATCGGGAGCGAAGGTGCTGGATGGTTTGTGGCTATCAACAAATGGACGCAGTTGACCGATCTTGAATTGACGGAACAATTGCTAGTAGACTTGTCAGAACATTGCTCCGAATATTTGATACATGCAGCCGATGTCGAAGGTCTCTGTAATGGTATCGACGAGGAGCTAGTAACAAAGTTGGGTGAATGGCTCCAGAATCCTAAATTGAAGGGCTTTCCTGTGGTCTATGCCGGGGGTGCAAAGAGCTTACTGGACTTGGATACCGTAAACGTTCTTAGTAAAGGAACTGTAGACTTGACTTTCGGAAGTGCTTTGGATATTTTTGGTGGAAAGCTTGTGAAGTTCCAAGATTGTGTTAAATGGAATGAAAAATATGGGAGTCAAGCATGATTGACGTGAAGTATTTACAAGTAAAACTATTCAATGAAATGTTTTTATTATACACCTTATGGCTTACCAATCTCAATAATGTTTACGATCACATACATAAATTATCAATCCCAAGCAGCTGGGCCTGCGTCCCTCTCATACGTGCTGAATTTCCCAGCATCCCGAGCATAGGTAGTTCCTCCACCGTAACCCCCAATATTGTCCACGTTACCCTCGTTTGCGTTCTTTGTCTCGATATCTTGGATCGCCATGACAATCTCGGCAACTTTATTTTGTAGTTGTTGGATTCCTCTCACAACAACCTCGTTCGGCGGTATTGAACCCACGGTTTCCACGTCTATATAGAAGGTGTTAGGCTTTGCATTATAATCAAATTTGTCGTCAGGGTTAGGAGGCTCTTCGTAGTCGCAATTGATAGACTTAGGCCACTCGTCTTCGGCATTTTCTTCGTACCAGTAGTCAGTATGCTTCAATTTGTTCCATGGATCGTATTCAAATCCGACGGCAGACACAGGCGACCATTTGGCATGCTCTTTGGAGATTCCCTTCTTTGCGATGCACTTCATCTTCAATTCCTGCCACTTTCTGAGCTTGCAAATAAGCACACCCTTTCCCTCCTCATCTCTGATGACTGGCTGCCCAATATCGAGCCCGTTTGTGTCGGAAACCACTTGCAAGTCACGGGCATAGACATGCTGAATAGAATCGGAGGTGCACTTTGCATGCAAGGTCAAAACAACCGAACATTTGGGGCAATAATCGCCACATGTACAGTCACGGTTATATAAAAGCTCGTCAACACGCTCGCTGTTTAAAGGAATCAATCCAAGTCTATGTGAGATGAACTCATCAGCTAGCACCGATGAGTTCTCTTCAATCTCAACAATATCGATTGCCAAAGTAGGAACTTCGGCCATGATGGTCCGACGGAGGGAATTAGCCATCGAAAGGTCACAGTCTGAGAGAATAAAGTCCACAGAGTCTTGCTGGATGTCTCTGATTTTGATTTTAGGGCCTGTGATGTCGTTCATTTTGTCTGTGTGTATTGATAATGTTCAGTTTTGCTGAGTATTAAGGATGGTAATGTTTTTTTTCTGCTTTATTGAGTGATGAGGTATTTCTAAGAAATAGATCGAACACCGGCACTGCTTGCTGTCTGCTGCTTCTATTACACTTCCACGAGTCACACACACCGTAGCATTAATCAAAACACCAACCTCTTCTTCTTTCCCTCTCTATTTTCAATATTTCTGCCACTTCGAATTTTTCGCTGAGATTTTCGTACAGTCACCCGGATGCGCGGCCTCCAGCGGATTTTCACCTTCTAGGAAAACATCTCCACTGGTAACGACTTCAAAGGCAGATACAGAGTTGGAGGGATAACGACCACGTCAGAAGCATTTATCAAACTGATACACATATACAAAGGCTAATTAATGTCCAAATAGGTGATCAAGATCTTCCAGTGTGCGATTTCATCCACAGCAAACCTCAGAGCAAACCTCAGAGAACAGAAGCCCATAGTCAAGTCGTAGTAGCAGACAACTTTCTACAGCGTTCAGCACAATGTCGTTGAAGTACACAAAGGATAAAAAAGTCGGTGAGGGGACGTATGCCGTGGTGTATTTGGGTAAACGCAAGAGCGACCAGCGAAACATCGCTATCAAAGAGATCAAAACAGGGATGTTCAAAGATGGGTTGGATATGTCCGCCATTCGAGAGGTCAAGTATCTCCAGGAATTGAGGCACACCAATATTATTGAATTGACGGACGTTTTTGCCACCCCCGACGGCAATCTCAACCTTGTTCTAGAATTCCTTCCCTACGATTTAGAGATGTTGATCAAAGACAGTAGCATTTTGTTTTCCCAGGCGGACGTCAAGTCTTGGTTGTTGATGATCTTGCGGGGGGTGCATCATTGCCACCGTAACTACATATTGCATCGTGATTTAAAACCCAATAACTTGTTAATAGCTCCCAACGGTGAGCTCAAGATTGCAGATTTTGGGTTGGCACGTTCTTTGGGTG
Organism: Saccharomycopsis sp. NRRL Y-5750; assembly: GCA_030564765.1. NCBI lineage: Eukaryota > Fungi > Ascomycota > Saccharomycetes > Ascoideales > Saccharomycopsidaceae > Saccharomycopsis > Saccharomycopsis sp. NRRL Y-5750. The sequence continues at coordinate 87,371 of JAKTZD010000017.1, read as the reverse complement.
GTCCTACGGAAAACTTAACCGCAAACGTCGTTACTGTGTGGTATAGAGCCCCCGAATTGCTATTTGGGTCGCGCCACTATACGCCAGCTATTGATATATGGTCGGTGGGTATCATATTTGCAGAACTTATGTTGCGAGTGCCCTATCTTCCAGGACAGAATGATCTAGACCAATTGGAAGTCACGTTCCGTGCCTTGGGAACCCCAACCGAAAAGAACTGGCCCAACGTGTCCAAATTGCCCTTGTACAACACATTGAAAATTTATCCGCCACCAACCAAACAGGAACTACGTAATCGGTTTATGGCAGCGACGGATGCAGCCCTCGATATCATGATTTGGATGACAGAGTTGGATCCTAGTAAAAGATGCACCAGTGAAGAGGCCTTACTTTGCCGGTATCTCAGTGAGGCGCCACGGCCTACCAAGCCCGCAGATCTTCCGAAAAAGTCGAGCCTGTCGAGCCAGAAGTGATACATCTATTTTCTGTTTGTGTTTCCATATATATATACCATGTACTTTATACAAGCATCTCTTTTCTTGATGGAAATGTATTTATTGAGGATGCATAAGAGGGTTGAGGCTGAAAGCATATCTGCTTGAAGTTATTCGGGCAGGCAGAGTAGATATTAGCATGTATGAGACGTTCGACTGTTTACATGTCCACCAGGAATGGTGATTATCTGCAAAGCATCACACGTACAGTGATAACAAATTGCCTATGCTACACTAAAATCATCTTTATGCTGCCCCTTATACATCTGTATTTGCGTGTATTCGTATGTGTCTAAACGCTTGACTGCAAAATAAATTATAAATTCATTACTACAAAGTCTCTGACATTCGCGATGTTTATGCATCATAGAAAAGAAATCAAAAAAATTAAGACAATAAAAAAATAAGAAACACACTCTCAGTTTATCCTCAGACTCCAAATTACACACAAAATATAGTCGCATCACACAAACTTACCTCACAACAACTCCTCAAACCCCCAATACTTTCCATCTAGCTCCCCTACTCTGCTTGCCATGTTAGCAGATCACCACCGCAGATCGACACCCACGTGACTCGTAAATGGAGCCAAGCCTACGGGGAACAAGGAACCATACCCACGGGTATGACGTACACTCACCTCAACGATTTAAATCCGGCATTCTGTCTCGTACACGGGATATGCCAATCTACAACTCATCCCCCACTGTAACGGATACTGTTAGCTATATATACTCTGTCCAATCGATAGAGCCAAACAACCATACAGCCATTCTACTTATCCACCATTGATGAATTTAACCCTTCCATCACCCTCTTTATCCTTAAACAACAAAGCCCCCACATATCTGGACCGATCTGCACCGACGATCCTCCTTCGATGGCTGTGCTGTCTTCCTGGTCTCCTCTTTCCGCATTTTCTGCGGAAAAGATGGATTTTTCTGCAATTGCTAACAAACGGCCTTGAGACAAAAAACATGCTGGATATATCCACCGGTGTTGGTTTTTCTGGGTCGCGTTTTTTTACCGTACGAGTTGAAATGAAAATCTGTTTTTTTGATTTCTTACTGCACCGATGATACTTGCGCATGGGTTTAATACTTAAATAAATATATGTGCGTATACTCAATAACAGCAATTTGCACCTGTATTCCCAGTCCAACAGTCTCTCACCACATTACCAACCAGAATTCAAACACTATCGCCAAAGAACTCAGCGATTTGTGGTTGTCTCATACACTACCCGTCATTATTTTTTCTTGCAGGGTTTAGCTATCGAAGGCCAGATCAGGGTCCCTATATAACCGCAGCCAGATGAACGAATACTCCAGACCACACCAGCCACAGCATCCCGAGACCCACAGGTATGACTCCTTTGGCGAGTCTTCGATTATCAGTGGCTATACTGCGCCTCAGGGTTCCGCGGGCGCTCGTGGTCCTGAAGACTCTGTGGGTTCCTTCAGTTTTGAAAGTTCTCAGGCAAGCTCGCTACAGATCAACGTGGCGGGCGACTCGGACCCTCAAACGAGCTCCTTGCGTATAAATGTAACAGATACCTCTGGGCCTTCAGCCAATCAGAACGGACCAAGAAGCATTGTAGAAAACGAGGAAAATAATAGCCACCATGACGAGACCGTGATCAATAATGGGTCGTTGAGTGTGGATGCGGAGGCCCCCAAAAGAGGCAGCTCGTTCCGGCGTCTTTTCAAGCGTGCCCCATCAAAAAGCGCTCGTCAGAGTGCCAGAGAATCGTCACCAAGAAACAACAGTTATAGCAACAGCACAAGAAATAGCAATAACCTCACCTTGAACATCCAGGACTCCATGAGCAGACTATCTGTGTCCTCCTCACAGGGGGTGACGCCTCCCGTGTCCCCTATGAATAGTTACGGGCCAGGAGGAGGGCTCTCTCCAGGGAATTCAGAAGAAACGCAGCACTCGTCGAAACTTGCCAGTAAATGGGCCTCAAAGGTTCATAATTTCGATAAAACTGACGAGTCCGACTCCAAACTAAACATATATCTCGCAGAAAAGTACTATGACGCCTTCAACTACAATTGGCAGGAATTGGGTGAGATCTATCTCTTTGGAGACACGCTAGCAACCACGTTTTCGTTTGGAAACACACTAACGGACTCGCAACTTAACAATCTTCTCATGAACTGGCTTCTTTTGGGAGGAGACACATTTGGCGAGCCGCACTTTCTTGTTACAGAGGAGTTTGTGAAAAACCAGGATATCTACATCTGTGACGATTTTCGCCAATTGACGGCTCTAATGAACTTTTTCACTCCCTTGATCAAAGTCTTGAGCCTTTTTAAGCAGGCCATTGCTTATTTCAAGGAAAATACTGACGATAACACGAAGTTGAGCAACCGTAACAAAAACGTGCAAATAATGGAGGACGTGGCCGCTAAACAAGGGCTTCCTATTCCATTAGCCCAGGCATTATTGGCAAATTGGTTGATTCAGTTCAATAATCCTTCTCAGGCCGGAGAAGCCTCGCCAGCAAGCCCTACGGTCTCCCCATCTTCTTCTCCCAAAGCAGCTGCCAGTGAGGCTTCCACTTCAACAGCATCTGGCTTTAATAACGAGAAAATTATGAGTCTTTTCCGCAAAAGTGCCCGTAATGCCCTCATTATCAAATATCTTTGCGGAAAAGGCTATTTTAATAATTTCATCGACTATCTATCCGAATTGGAACAATCAGACCCCACTGGACCTATCCAGGTGTTTGCAATGAATCAAAAGGCCGACGATATAGTCTCTCTTCAGGGTATCTCAAATCAGGAGTACTACATTGCTGTGTCCCTGTATCTACTCAAGGATAACCAGACTTCTCTCGGTCTTTCCTTGTACGGAATTGCAAACTCTTACCACGTCCAGAAGCTTCTCAACAAATCAATCAACATCTTTGAGCTTTCGGCGCATCTAAGCTACGACTTAGACTGCTGTTCGATGGCAGTAATGGGGCTTAGTAATGGCTACGGCTTTGGCAAGAAGCACGGAAAGGAGTTCAAGTTCTATAGAAAGAAGCGCGTTGCCGCGATTTACCGAATCATCAAAAACCACGGAGGTACCTTAGATGTAGGAACCTCGTGGGCATTCAAATCCAAATACGACTAGTAACGCAGAAAAGAAAGGTTTTTCTTTCTGAAGTTTCTCTTGTCTGGTTCTTTATCATGTATTTTATAGTTTTTATTCTCGATTCCACCCGCTCACTTACTCTATCATAATCATATACGCGTTTTTAATTTAGTAGATACTTTATGCTGTAAGTTCGGTCGAATCATTTCAGGGCGATTGTTGCTTTGCGTAAAATGGTTAAAGATTGTCTGTTATGGAGCTTGAGAGAGCATTTTGCTATGGGCATCAAAAAACCTTCTCAGTGTAACCGTTATTTTAAATATTGTCATAGAGACAAAAAGCCTGACCAATAGGTGCCCGTAATTAATTCTTTGGTATCCATCCGCTGGCCTGGCCTGCTGTCAAGAGTTTATCTCATCAAAGGATCAGGAAGGTTAAACTTTCCGTCCGTGTACACTTCGTTTTTTTCTGGCAAAAACCTTTCGCCGTGCAAGTCTTTAAGACTCATAATTGGCCCGGGCGAGCTCTTCGAAGAAGTTTAAACCGTTAGGCAAGAGACTAGCGTTTTTAATCCTATTCAAAAAATTTAGCGAACGAGATCTTTCAACTTGCGAACTTGATTGAAGAATCTAGTTCTTCTTACTGACACTGTGATATTTCGTCATCATTCAACTGCTTGATAAATATTCGTATTTGCTTGTTACGGAAAACGAATCCCGCCTGGAGACTTCAACGCAGCTGAAATTCATACAAGACAATGTTGGTGCACTCATTCAATTTATTATCAAAAAAGCGGAAAGCCTCTAATAGCATAGAGCTAGACAACCGCTCCTTGCATGAACCATCTGTTCCAACAAAAAGTAACTCTTCGCTCGGGCTTCTTCGTAAAAACCTAAGGAATCTTGCCAAAGATGGCTTGACTCATAAAGATGACGGGAACATTTACGATAGCGAACATAATGACCGTCAGAAAGTGAACGACAGCAACGCTTGCGATATAGAAGAAAATGATGTTCTGGACGAGGACGAATTTCCTGAGGGAGGCATCAAGGCCTGGTCTGTGGTATTTGGGTCGTTTTTGGGGCTCACTGTTAATTTCGGATTGATTAACTCCGTTGGGGCTATTGAAACCTACATCTCCAAAAATCAATTAGGAAACGTCTCAACTTCAACTGTTGGCTGGATCTTTTCTATCTATTTGTATGTAGCATTGGGACTCATTTTTTTCGCTGGAGAGATTTACGATAAGAATGGGCCTAGAGGTCCTTTGATTGTCGCAACGTTCACGATATTTGCCGGAATATTTGCTACGGCCAACTGCACCAAAGTTTACCAGTTCATACTTTCCTACTCGGTGGTGTGCGGATTGTCTAACGCATTTTGCATGGCTCCATTGATCGGAGTTATCTCACAATATTTCAGCAAGAGACGCGGCTTGGCCACTGCTATCGCATCCACCGGAGGTTCGATTGGAGGGACAATCTTTCCGATAATGTTGCGCAAGCTTTACGTTGAAATTGGGTTCATTTGGGCCATGCGAGTCTTTGCATTCATTTGCGGATTTCTTTCGATTGTTTCTGTGATGTTTGTTAAAACAAGATTGAACCCTAAATGGTCGCCAGAATATACTGCAATGAATCGCCTACAGAGAGTCTTATTCTGTTTGACAAACTCCTTGGACTTCAAGGGTTTGGGTGACTCACAGTATTTGTTTGTTATTTTGGCAATCTTATTTTCCGAGTCGTCTTTGACGGTGGTTGTTACATATTACGCTTCGTATGTTGTCAATCAAGGAATCGATACCAATACCGCTTACGTTATGCTTACATTGATCAATGCTGCGGGAATTCCTGCTAGATGGCTTTCTGGATATTTGTCTGATAAGTTTGGAAAATTCAACGTGATGATAATCATGACCAGCTGTTCGGTGATTTTTTGTCTCGTGATCTGGCTTCCATTTGGAAGCCATCTTCCTGCCTTGTACTTGTTTGCGATTTTATACGGAATTTCATCTGCCTCAGTGTTGACTTTGACCCCAGTATGCATTGGACAGATTTCAAGAGTAGAGAACTTTGGCAAAAGATATGGGACTTGCTACGCAATAGCCTCTTTGGGAAATTTTCTCCTTCCCGTAGCCGGTGTTATAATTGGGTCGAAGGAGTCGCAACAAGGGTATAGAAATATGGTGATTTTCAGCTCGATGTTATCGGCAGCAGGTCTTATTTGCTGGATCATTGCCAGATTTTTGACGGTCAGAATGAGACTAGTTGTTTACTGAGTGATTGCCATCATTCAGTCGTTTGTGCCCCCGAATAGAGGCATTTCCAATCGTTTTGGCAAGACACTGTATATAAAAAAACGAAGATAATTGTTAAATGTATGCAATACATAGACCTGCATACGTTATCTTCTGTCATTAATTAGGACAATATCTCAATATCTGATAACAAGACAATTTACGTCATTAATTAGCCAAGCAAAAACTGTTCCAGAAGGACTATCTATATTTGACATCTTGTGGCCAGGCCACATAGCGCGATTCACCCCCGTAGCCCAACACGTAGATTTTAACTACATATCGGAAACACATATCCGCATATTGTGAAGTGCCATTTCAACCGCCCGCAAGAAAAACCTATAGGTTTTTCAACATAAACATCGCTACCATCAAGCCAGATACTCTCGGTCGAATATCATGTCAGGCATGTTGACATAATCATTTTCAGAACATTCATCTCGAGCAACACTCAGATCGGGTAATTACTAATCTCATCGAGGTTTTTCAAGGCATCTCCTGCACAAGTGTAAAATGAATTTATTTAGCTCAACCTAAAAATCACTAGCAAAGTAAAAAAACCAAGAGGGACTCATGACTCATGCGAGCGTGATAGATTGAGACTCTTTGTGTCAGTCAATCTATCTATGTATAAAAGAGTCTCAGATTCTCGTCTGAAAACGCATTGGAGACACACAAACCAGATGCCTTTGATGGTTTAAATCTTGGTCTCAAGAAGCAAAAAAGATGGATATTCAGCTTACTACTACAAAGATCCCCCAAAAAATTTATAGGTCGACATCCAGTAAAAAGTTTCTTCGCGACCTAACGCATAGATTTCGAAAAGACGGGACCTCACATGATCCAAATGAGACTGTCTCTTTGGATAATTACCCACCAGACACCACTGGAAGATCCGAGGCAGACGGGGCGTCTCTTGAAAACTTGCGAGTTACTGTTAACAATCTAGAAGTTCCCACGGTCAGTGTAGTAGTGTCAAACGACACCGATACAATATTAGTCGACGAGGACTCTCCAGGAGAAGAGCTTCAGTTTCCTGAAGGAGGATTGACTGCATGGCTTGTTGTGCTTGGATCGTTTTTGGGTCTAACACTGAACTTTGGCTTGATAAACTCTGTAGGGGCCATTGAGACGTACATTTCGAAGAATCAATTGGGAAATGTGTCCACATCCACGGTGGGATGGATCTTCTCGATCTATTTGGTTGTTTCGCTTGGATTCATCTTTGTTGCCGGTGAAATCTACGACAAAAATGGGCCCCGGGGACCAATGATTTTTGGAACCGTAATGATATTCGCGGGATTGTTTGCGACTGCCAATTGTACCTCGGTGTACCAATTCGTGTTGGGGTTCAGCATATTATGTGGGTTGTCTAATGCGGTTTCGACAGCCCTGTTGGTAGGTGTAATATCGCAGTATTTCAGCAAAAGACGGGGGCTAGCAACTGCCATTGCTTCGACCGGGGGTTCTATCGGGGGTGCCGTGTTTCCGTTGATGTTGCGTAAATTGTACGTGGAAATTGGGTTCGTTTGGGCAATGAGAGTATTTGCATTCATGAACGGATTTCTTCTATTGGCAGCAACATTACTTTTGAAGACAAGAATTGAGACCAAATGGTCACCAGAATATACAAACATGACCCAATTGCAGCGTGTGGTATTTTGCTTGACCAACTCGCTAGATTTCGAAGGGCTAAAGGATCTCCAGTATCTATTTGCCACATTAGGAACGACATTCTCTGAGGCGGCTTTGACAGTATGTGCCACTTACTACGCCTCTTATGCAGTCACGCAAGGTATGAGCGACAGCACATCGTACATTTTGATTACTGTTGTGAACTTGGCAGGTATTCCCGCCAGATGGACCGCTGGATATGTTGCCGATAAGTTTGGTAAGTTCAACGTGATGATAGTCATGGGGATATTCACAGTGGTGTTCTATTTGGCCATATGGTTGCCATTTGGATCCCACGCCTGGGCACTATACACATTCTCTGTGGTTTATGGTATAAGCTCGTCCTCTGTGTTGTCTTTGACGCCAGTGTGCATTGGCCAGATTTCAAGAGTCGAAAACTTTGGGAAAAGATACGGGACTACGTATTTCATTTCGGCGTTGGGGAACTTTCTTATCCCAGTTGCGGGGGTCATTATTGGTGCTAAGGAGTCTGAAGCAGGGTACAGAAATTTTATCATTTTTTGTGCAATGTTGGCGTTGATAGGGGTAATCAGCTGGTTTATCTCGAGATTTTTGGCGGTTAAAACCAAGCTTATTGTTTACTAAGTCACATTATTCGCTCTATGTGCATCATTACAATTTTATCAATTTAGATTCATATTAACAAATTCAATATTCCTAGCATCTTACTCCAGGTTTATGATTTTAAAATCACAGTGAGTACAAAGGAGGTGGGATAATAATAAACTATAAACAAGCTTTCATATGAATAAGAGTTGCATTGTATCATTAGTAGGTTATAGACATACTTTATAGTTAGTGAATTGTGTCAGTAGTAAGTTTTAAACGTGGTTTATGGCTAGTGGACTTAGATCGCACTAGTAAGTTGGGCCTGTATGCATGGCGGTTATTTATGATACAAATCGTATACGTATTTCCCAATTGCCATACTGCTTGTAAGACCGGGGCTATCGATGTTCAACAAGTTGACAAACCCACCAAAACCTTCCTCCTTTTTGATAACAAAGTCCTGGAACGAATCGTCTCCCTCGGCCCGTTTCAATTGCGGTCTGATTCCACTGTATGTGGCTTCCAAATCAGTAGGCATGATACCTGGATAGTATTTGATGATCTGCTGGTACGCTTTTGAAATGTTTTTTGCGTTTGGCTTGTAGTCGATCTCCTTGACTATCTCGTGATCTGGGCCAAATTTGATCTGTCCGTCCAACAGAATAGTCAAATGTGTGCCCAATCCTTTAAGACCTTTGATAGGGCAAGGATAAACAAGTCTTCTAACTGGTGGGGCATGTGAGTTTTTAAGATAAAAATAGTTACCTTTAGCGTAGTTGTAATGGTAATGTCTATCCTCAGGCAAAAGCAAATTTGATATTTTGTCCGCATACAAGCCCGCAGAGTTGACGACATTTTCCGAGGTAATTCCCACGGTTTCCCCCAACTTATCTTTGACGGTAAGTTCATAACCGGATGACTCCCCAAGCTTTTGCAATTGAACAACCTCCGAGCCAACAGCTACTTCTCCACTGTTGTCCTGGAGCACACCGACGAGATAGTCTATCAAAGAATGTGCGCTCAAAATCCCTGTAGTTGGAGAATTGAGAATTGAGCGATTGGCAATGATTGCAGGTTCGATAAATTTGGCTTGTGCCAATGGGACGAAATAGGTCTCAACTCCCAATTCTTTTGTCTTCAAATAGAGGTTTTCAAGGTATGCATCCTCACTATCATTCTGGGCTACAATCCACTTGCCGACTTTTTGCACTTCAACCCCTCTTTTTGCAGCTTCGTTGTAGATGAGATTTTTCCCTTCAATGCAGAGCTTCATTTTGAGGGAGTCCGGGGGATAGTAAATTCCAGCATGAACCACCTCAGAATTGCGGGACGTGGTTTCCTGCCCAAGCTTCTCGTTCTTCTCTATAAGGAGCACCTTGTTTTCTGGGTTTTTGGCGAGTTCTCCGGCCACAGCCAACCCAACAGCTCCCCCACCAATCACGGTGTGGGAATAGTCAATTGAGACTTGGGTCAGCGAGGAGAAAAGGCGGGATTTAAGCAAAAAGGCACATGGAGTCAATTTGACAGATCTGCCTAAAATGTTGCCTAGCATTTTGCCTGGTATTTTCGCGTGCTGGTATAGGGTGTTTGTGATTCTGTTTGGGGGCTATTTGATGGGATTGACAGCGATTTTGCAAGATTGTTTTTGACGATTTTTGGATTTCTGATTTGGTTGAAAAACGACCCCACAAAAAAAGATGAAAGATGGTGGAAGGCCGAAGGCTACATACGCACTGGAAAACTGATACGGAGACTATTTGGCTGGAGATTATTCGTCTGGAGACACTTTGGCTGCAGACTGATCTTGTCACCATAAAATAATATTCTACACGTAACAAAGATTTCTTAGAGTATAAGAGGCTTTGTACTGCAGCTTTCTTCGTACCTTCTCCTCGCGGTTCCTCGGCCCCTCAAAGGTCTACAAGCCACCGCTATAAAACACCAAATTTACAACAAACATATATTCTACATGAATATTTATCAAGATCAGGCTAGAATAAAGATACGATTTCACGGATATCATACGGTTCTCTTGTAGATGCTCCATATTGTAGCACTCTAAAGCTCTATTATGCTAAGTAATCGACTTGCATTTCGTGACATCGTGCTGTTGCGGCGTCCCCGCTACGAAGTCCTCAATATAAAGAACACCTTTTCGATCCACTACATAAAGCTTGTACCCGTCCTTTGAAAACCTAAGACTTGCGGCCTCACTTTTCTTGGTAGCTGACATCACATCCCCTACAGAAACAACCCGTTTCCGCTCGAAGCTCTTATTAACATGGAGAATGTACACAGTGCCCTTTTTGTTGACAAACGCCACTGCGTCATTGCGAGGCGAAACACACGCCCTGTGGATCATCGAGCCCATTTCTTCAACCTTTAATAGAAGTTTGGGATGGGCTACCGACTGCAACTCTTTAAGGTTGGCAATACGCGTGTCAAGCACCAAAGAAGGTGCATTGAACGCCACCGATGTCACTACCATGTACTTGTTATTGTTCCCAAAGAAACAGAGGTCTGTGATCCCCTCACTTTCGTACAGTGTGTCGAGTTTTCTGCTTGCCTTCATCACAAGCCGCGGGGCTCTAGCCTGAGATATGTCTATCATCATAAAGCGTGACTCAAGGGCAGTACTGACCCCAAGAAACTTCGAGTCTGGGGAGAATTTCACAATATTGATAGGGTCGGTGTAATGGAGGGTGATCAAGGAGAAGTTGCCGCTCAAAAATGTCGGAATATCATTTTCAGGCTCTTGGAGCTCCTCCACAGCAGGAGTGTTATGATTGAACAACAAGGAGCTTTGGTTGATCACGCTTTCGTACTCCTGCAACGCGGAGACGCCCCCACTGCTTCCCGAGCCTTTACTATTAGTATTTCTCGTCGCTTCAAACAGAAGCTCAAACAACAGAATCAAACTGCCTTCAGAATTGGTTACGTTGTTTTTTCCGGTCAACCCACAGGCTATAAACTGGCTGTTTGTCGAAATATCGATGCATCTGATTGGGAGGGCGATATTGCTAGTCATTACAGGTTTTCCAAGTCGGTTCAAGTCAAATAACACAATAATTCGTTTCCCTGCAATAACTAGATAATCGTCAGACATTGCACAGTACTCAAAGGTCCAGCTGCCCTTCTGAATCAATTCCTGGGCCTGCTTGTCGCCAAACACTATCTGGTGCTTCTCCGGAGGATAAAACTTTGGATTGAGCTTTTTCAAGTTCTCAAAATTAACCCCGTAATGGAGATTGTTCTTGCCGCAACAGAGCAACACTGGAGCACTGCTATGGTCGGCTGGATTAATAGAGTACACTGCCCATTTGCGCTCCTCCATGAGCACAAATTTTGTGGCGCTTGGGGCGATTGCGGTGCCAAGATAGTCTGCGCGTTTCAACAAGGTTTTCATTTTGAGCGACTGGGTGTTGTGCTGCACGCGTTTTCGGTATATTGGGAAGTTCTGAGCAAACATAACCTCTTTGCTGAACTCCCCCAGGCCGTCCAGGAACGCCAAGGCAGTCAGGGACGCCACGGAAGAAAATGGAGCTACGAGAGGAGCTCCCTGCGACGCAGGGCCCCCAAAAGGCCCTCCAAAAGAGAACAGAAACGAATTGGGGGTTGTAGCGGCGCTAGCAGACCCTATACGCCCCCCAACGATTGACTTGGGGATGGCAATCGCCCCAGGCCCTCCCTGCCCTCCCAGGGCCCCCTGGGGCTCTTTTTCCTCCAGGGAGGGCGAAGTTCCGGCCAAAGAGCCCATTTTTGCCTTAGCACCCAGAAATAGTGACCCCCCGTCGCTTGAGGGGCCATATATGTGTGAAGAGCGGTTGCTGGGGCCGGTATTGGTCCGTGAAAGGGCTGCTGACCTACTGACGGCAATATTCACCGGCGACGAGGAAAGGGGCAAGTCTGAGCCGGAATGCTCGTCATGTGTTTTCTCAGAAGGCTCAGGACCGCTCACGGGCTGTTTCAGGGGCACCTGGGGCAGCTGCCCGACCTCCGGTTGGTAAGAATCGTCCTTAATAACAAGGGCCGCCCGCTGGAAAAGCTCAAGCAATGATATACGATGTCTTTTAGACCGTTTAGATCCCGATCCTATATCCGCGAGGGCCAACGGATCTATGCTTGCGCTAGCGCTGCTAGCAATGGCTGTACTGATGTTGTGGCTTGACACTACAGACGAGGAATTGGATGAGGGCGGATCGTTTCGACTTAGCATCGAAGAGAGCTGCGACGGCGCACCGGAGGGGCCTGCATGGACATTCAGCAGTTTGGTGGAGGACCTTCTGGACGTGGGGGCCTCTACGGAGGCTAGAACAGTCTCTATTTCAGGGAGATCGTGTTTGCGAAACCTGAGTAATAGAAGGTATAGTTTTCGGAGGGGCAACACAGGTGCAAGGATGTTGACGGCGTCTTTGCCACATACAGGGCATATGAAGGCCCTGTGCGGCTCTGTAGGAGAGGGTGCGGGGGTGTTGGGGCTAGGGTGGAGATGCGACACCTCGATAGCGAATTTCTCCGATATCAAACAGCCGCAACTTAAAACCGATGCATCGCTGACGACCGAGCATTCTAGCGGGGCTGCGGCCCCAGAGGCAGGCTGGGAGTCCATTGAGGGGCCCTCGTGACCACTTCCTGCGCTTTCGGGCCGATACAGCGAAGGGAGGTGCAAGCTGAGCTCGATAGAGCGGAGCATTTGCTCGAGCTTGAATGCGGCGTCCTCGTGTCTCAGTCTGGCCATTTCTGAGAAGAATAAAGGTGGTGCAGGCTGGTGGGGCAATCAAAAGGCAACTCTGGCCATTTTCTGTGTGTTTGCGGCGCGCTTCAGCGAGGTATCTCTTTCCAGCCGTCACCAGCTTATGGTTGGCGATAGCCAGAGATTGTGTTTTTGGGCAGAGATTTGTTTTTTTCTCATCAAACTGGTAAAGGCTAAAAGAGGCAGGAAATGCTGAGTTTAACTGTAAATGGGAGCTCCCGAAAGGGCCTGAGGGGGACAGCTTTTAGGGGGCTCCTAGGGGGAAACGGAGAGGTGGGAAAAACAGGCTTCGGGGGCGATAAGAAATGGCTTTGGGGGCAATAGAAAAGAGACTTTAGGGGAAGGAGAAGGAAAAAGAACAAACTTTGGTTGACTGGTTTTGGGTGGCTCGTGGCTACATTTTACAGACTTTAAGCGACAAACGCTTGTAAGTTTTATAGGCGGCTACCAGCTAGGCCCAGATCTACGGATGCTTTTCCGATAAGACAATAACAACAGGGGAGACACTTTATGGATGACATTATGGGGATAAGTAACACAAGTGTGGAGAGAAAAGACAAGGCTTTATATGTGTATGTCACGATGATTGGTTTCACGAGCAAATATGGCTGCACAAGATGATATTACTATAGCATGTATTCCTCATACGGGGTTAACAACCAGCAGTCCATCCAAAAGAATTTGTAGCGGCCTTTGCAGTGTGGCAGTTCAAATGTGAAACTTCCAATTACCCATCCTGATCGGGAAGCCCCATAGGAGCTTTCACATTGACAGCTGATTTTCAGTAGTACAACAGTAAAACAGTGAAAGAAGATACAAAACTGCTGCTAGTTGTCATGCTCGGTCTGTTAAGGCCCAGTACTCCATTCACAGTCAACAGCTCACACTTGGAAATACAGCTGAGCTGACTCGGTAATAAAGCTAAACCCGTCGTGATGTTTGAGAAATTTCACTAAAAAGTGAAACCTGTCATTTCGGGCAGCCTGGGGTGCACGCAAAGGTTTTAAGCGCACGTGCGCCCGCAAAAACAGGATCCACAAACTGCACTCACGTGCAGTCCTGATTCTTGGGTGTCGCACAGGCATTTTAGGGTCTTGCTTAAACATGGTAATTGAGCTAAACATGGATAAGTCAATGCCATTAGATTGATCTTGACCCAAATTAGCGCCTGATGTCAAGCTCAATCTTCATCTTTTTAGCTGAAAAGAGTACTCGAGTATCCTTAATTTGTTATAGAGATCAAGAGATGAACCATGCAGTTTCATATTTTCTGCAAGCCTGCCATATTAGATGTGTGCGTTTGATGACATTTATCGCATGGTACTATATAAATAAAGCCCATTTCTATCATTTCTACGGAATACCACTCATTTTTTGCTCTCTTAAAAATCTGGGCAAACACTGTCATGGCGATACACGTGCACAATGACGATAACAAGTCCTACCACGCCGTCTACAATCGCGAGCTTCATTCCTAGTCATGGAGGCCACCCCAAAATAAAATCCGGCTTCGATATGTTCAACTTCGAGAACTCCACAACAAAGTCCACCATGCCCACAACTAAAACAAACAACCCTCGCCTCTCCCTCATGTTCACGCTTGCAGACGACGACAAACACCAGCTTTTGTCGCCGGTGAAAACCAGCCTAACGGTTCCACCACTACCTCCACCAAAAGACACGCCTAGAACCCAGTTCAACCCTAATAGATACAGCAATTTTTACGAAGAAATAAACTCGGATGACCACGAAAATGGCATGTTCAGCCCGCTCAGAATCAACAAGTTACCATCGCCCGCACCTCCAAAAAAGATCGGCGCACGCTCATCCAGCAAAAAAACCTTACTGGTTTCGAGCAGCACCAAAATAAACTACTCGGACATAATAAGAGAGACGATCCTGATGGACGAAGAGCTTTTTGAAGAGGACATGCAAGGCAAAACGGACAGCTGGTACTTTGATGGCCCGTCCAAATTGATCAAGATCGCTGCCGGATATGATGATGACGACGGAGATCGTAGAGCCAGTATACATCAGAGACACACCCTGAGACCTGCATTACAAACAAACAACTCCACCTTGTATTCTAGTTTGAGTCATTGCAGTTTCAATAACAGCAACAGCAACAATAGCACCAACAATAATGAACAGCTTCTGATGTCTCTGCCGTCAATCTTACTGCCAATCGATATCAGCTTCGCACGAGGATTCGTCAACGGTAAGATCAGTGCCTCGAACTATAATCTTCCCAGTCCGATCAAAACGGTGGGCCACAAGGCAACTTTGGTTGACGTTGATCACAACTATAATTCCAGAAACAGTGTTTTATATCCGTGTGTGGACAGAAATGATTTTCAAAGGCCCATTTTCTACAATCACGAGTTTTCTGCTTCTGATCTTTCTGTGGACACTTCGGGCAGTGCAAACAGTGCGGGAACCTACAACGACAATATAAGTTTCACAGACTACTCCATGTCTCCTACAAAAAACCACAGCAGCACCAACCTCCGGAAAATCAAGTCGATCACTAGCGTGTTCTCCTCGGATTCTCAGGCCACACGCAGCAGGCTCAGAAAATACGGGTCGAAGATCAAAAGCCATTACAAAAATTCTTCCTCCTCACCGCTTTCCGGATCCGTTCCTACAAACGCATTTGAGATCAACGATATATTTGCCTCGCAGGCAAAAAGTGGTTCGATTCTGACCACCGATCAAAAGAAGAAGTCAACGATGATCAGACATTCTTTGCACAGGCTCTTCAAGGGCAACCATTCCTCAACGAGTTTCGAGTTTGTTTATTAGCCCATTTTATTTTATTTCTCTGGCTTTGCTTTGGCCAGCTTAGCCTGCGCTATACGAAAAGTCGTCTGCGTATTCAGTTTTTCAATTATGTTTCAGTTCTCGGTTTTATTACAATGTTCAATTTTATTCCACTTTCATTTCCGAATCCACTCTTGGGTAATCAGTATTCAGGTTTCAAACAATGAATGTTCTCTGTTGTCTGTCATCTACTAATTTAACTCAATTATAGAAAATGTAGATTAGAGGATTAGAAGATAATGTAAATAAAAGTCATAACTATATAAAAGCACCATTAAGAGAAAAAGAACAGGAAAACAGGTAACGAAAGGAATGTTGGGAAGTGGGATACAGGGGAAGTAGAGATGAGCGGAGGCGAGGAGCTTTTGTAGGGCAAAAATTAATAGTCAGCATTTCTGTAGAGCTGATGTCAAGAATTCCTGGATAGCAAATGTCATGCACTTCTATAGCAACTGAAGCATTAGGCCGATTACTCATTCGCCTTCGCCACACCCCTAGTCACTGATAGTAAAAAACGACTTCACCTTCTTCACCATCTTCTTCTCCTCCCGGCGCGATTGATGACCCCCTCGGGCTATTGAGCTTCTCCGCTTGTCTGGGCCTATCTCCTTCACAGGAGCCTGTGGAGGATATGGAGGAATAACAAAGGAGCTCATTGACGAAGGCGTAGGAGGCACAGAAGACAGCCCGTGGCCATGGGCATGTCCATGGAGACTAATGCTGCTGCTTGCAACACCCATCAGCTGATTCAGCGCCGATTGCCGTGAGTTATTCTTCACCAAATTGCGGAACTGTAGCTCGTCTGCCTTGATGTGTTTTTCCGCCTTACTGTCGATTTCCTCAAGATTGAAGTCCTTGTTGGACATGATGTTTCTTTGGAAAAACTTGCTTTTTGTGGTCTTCTTTTTGAGGCTGCGGATCTTCTCCTTGCCACTGCTATCTGTAGACTCGTCGCTTGCAGTGCTATGCACCGACTTTTTCCCTGCTGTAGTGTTTGTAGTGCTGCTAGTCATTATTGTGCTGAGACGATTGTTGTCGGACGATAATGTGGAGGGAGGGATCAAGCCCGACGAGGCCAACAGATGCGACACTGACCCAATGGAGTCCTTTCTCTGCAGGCCAACCAAGGCTGCAGGGGGAATGGGGGCCTTCCCGCTGCTTTTGCTTATGGGGGTGGATAGCTGGGTGTCCGACAAGGGCGAGTCGATGTATGTACTGGAGGCCGAGTGAGGCTTTTGGTGAATCGAGAAGTCGTTTTTGTCTAAAGTGGACACGCTAGAGTCGGGCTTTGAGCTGTCTTTTGCGCTGGTAGACGCTGACCACGAGCTGTCGTCGGTTGTCCGAAGATCCAAGTTATTGGTGCCCAGAATGATTTTGTCCATTGGGTCCAGATCGTCCTGTTGTATAAAGGTGAACTGTTCCAGTTCATGTTTGTGAGCATTCTGGAGGTTTTGGAGCTGCTGGAGCTGTTGGAGCTGCTGAAGCTGCTGTTGCAGCTGGTATTGGTGCTGAGGGATCGACTGTTGGGGCTTGGCCTTCTTCTTTTTGGTGTGAAAGCCAAGGAGCCCGTTGGGGGAACCATTATGTGGGGCCTGCAGAGGCAGAGAAGGCTCAGGCTCCTTGGAGGGCCTTGGGCGAGGTTTTCCCAGGCCGCTGGAGCCGCCCTTTTCCTCGTCGGAAACATAGTCGGCCTCAAAGGTTGCAAACTTCTTAGGAATCCCGAAGATGTCTTCAATCAGATCGTTGTCAATGTCGGGACTGGAGCTCAGAATCATTGTGGATGGGTGGAGGACTGCTGAGGACTGTTGCTGCTTCTCAATGCAGCAAAGGCTAGAAGTAACAACTGGGAAGGAAGGACTGAGCTCACGACAAAATTTTTAAATTCACTTTGATCAGGCCCAAGCTACGGACCTACTAATTAGAATAATTAAAAAGTGCCTAAACCGAATAAAGCGAGTTTTTCCAGCAGTTCAAAAAGTGCAGTTTTTCGCTCGTTTCTGGCCTAAAACCAAGACGATCTATGGCAAGCATCGCAGAAGCCAATGGCGACACATTTTACAGAGCGACGGGTATCAGACGTAGAATGATAGCCACTCTCTGCAGCAAAGATCATGTCCTAAAGGGAAGAGACGGAAACCTTATAGAAGGATGGGCAACGCCTTGAGCCGCTGGAAGACACAGCTGCTGAAGCCGATAGTGTATAGTGTTAAGCTTGTGAAGTGCGACAGAGAGGTCCGACAGACACATACAATTGTAAATGTAAGTGTACTGTCTCAGTTTGGGTAAGATTGCAGTTGGACGAGACAATAAGCCATTTTAAGGTTCGAGCTTTATTAATACGTTTGCAATTAATTACTGAAATTATGGTTTTGAATTGTAATCGGAGAGATAGGCCAGGATTTCAGAAGATAGTGTTTGAGTACTGCACTGATGCGCGCTCGTTGAGAGAATGAGGGAGACATGATCAATGGGCAGATTGCAAATAGCGGGAACTGGTGCGGTGGTGAGGAATGCGACGGTTTGCTGATCTTTGATGTTCGTTGAGGCCAGAGAGTGTAGCCAATTATCGCAGCCGCTAAAATGAACCTACTTATCTGCGCTATCTCTTCTTCTATTGCCCAGCAGCACACATATCATCTCGGGAGACGCCTCTATCTCACTCACAATTATTGAGGAATGAAACACTGCAACTGCCGGATCCATTGCTATGATGAAAGTCCCCCAATTTAGCTACCAAGCCTGCAGATCGCTGCAGAACAGACAATTGGCGGTGGCAGTTTTAGCTCCTGCTGCGCTGCTTGATTATGATTTGAAACGAGAGATTGTCTCTATTTTCCACTAAGCACTACTGCCCAGGCTATATAGAGAAAATACCCTGGTGCTGAAACCCTCGACTTGTGTGTACACTACTGTACAGCCTTGGTTTGGGTTTTGATCTACTTGTCCTTTAACTCCCAGTGGCCTGAGCTTATTTTCTGCTTAGTTGGTGCCGGCTCTAGAGTTACCCGGATCGCTTTCAACGGTTTAGTACATTGTGCGTCTTTTGCAACCGTCTTTTGACGATTGAGTGTTACCAGCGTTGCAGTTAAAGTTCTTACAGCCAGGCTAGTCTGGGACACTATACAACATGGTATCTATTACGTCAACTATCCAACCTACTTTACCACCCGTCGCCCCAGCCCCCGGCCTCGTCGTCGTTGTTCAAAGTGAGGTCCAAGTGGAGCCTCGACAGTTTTCCCCCTGCCAGTTTTTTGCGGCCCAACTGTAACCCGGGTTTCGAGCCCGTCTTGGAAGTGCCCGTCTTGGAAGTGCTCCCCGCCCGGGTAAAACTCCCCGCCTGGCCAACTTTTTTCGCCGCCAAGCTTCCTGACGCTTTGCGCCCTATACTCAAGCTGCTTAGTTTCTTCTGTGCTGCGACTAATTCATGGGCTTGTTCCACCTCCTCCTTGTCGTCATCCTCCTTTTCGCTGTCTTCCATATCAAATCCCCACTGGTCGTCTGCATCCACCACAATTTCGTCTTCATTCCAGCTGTTCTTGGCCGGCTGTTTGCTCACGCCATTTCTCGCCGTTTGGTCCTTTTTAGCAGTATTCAACGACAGCTGCGAGTCAAAAAAGCTCTGCGGGGTTGGTGTAGGGGCACGTGAGTCTATTGGAGATGGAACGTTGTTGTTGTCGGAAGTGTTTATTTCCCCGCCTATCCCACTGAGTTTAGTAAACGCGCCCATAGCCAAACTGATCCCCAAGGACTGTATGTTGTTGCTGATATTTGCGCCATCTTTGCTAGTAAACGGCTCGTTGTAATTTGTCAGGGAGAATCCGGCCTCTTCATCCTCCTCTTCATCCTCCTCTTCCTCTGGAGACTCGTTTTTAGCTGCCTCCGCGTAGATCTTTTGCATGTACAAATCAAACGTAATTTTCGCCTGGCGACGCACCCTGCCGGAGCTGTCCAATAAACATGGGGCAATAGACGACAACACCCGCGAACAGCATATTTCGGGGTCAAAATACTCTATAGTCTGTTCGTAAGACTTCAATGTGTCAATCCGTGTGCGAATGTATCTGTCCTTCAAGGCTTTGTTGAAAGCAGTAATCAAGACCCCAGGACGGCTTGATTTGTTTAAGTTATCTGCAATCTGACACAAACAGTTGACGGTATTGGCTCGAATCTTGGGCGAATCGTCGTTCTGCAACTTGGCAAGATATCTCAATAGCTCGTTGTTCAATTGGCGGTCGCCTAACTTTGGAGCAATTGGCAAGATTGCGTTTAAAGTCTCCCCACGTATAGTTGCGTTCGTGTCGGTGAAACCTGTCAATAAGTTCGTGAATATTTTGTCACTGACGTCGCTTTTACTCAACTTGTCAATGAACTTTGGAAGTCCTGTCAATAACGTAACTCTCACTGTGCGATCTCCAAGAGTAAATGCATGTATGATCACAGGACTGGTAATCTTTTGAAAGGCTTCCTGGGGGAGATTCTCTGAGTATGACAAAATATAGTACAAACAGGTTGAGATGCTTGCCATATCGAGCTGTTGGGGCTGTCCATTAGGTTGTAGTTGATTAGCATTAGCACTCAGTAATGTGGTACCGATATTGAAAAGTCTGATTAATTCTGGAAGGATCTTGTATTCCATAAAGCCAGGTGGTGCGATGTTCTTGATTGTCTCTAAGTTTTTCATGAACAATAATTTCTCGTCGTTTGTTTTGAGATTCAACTCGTCCAATTCCTGATAGCATTGCACCAATGGGTTGCTCAAGAAAACCGTCCGATTGCCTTGTGTCAAGAACTGCTCGACTGTGATTCGCGTGTCTACAGAGTTCGAGATCAACTTCTTATACAAAGGCTGCAAAGTTCTAGGAAGCTTGGATATTTGCGTCAACCGATTGCTACTAGCTGCAGAGTTCAGAAACTCCTTGGTTGTGTCGAAAACTTTGTTGAAGATGCACCAAATAAGCCCTCCCAACTTGTATGAGTCCAACTTCAAGTTCTTTAGTTCGTGAGCTTTGGTTCCCCGGCCGTTCATCAAGATCTGCACACCCTGAGTCTGTAGCTCTGGGGGTAAAATATTGTTAAATACTGGGGACAAGCGGTAATAATTATACAATGTGTTCTCCTCTGCGCCCTTATTAGTGCCCAAAGCGGTTGTCAAGTCAAAACCAGCCAATCTCCACTCTCCAGATTCTGTCACGAAGACATTGCTGATATCCACATCTCCATGCACGGATTTCCCTTCCACGTTCAAAAACTTCAACGCTTTGGCAATGATATGGATCCCTAGCACCAACAGATCAGTACTGAGGTTTCCCTCGTTGTTCTGGAGGTATTGAATTAAGGGAATCACGGGCTCAGAGAATATATATAGTGCAGACTCGTTCAGCACGGTCTCAAGCACTTTGAGCACTCCTGGCAACCGTGTCAGTTGCAACTTTTTCAACTCGTTCTCTGCAAGTGGACGGAACTTGCTTGTGTTGGCGTTGTTCATGAATTCAAAAACCGTACATTTTGAGCCGTCACTTTTACTCGTTCCTTCATAGACAGTCCATAGAGAGTTTGAAAACAGGTTATCAGTTATTGATTCCACAATTTTGTCGCCAAAATTGTAAGGAACGGAGAACCCCGTAAGCGAGTTCAACGTTCTTGTGAGGAAGTTCATTGTTGTCAATTGAGTGATTCGCTTAGGGGCTTTTTGGAGTGGTTATGGATATTATTCTTTCTTCAATACGTCTGTTATGTAAATCTTCGAATCATTGTCTGGATTTTCCTCACTGCTGTTAATTTGAGAAATGATTTTGGCAAAAGCTTTTTTTCATGTACTGCGTATTCCAGCACGATGGATCTAACATGCAACATGTTATCCATTGGGATTATGTGGGGCTCTTAGGGACAGATTGCAACAAGCATTGGTAAGTAAAATACAAATTTCAGCTCTCATTAGGCAAACAACAGTAAAGTACAGTCTTCTTTAACGCAAAGATTTTTTTCATTCTCTCTGATATCGATCGATCGGCAGCAATTGCTCCGTTAATCAAGAAAGAAAGTCTTTAAAACCAAGTACCGAAGAATTGCCTAAACCGTATATTCAAATACAGCAGTTCCAAAACAGGACAACAGCCAATTAAACAAAAAATCCAATCCAGCATTACGTAACTAAATATCACGCGATATATGAAATTACATCACCATAGGTGGGAATACTTTCTCCTGCTCCCTTTTTCTGAATTGCTAAAGCACTGGCAACTGTTGCAAACTCAATAGCCTTTGAATAGTCCGTTTGATCAATACTGAGCTGGGATACCACAGATCCAAAGAAGGTATCGCCAGCTCCTGTCGTATCCACAACTTTCTCGCGTGGAACCTTAAACGACTTTATAAAACTGGCCACCGGTGCTTCAGAATCCGTATTAGTGACATATAATACGCCGGCTGATCCAAGGGTTAATATCACCAACCTCAATGAATCCTTTTTCTGGTTTATTTTTTTGAGTATTCTTTCTCCAATGTCTTTGAAATAGTCAATCCGATCCTGTTTAGGGGCACTAGAATCGTTTTGTTCATCAAGATTCTCGCCCAATATCTGCAAAATTTGTGTGGCCTCAATTTCATTAACAATCAACAAGTCTACATTCTTGAGATAGTCTACATCCTTTGTAGACGACATTGGTGAAGGATTGTATGCAATTTGGAACCCTGGTCTGTTTCTTTTTAGCCAGTTGATTGTTTCCACGTAAAAAGGAAACTCGTTTTGCAACATAACAAAGTTCGTAGCTGTGTCTGCTGATAAGGGAAAGAATTTCTCAAAATCAGCATCCGTTGGTCTCAATTTATCATTTGCACCAGCAGTAATTAGGATTCTGTTTTCACCGTTGTTATTTTCCTCCACTAGGATCGTAGCCACTCCTGTATTGGCGTTCTTTTCGACCAAGACATTGCTGACATCAACCGTTGCCTTGACCAACTCACCTAGCAACTCTTTGCCAAATGGATCGTCTCCTACCTTCCCAATCATTCTGACTTTGTGAGTGCCATTAGTTTTCGCATTTGGTGGTAGTAGTCTTGCCAAGGCAATTGCTTCATTGAACCCTTTTCCACCAGTATGTCTCTCAAAATGACTAGCCTTAATTGTTTCTCCTCCATGGGGAACCCTGGGAGCGAACGTCACCAAATCGTAATTCAACGAGCCAATAACTGTCAAGCACACTTCAGACATTGTCGACTTTCTATTGTCCTATGTATTCCACCTAACCTTCCGAATCGTTGTTGCTGGTTTGGGTAGTTGGATAACGGAAAAAAAGGAAAAGTTCCTTATTGCTTTTGGGTGCAGAATTCAAATAGTGCGTGCACTATTTGCAGAAGATCTGGTTTCCCCAGTTTTTTTTCTTTTAGAGATGTAACTTTTCCTTTTTTCTGTAATGGTCTTTTTCACTCTGCCAGCATCGAGAAATAGTGCTACTAAAAGACATACTCTTTGGCGTAGCTCTTCCTGGGTCACTAAAGAAGAATACGTGTAGATGAAGACACGTCTTCAGAGATGTTGGGTACAAATTCTAGGAAATTGGCGTGTGTTGCTATTCATATGGACGTCATCAACTAATTAAAAACTCATATCTCGATTCTAGTATTCTTTTACTTCTGAGATGTTCTAACGAAAGTATATCACACTCGTGAAAAACCCAAACGTGATCTTCGGCTTCAATACTGTCTTAAAATCTTGCTCAACCATTGGATGCTAAATGTATGGGTTTGTCATCGTCATGCGTAGCATATGGTGCACTTATTTGATTGCTCGTAGCTACGGACCATTCGCTATTGGTCTGTATTTTTCCGCGAAAAGATGTATCAATGGAGAGTTTCACAAATATTGATGCTTTTGAGGCAACATGCTGGCTGATGAGTGCTGATTGACTAGCCAGAATTCCATCCTTGATTACAGGACTTACTTGGCTAACATCTGACGAGGAATTACCCACGCATTCTACTTCAATAACTAGAAACAGATGACCCTCAATCAATCAGGATTATAATTTTTTGAATACAGGAAATTATTTTTGCTGGCAACCCCAATTGGAGAATTAAATGAATATAAGAGCATTTCCTTTTGATGCTGGCGACAGCCCCCTGCCTAGATCCAAATGGCCAAATAGAACATCTAAGTTTTACCAAATAAACCGACCTGCACTGGGGGTTGGTCAATACTTTTTCCTGATCGGCATAAAGGGAAATAAAAGAGACTGGCAGTCAAATAAGACATCCCGCCAGAAGTCAAAAATTTGAATACCTTATAATGCAATACTTTTTCTGAAGAAAAGCGGCGTAGTGTGTGCTTATACCCTTTACTTTCAAGACCACGCACATGACTCAGATCCATCTCGTCTAATTTTTTTTATTTTTATCTGGTGGTTATTTGATGGATCATCCCCTAAGGCAATTAGAGATATTTATAATTGACCATTCTGGTCTAGCAAGCCTAATTCAATAGTTACCAAGCACTGCCATCTGTAATCAAATGTATAAAAAAAAGTAGATATCCTCCCCTGTGTAGTTTCTGTCCAATTTTTTTATAGTTTTCTTTTTTGTATACACATGGTTGATATAGAACTCTGTATATGTACATTGCCCACATCTAACGAGTCAATATGAATAAAAATCCTACCGAAACCCCTAATAGGGACTTCAGCTACGACTACAGCGACGCCTATCAGTCTATGAACGCTAACTACACTCCTAATGCGCCTGCTGCCACAGCTACAGCGCCTGCTGCCGCCGCTTCTAACACCAACGAAGCAAGTCTCCATCCTACAAACAGTGTCGCCACGAAAAAGCCATATAATATAAGCGCACCTCCACAGCAGGGCTATTACAGCGGAACTGCTACACCAGCTGCGGCTGTGATTGGAGGACCAGATTTATCAACCAATAACAGAAGAGTCTCTTCATATCAAGACGAGCGTTCGGGAATGTTGAACCGCAATGCATCGATAAGTCAGATGCCTCCACAGCAGCAGCCTAATCCTTCAGCTGACAATAACAGCCGTAATCACAGCAGACTCAACTGGGACGGGATTATGGGCTACTCTACAAAAAACACCAAATTCAATCCTCAGATTGCTACTTCCCCAGAGGGTAGGGTCAAAGATAAACTCATTGGAGAGGTTTTGTTGAAACCGTTGTTTGTGATGCCCGATCTTGTGTTTACCGTACTTGGAATTTCTCCAGATGCTTTCAACATTAATTTCATTTTACAAATTACTCAATTGTTGATTAATATTGCGGTTATTGCATTGTGTTCTCAGAGTATAAACCATGATGAGTACGACGTTCCTCACTCTGTGTGGGTCTTTTTGATAGTCGAGGCTTCGATTAATCTTGCCATCACCTTGGCCTTCATCTGGGTTTTGCGTTACGGACAGAAAGGTACTTGCTTCTACACGTTTGTTTTCTTCTCGTTGACTATCTCTGCCTTTGGTGTTGTGTTAGGCAAATTGATGCCAAGTTCTTGTAGCAACTCGGAAATGTACTGCAACATTCGTAAAGGTGTGAGTGGGATTGTTTGTCTTAGTGCTTTCTTGTGTATTATTGAAGTGGTAATCTTGCTTACCATTTTCTACATCTCTTACCTCAAGCTCATTCAAGATCCTCAATACAACGGCGAGGGTGAGAACCAATTTTTGTCGCTGCCATACTATGCTAATCCCGGGACGTTTGCAGACCAAGAAACTTTTGTTCCACCACCGGTCCTTCCTGCACCACTTCCTGGAAACAAAGAACTCTACGACGAAGATGAGAATGTGGATGTCAAGAAGTTTGTGGTCACAGAAGATGGATTGGCAGAGATCACCGATCCAAGCCAATTGGAGGGAAAAAAAATGGTGAGAATCTACACCGACTTTTAGGTTTGATCAAGCCAAGCATAATCTCTTTCCTTCTGTTCTTTAGTTGTTGCATTTATTTTGAGGCCTATTAGGTCATTTTCATACATATAGCTTTATCTATATAAATATCATTCATTACACGTGATACAGTTTGTTTTTTGTCAATATTTGATGTACATGAGGGCACAGATGCAGCTTTCCCTTTGTGTTACAACATGAACGATTGTAAAAATGGCATTCGTATGAAAGTTTTTTAGTTAGCGTCGATTAGCATGTCTTAGAGTTAGCAGCTCGTCTAGACAGGGGTAGTAAGACAACAATAAAATATCAATCACATATAATCACATATAAGACAAAAATGCAGATCTCAAAGGTGTTACTTATGATAGTCGGGAGCTCAACGGTGGTCTCGAATGTCAGGGCATTCCCTTATAGAATGAAAATTGCGGAAACGGCTCAAGACATGCCGACTACAGATCTTATTGTTCGCTCCAGCGATATACAGTTGTATGATCCAAAGTCTCGGGAATTCATTCAGTTCTCAAACGAGGAGAGAAACGGGAATTCCAACAACTTTCCGGCTCCTCCAAACAGCTGGAGGCTTTTCAATAGAAGATACGAGCTGAGTAGACGGGACGGTGAGAGAGATGGTGCGATGATGTACAAAGCAAAAATGCACCCGGGTTTCATTGCCGGGAAGTTTGTCCAGAACTATCGGGAATCGTGATTGCAAGGAGTTATTATACCCAAGGGAAATTGTGAATTGTGAGCCGTGATCTTAAATATTCAAATACTCGAATACTAAATAGATAAAATAAATGTCTATAGCTCTTACTTCATATAGGGCGAATAAAAGAGAATGTGATTGAAATGCGTTTTCTGTAGGCAGCTCATCGAACAAACGTAATTTATCAATATCGGCCACCAACAAAGACTGATCCAATTCCCACACCAAACATATGCAGGCAAACATCTATTCATCACCACCACCACATCTTTCCACACACTATACATGCACTTAGTTCATTTGAAATCGGAGAATAAGTAAATAAGCACACGCATCCTCACTGTATTATCATAGGCACATCTCTCCACAGCTGAACACCCTCTTCACTGTACATCGGCAAAAAAACAGAAAAAAACAAGTCAACGTTTGTCAACTCAGCAACCACACTGCATCCCTACTAGTCATTACGCACACGCAAAAATATATCGTTCCATATACTATACATTCCCTCCTTTGTAAACATAAGCAAATAACCGTCTATTCAATCAGTAACCATACTGCACCTTTATTAATCATAAACGTATCGTTCATTCCGTATACTATACACTCCCCAAAGCAACCCCCAATCACTCGTAATCACCGAAGCTGCATAAACGCATCCATCAAAATACTGTTTTGGTCCTCGTTCTTGCTCTTGTCAAACACCTTCCAGAACCGCAACGTCTCGTCACCTGCCCCTGTGATGATCGTCTCCCCATCTGGGCTCATCGCAAGGTACAAAACCCGGTAGGTGTGCCCCGTAAGCGACGCAATCTGCTGCAACTGGTAAGGGGAAGACCCACTGCCTGCAGATCCCGCCATAGTGTCGTATTCTTCAACAATGCCATCGTTGCTCGACATTCCGCTCCGCTGGTACTTCCAGATCCCTATCTGGTTCTTTGAGTACCCGTGGGTGCTCACCAACTCGCTGGAGTTCTTCGACCAGAGCAAGTTGCACACCTGCGAGCCTGTGTCGACGTCATTGAGTTTTGCACCCGTCAAAGTGTTCCATATCTTGATACGACGGTCCGCAGTGCCCCCGCCGGTGGCTAGAACGCCCCGCTGGTGCGGAGACCACGCCACCGCCTTCACAGCCGCGGTGTGCTCCTCAAAACGGAACAACGGCTTGCTGGTGTTGTATCCGTCCCACACCATCACTTTGTTGTCGTTTCCGCCAGAAACAAGCTTGTTTTCCTCGACGTTCCACCGCAAACCGCACACCTCCTGCTTGTGGAAGTGCTCCAACTTGTTGATGTAGTGCTCGGGAATCCGCACGTCCCGGTTCAAAATCGTGCGGTCGCGTGACCCAGAGGACAAGATGTGTTCGTTCCATGCTAGAGACCCCACGCGGAGCGAGTGCCCCGTCATCGTACGCGTGCACTTGCACGTGGACGCGTCCCAGATCTCCACGGCGCCCCGGGTGGTCCCTATGGCCAAATGGGTGCCTGCGCCGATCCACGAAAGACTGGTGATGCTGTTTCCGTCCCCCAAGTCGCAGAGACGGTCCACGGTGCCCGTGACTCCGTCCCACATGTACACACAGGCCCCAAGGCCCACCGCCATGATGTTTTGGGACCCCCAGTCGACAAGGTTCAAGTAGAAGTCGTCTGCGAGGTCTGGGGCGTCAAGCACGCGGTAGGGCACCTTGGATATCTGGCGGGGCTTCTTCCTCTGCGAGAGAAGAAGCCTCTGGGAGTCCATACGCACAGGGGACAACGAATAGACGTCTGTGTTGATGTCGACGTTGCATGCGGCCAAGGAGCGGGTTTTTTTGGGCGACTTGTAGGTCAAAAGGTTGGCAGAGGCCCTAGGGGACGTCACCACGAGTTTTTCAGTGTTGGTAGCAAGAAGGGCGCTGTGCACGCTGGGGATTCCCGTGTGGCGGTGCCTGCTGGGACTGGTGCTGGAGGGGGTGGCTAGAAGGTTCTGGGCGGTGTCGCTGGTGCTGGGGCTTGTTTGGCGTGTCAAATGGCTGATATGAGCCGGGGGAGTCGCCCCAGGAACGTGATCGCCAAAGAGTTCGGCCTTGAGAATCGCCGAAAACGCATTATTGGCGTCCTGCTCGCGCTTGTAGCTCAAATCGCCCTCGGTGGCCTTTTTATTGAGGGTGCCGGAGCCAAAGGAGTCGTGGGAAGTGAGAGAGAACGCTGCTGATAAGTCTACGCCGTTTCTGTTGGGGATAAAGCGGTCCCCGTAGACGATTTTGTTGACCTTCTTTCTGCTAGGGGACAGCCCTGGGGTGGAGTAGAAGTTATTGAGGCTGTTGGCGCTGCTGGATGGTTTTGAGGGCGAGGGAGAAGATGGGGAGGAAGGGGGCGAGCATTTGCTTTTGAGGGTTTTGTTATTTCGAATCTCCATGGCGTCGTCGCTGAGGGATGTTGTGTTTATTGAGAGGATGAGATATGCTGTTTTTGCTGTACTTGCTGAAACGATGAATGATGAAGGGATGAGTTATTGTCACTTGTAGAAATGGAATATGGAGCCTAATTAGGTGGCGATGATTGACTGAATGAGCACAAAATGTAAGCGTGTGAGTGGCTTGAATAACCAACTACTAATAAAATGAGAAACGGGTTGATCTCGTTTCCCTCAGAAGTCCAAACATCGAGATTCGCTCGAGATTAAATTCAATCAGATGTGGTCTATATTGGCTGTCGGCCTGCTCTTTTTATCTTTTGTCTTTTTTACTCTTTTTACTCTTTTTACTCTTTTTACTTTCTCTTTTTCGTCTTTTCCATCCACAAAAGAGCCCGGCCCAAACAGGAAGTTCACCCACACACCAGCCAGCCGGCTGGTAGACGGTCTAAATAGGCGGTGGAGCTGCTTTAGCGGGGGCGGGTTAACCATTATTATGGATTTCAGGATACTAATTCTGGATACATCCAGAGGAGCAACACTTGCAAAGGGTGCAACTATGAAATTGTGGATAGCAAGATTAGCTTCGATTAAGTAGGCTTAGGGGGAAATTATCAAGTAGTCAAAAGGGAGAAAAATTAGGTGCCTGTATATTGAACTGACATCTTGCTCATGTCAACTTGATGTCGGTTGCTGCTGGAAATTAAGTGTTGGTATTTCCTTTCCCGCTTTTCACTGGGTTCACGTTACAACCTGCCCCTAAGGTTTGCATGCCTCTGCAACAACAATCGCATTTCCATAGACTAAATCCCAAACGAATAGCCTGCTTCCTTTCACTTGTACTAAGCATGCACCACCATCCTTTAAAAGAGTAGCTATATGGCTATGGTATATTATACTCGTCCCAATATCTACTCAAAACTTTTGAACCACTCCAATGATCACGTGTATGATCCACCCATCTTACCCTATTTCATCGCACCTTAAACCGAACCTCTATGTAAGCACTTAACATTCAGCTAACCATTGTTTTGCTTCGCATCGCTACCCACTCACCCATTTACAAAGCCTAACCCAATCATACATGTAGGGTTGATCTTGGCTGCAGCCATCTTCCCAAAGCATCACGTGGCATGGGAGAAAGGACAAATTTTTCTTCACTTTTCCATTTGAGTCAACGAAAACAACACCGAATATAAAATTTCCCAATCCATGACTTTCTCCAGAATTCTTTCCAACTCCTCTCTCAGTCCTGCTACCCTCTTCCTTCTTCTCTATATCCTCACATCAAGATATACTCCCACAATCGCAAAATGGTCTTCACTACTCACCAAGTTGGTCCTAAATACTCGTTGGACTACAAGGTCTACATCGAAAAAGATGGTAAGCCGGTCTCCCCATTCCACGACATTCCTTTGTACGCCGACGAGTCCAAGAAGATCTTGAACATGATCGTTGAGATTCCAAGATGGTCCAACGCCAAGATGGAAATCAACAAGGAACAGACATTGAACCCAATTGTGCAAGACACCAAGAAGGGCAAGTTGAGATTTGTTAGAAACTGTTTCCCTCACCACGGGTACATCCACAACTACGGTGCTTTCCCACAAACCTGGGAAGACCCAGGTTTTGTCCACCCAGAAACTAAGGCTGCTGGTGACAACGATCCATTAGATGTCTGCGAAATTGGTGAAACCGTTGGATACACCGGTCAGGTCAAACAAGTCAAGGTTTTGGGGATCATGGCTTTGTTGGATGAGGGAGAAACCGACTGGAAGGTCATTGTCATTGACGTCAATGACCCATTGGCCTCCAAATTGAACGACATTGAAGATGTCGAGAGACACTTGCCAGGTTTGTTGAGAGCTACCAACGAATGGTTCAGAATCTACAAAATTCCTGATGGAAAGCCAGAAAACCAATTTGCTTTCACTGGTGAATGTAAGAACAAGAAGTACGCTGAGGAGATCATCACTGAGTGCCACGAGCACTGGAAACAATTGATTTCCGGCAAGGCTGAGAAAGGTAAAGGAATTGATTTAACCAACACTACCTTGGCCTCTACTGAAACTTACTCTCCAGAGGCAGCTTCTGCCGTTGCTCCTGCTGACCACAAGCCAGACAACAAGATTGACCCATCTATTGACAAGTGGTTCTTTATTTCTGGAGCCAGTGCTTAGATGTGCCAGTTAGACTCGTATATACGAATTAGAGTTACAATATTGCTACAACATGAATATATGATTTCAATATAGATCGCTGTAAGAAAAGATATAAGTCTGTGCGTTTTCTGAGGATGCTGTACTCTAATTGCTGGCAATTATTATTTGAAATTACAAATCTGTTAAAAAGTAGTCTATATGCTGTGACTGTATGCCAATTGTCAGTTTATGTATTGTGATTACATATACTTTTTCTGTTCACTTATCGTGGCCTCGAACACTCTTTGCATTAGCAACAAACTTGCCAATTTTATTCATATCTTTCACCTTGTTCGTTTCAATGCCACTGCTCACATCAACTCCGATTGCTGCTTCAACCTGCGACAACGCCTCGCTAACGTTCTCACAATCAAGACCGCCTGCGAGGAGAACCCTCAATTTCTTTTGGCTCTTAGCGTACGATTCGTTAATAAGTTCCCAATTTAGCGTCTTCCCATCCCCACCCTTTTCACTGTCCAATAAAACCAACAAGTGCTCGCCGTTCACTAGAATCTCCTGTTCCAATTTCTCTAGATCTTTCAAATCATCCAACAAATATCTTGATATCACTGGAACCCCGATTTGCCTCAACTCTGAGACGTACTCTAATTTAGGCTCAGAGCCATGTAACTGGACAATGTCTATTCCTGTTTCTGCAACTATCTGCTTGATTTCGTTCACTGTTTGATTCTGGAACACACCCACAAGAAATGGGCCGTTGGCTATTAAGCTTTCACGCACATAATCGTAGTATTCAGGGCTGTTCTCAGGACAAAAACCTTTGAAAAGGCTCAAAAAGAATCCCTTCGACTCAGCATTAGCTGCATTCTTTTTTGCTCGTGCCTCAGAAACCATTTGTGATATTTTTTTGGCAGTGGCATGCTCAATGGTTCTCGATCTTCCAGGAACAAGAATCACACCCACGAGATCCGCATGCGAGTCGATTGCTTTCTGAGCGGCCTCTGTCGTCTTGATTCCGCATGTTTTAACTAATGCTGCCATTGTGTCTGTTTTGAAGCCTTTTCAAGTATTATCAATATCAATCTATACGTAGTAATTCAGAGGCACTGCATGTGTAAAAGGGTCAAAATTTTTCGCGATGATTAATCAGTTTATTCATACTATTTTTCTTCAAAAAGGTCGGATAAAAATCAGAACCCCATGATGATGCTCTCATTACGTATCAATTGTCATCACCACACTAAATGACCAATCAGGCTGAAAAGCAACACTTTATTACTACAGTCCTTTACAAAGAGATTTTTTTTGACATCAAAAAGCGATTTAAATGACGGACAGGCTTGCAAAGAGACTCAAAATGCCGATATTCAGGGACGAATCATCTATCAAGCCGTTCTTGAGCACACCTGGCCCGTTCACTTTCGAGGGAGTTGAGTTCAACGGTGACAAAATTCTCGAAACATTGCACAATCGAAGAATTCTAGTGATAGGAGCCGGGGGACTCGGGTGCGAAATCATCAAGAATCTTGCCTTGACAGGGTTCAAAACAATAGACATTATTGACATGGACACAATAGACATATCGAATCTTAATCGGCAGTTTTTGTTTCGCATGGCTGATGTGGGAAAATCGAAAGCCCTCGTGACTAGCGAGTTCATCATGAGAAGAGTAAGCGGGGTGAAAGTGATTCCCCACTGCAAAAGAATTCAAGAGTACGATGCCGACTTTTACCGACGGTTTCATCTAATTATTTGCGGCTTGGACAACGTAGAGGCACGAAGATGGATCAACGCAATGGTGGTTCAGCTTTACGACGAGAATATCGAGGACTCCTTGATTCCATTGATTGATGGAGGCACTGAAGGTTTTCGTGGACAGTCGAGAGTGATATTCCCTCGAATTACGTCCTGCTATGAATGCAACTTGAGTTTCCTATCAACAGAAAAAACGTATCCTGTTTGTACCATCACAAACACACCAAGATTACCGGAACATTGTATTGAATATGTCAACTTGATTGAATGGCCTAAATTGAACCCTGACAAAAAGTTCGACCCTGACTCTCCTGAGCAAGTTGATTGGCTTTATGAGCACGCCTTGGCTAGGGCCAAACAATTCAATATTGATGGAATTACAAGATCATTGTGTTTGGGTGTTGTGAAAAATATCATACCTGCGATTGCTTCAACCAACGCTGTGATCGCAGCCAGTTGTGCTAACGAAGCCTTTAAAATTCTTACAGACTCTAACCCCAATTTAGAATACTACATGCAATACGCTGGTGATTCTCAACCATACACATTCAATCTTGAGGTTGAGAAGAAAGCAGACTGTCCAATTTGTGGCCAATGAAAGACTATTCGGATGCTTATTTATTAAGCTAGACTAAACATGACTTCAACAAGAAAGAAGCCTGCATTATGATTACGAAATTTTGGAGATTCTTAACTGTAGTCTGTGTATATATTATATTGTCATGGCCGATAAAGATAAATCCTAGTCAGCCGGTAGAAACTGGGAATGTAGAAATAAACAGTACCAAATCTAATGGGTCACACGTAAGAGCTTCCAAAATGGACAAAATTGCAGGAAGGTAGCAAATGTACGGAATCTTC
Organism: Saccharomycopsis sp. NRRL Y-5750; assembly: GCA_030564765.1. Taxonomy (NCBI): domain Eukaryota; kingdom Fungi; phylum Ascomycota; class Saccharomycetes; order Ascoideales; family Saccharomycopsidaceae; genus Saccharomycopsis; species Saccharomycopsis sp. NRRL Y-5750. The sequence continues at coordinate 53,906 of JAKTZD010000017.1, read as the reverse complement.
AAGGAATAGTAGCAAACTAAAACACCTACTGAGGGAGTGACATTATGATAACTTATAAATCATAAGCGTCTGTGTTTTGGATTTTGATGTGAATCGAACCAAATGGCATACATACCGCAATAGTTGACGAACAAATAATTCGATATGTTGACAAGCCAAAACGCGGACACAAGCTTGCTACCTTTATTTCTGAAACAATTCTTCTGGTCTACCACACTCAAAACACCTCTCTACTGGTCATACTTACCAATAACGCACGTTGTCGTGGCAGCTGTCTGATAGGATAGCACATAATGGGCCAATAGCACAAAATGCACAGTCACCACATTTTCGAGCTGAGCATGAATTGAAAAATCATAGCTGTATCAAGCGTATAAGGAAAATCGAGAAGGTGTCTCAATCTTCAAGGTTATCTGTTTGAAGCCATACATCTCAAAGATCGTTAGTTACATTCGATATCAAAGGCTTCCACCAAGAAACAGTAGTCTTCTGTTTCTCATCATCAAGCTTTTCTGCCTTTTTCGTACCACCTTTATACCCACAATATCCTAATCTCATCTTTTCGTGTTTCTCAACATGGCTCTGAACAATAACAACAGACAAGGTGCTGTCCGTGCCAGAAAAAGCTTCAACTATGTCTCACAACAACAAACAAATAACAACAATAGCAAAACTAGCAGCAAAACGCCGACTACCACAACATCAACGTCTGCGGGGCAGTCCACAACCGGACTTAGTGCAGCTAGCACGGGATCTACCATTACCAAAGGCGGATGGGCTGCTGCAGTCAGAGGCCTGTTGAATAACGGAAGATCAAAATCCTTGTCGCCCAGTGTATCTGCAAATGCGAAAGCCAGCTCTGAAGGATCAGACGATTCAGTAAAGGCCAAATCCGCAACTCCTGCAGTACCTGCAGTACCGGCTTTTAATGCGAGCGAGGTAAAGAAGTACTTAGCGGAAACTTTCAATGAGTATTATACCGAAGCATTGGACCGCAAACATAGCTCTAAGATCAAGATATACAAGCCATTAGAGAGTGGATGGGGAAAAGCCCCTAGCAGTGGGAAAAGAGGCAGTAAGTTCGATAAAAATGCGTCTACCGTGGAGATTTTGAATGACATTGCTAAAGGATTGTGATGTTGAGTTTTGGCTCCGCATATATTTACTAGGTGAAGACGAAAACATGTAATCATATAGTGAAATTGTAATATATGTTGAAAAGTTCCTTTGAATTCGCGACGACTTGCATTAGCGAAAGGCTGCTTTACCGTATTGTACCTGTGCAAATATATTACGTAACGGAAAACATTTTCGAGTCCCAAAGCTATTGACACAAAGCCAATATTTTGGCAGTTTCAATCTCTAACATATATCTGCTTTAAGTATTCTGTATCATACAGAAAAGTATTCCACAAAGCCGCGTCGATTTGCCTAGAAACATTTTTTGGACCTCAAGTTGTGCTATGAGTTTTGAATATCAAGAGTAGAGATAATGGACACGCATATATTGATACTATTTACAGAGCTGTTAGGGAAGGCTACTGAACCGATGAAGATGACGTTTCCAGTTGTTGCAGCTCTTGCTGCTGTAAGAATCTCTCTTCCTCTCGCTTACGTCTTTCCACAACCTCCGGCTTGAGTTCTAGTGGACGCGTCTCTCTAAAAGACACTTTAAACGTACGCTGCTTTGGAGTCCCATCGTCGTTATATTCCAATGGAGGAGGCGGTATTTTTTTGATCTAGAAAGATGTTAGATTCGAAACATTCATGAAGGAAATCCCAAAGCAAAGACCCACTTACAATCTGATAATCTGATAGAAGATTGAACCCTAAAATCGTACCCCCAAGACTACCAACCATCACGGCAATCGCTCTTCCAACAGTTGTGGTTTTCATTTTGAGTACTCTGTGAATTACTTTCCAAATTGTATTAGCGTGGGTCGTATATCATTCCAGTATGGATCAACGCCACTAATTGCATAGAAAGGTCTCAATTCAATTTTTCCATGTTACTTGAGTTTTTGTTCTGACCCCTGCAGCACCAAAAAAGACCTAATGGCCGGGAGGAAGTTCTAGGGGGCTCCGGGGGAGGTAGCATGGGCAGCATTCGGTATTAAACGAAAAGACAGGCGAAAGGAAAGACTTAAAAGTCACATGGCGGCTGGCCCCCAACCCCCCCCCTCCTCCGCAGAAAAACATAGCCTGAGCATCAAGGATAATTGAGATTCGAAAAGAGAAACCGAAAGGCAAACCAAAAGATAAACCACAATACTTGCAAGCCACATTGAAACAAGTGGTTTATCTGACGAAACCGCATTAGCATCGACCAACACGGTTCAATGAACTCACCTGATTTTTGATTTTTGGCACTTGCTATCTGATCTTTGATTAATTTGCGTTCTAAATCACACGACTGAAACTTGTAACAGGCATACACCTAATAGAGAACAAGCGAACCATGACGGCCCTTCCAAGAAGAATAATAAAAGTAAGTTCATCAGTGTTATAGACTTAGGGTATTGAAGCTATTACAAAAATATCTGCGTACTAACTCTCGCTATCTAGGAAACTCAGAAGTTGGTCTCTGATCCAGTGCCTGGAATAAATGCGAAGCCACACGAAGAAAACCTCAGGTACTTTGATGTGACGATTGACGGCCCTGCACAGTCTCCGTACGAGGGAGGTGTGTTCAAATTGGAGTTATATTTGCCAGATGACTATCCAATGGAAGCCCCAAAAGTGAGATTTCTCACCAAAATTTACCATCCAAACATCGACAGGTTGGGCAGAATCTGTCTAGATACCTTGAAGGAAAACTGGTCTCCAGCAATTCAGATCAGAACCTTACTTTTAAGTATCCAAGCGTTGCTTACGTCGCCAAACCCAGACGATCCTTTGGCCAATGATGTGGCCGAGGAATGGAAGAAGGACGAATCGAAGGCAATTGCTACAGCTGAAGAATGGACCAAAAAGTACGCCAAAAAGTCATAAATCTATTTATGTTACTACGACAACCAGTTCTGTACGTTTCAATCTAATGTTTGCTTGTTTTGGACATTTGTATTATTCGATAATTCGTAATGTGTATCTTATTGGCCCCATATTGTAGCTGCTAATGTTGCTCCCCTGGAATGGCGGATTCCATTTCAGCAACGGAGTGCATAAAGCATGGTTGGCATACCACCGTGCAAAGAGCAAGGAACAAGCAGAAAACGGGCTGAAAAAAAGCGCTGTACTGTGCTAAAAGGGAGGTTAGGCTGGTGGCGGGGACTAAAAATCGACTAGAGGTAGCTTGTGAATGTGTGTATGTGTATGTGATTGATGAACGAGATTGGCACTGCTTTAGACACAATTATATATATTCATATAGGCGTACAAAATAGTGTTATTTTTTACTACCAACGGCTCAAAGCCAGCAGTATTTTCTCCTGCTATAGCTACGCTTGCTGGCAACCATAGAACAAGATCACGCGCCATGTGATATCCCCGGTTTTTATTGGCCAGCCTTAGGCTGGTTGGGTAACAGCGGCTAATTTCCAGCGCATGATTGCTGCCTCCAGCAACCCACTAGGGGCCACCAGTCTTGCTTGGTTTTCGTAGCCGTTCCCACCAGGTGCAGCCGTGAACTGTAGCTGCTTACCAGACAAAGTTAGATAAGAAACAGGATTGATTTACCATTGACATCACGCCTGCCTGATAGGCCAGTATCCGGGCGACCTTGCGCGCTTCAGCCTTGCCACGTGACCTGCGGCCTGGGCGCCCCACCCCCGCAGGGATTTGCCGCCCGGATGGTGCTAAAGCCACCCGGACTAAGATAGGAAAATTTTTTTCTTTCTTTTTTGCTGCAGTTGTTGTTTTTCTTCCCTGTTGGAAATTGCTTCTTTTTCTTCTTCAGCACTGGACCTCCTTTTTTTTCTGACTTTTCTTCTCTTTTCAACTTTTAATTCTATGATTTTATTTTTATTTTTCCTTATTTTATTTTTTATTTCGCTTTCATAAAATCAAATATATTCTGATACTCAATTCATTTCAGATCTTTGTTACAACTAAATCCCAGATTCCTTTCCCTGTGGTTCCACTCGATTCTATTCATCACTGTGATCTCAACAAGTAATCAGTAAGTACTCTTCACTTTTGTTATGACCCACTGCTGCACATGACGGGAATTATGTGTTTGTTTTATCGTTTCGTGTTATTTCAATGTCACTATTGATTGCACTCGGTGTCAAAAAGAGAAAGACAACCGCGGGCCTGGAGAACAATCAAAGCCTGCACGAGGGAGCATTGGGCAGCATTGGGACCTCACGTTAATTGTTGACAACCACTGGCAATCGGCTATCAAGCACTGGCAACTGGTGGCAAACCCTTTGGCGTTTGCTGGCAGTTGTTAGCAGCTACAATGCCACGGTTCATTCAATCACATGATGGAAAGCTTCCAAGTTTTACATTACAATGCATATGGGACTGGAGACCAAACATCAATTGCCTCAGGGCGTGCTTCATAAGAACACCCTGTAGGCTGCGCTGCGTGGCTTCTCCATACCTATAATTGCTATGTACAGGCTTTGTATTTTCCTAGGTTTTCGGTGTCTTTCGCACGCATTTTTTCCGCTTTGTTTTGGTTTGTTATTTTGATGTGGTGGTTGGTTTTTTGCCTTTGTTTTTCCTTTTTCGTCCAGACCCTTGGTGGATGGTGTCTGGATGGGCACACAGTGGCGTTGTGCTGTAGCATTCCAGATTCCAGAGGAGCTCCCTGGATTATCAAACCTTCCAAAGTAAAATTCCTTTTCAAGCCTCTACTAACACTCCCCAGATAAATCATTCAATAACCAAACAATACGCAAAATGCCAGTCTCTCGCGAAAACTCCGTCTACTTAGCCAAGCTTGCCGAACAAGCTGAGCGTTATGAAGAAATGGTTGAAAATATGAAGGCCGTTGCCTCCTCTGGCCAAGAGCTCTCGGTTGAAGAACGTAACTTGTTGTCTGTTGCCTACAAGAACGTGATCGGCTCGCGCCGTGCCCTGTGGAGAATTGTCTCTTCCATTGAGCAAAAGGAGGAAACCAAAGGTAACGAAGATCAAGTCACTTTGATCCGTGACTACCGCTCGAAGATCGAGAAGGAATTGACCGAAATCTGCGACGATATCCTCAATGTGTTGACCAAGCACTTGATTCCTTCTGCTCAAACCGGGGAATCCAAGGTTTTCTACTACAAGATGAAGGGTGACTACCACCGTTACTTGGCCGAATTTGCCGTTGGCGACAAGCGCAAAGAAGCCGCAGACTTGTCCTTGGAGGCCTACAAAGCAGCCTCTGACGTAGCTGTGACTGAATTGCCTCCAACTCACCCTATCAGATTGGGATTGGCCCTCAATTTCTCGGTTTTCTACTACGAAATCCTCTCTTCTCCTGACCGTGCTTGCCACTTGGCCAAACAGGCCTTTGACGACGCCATTTCTGAGTTGGACACTTTATCTGAAGAATCATACAAGGACTCGACTCTTATCATGCAATTGTTGCGTGACAACTTGACCTTGTGGACCTCAGACATGTCCGAGACCGGCCAAGAGGAGGCCACTCTTGTTGCTCAAGAAAGTAAACCGGAAAAGAAGGAGGAAGCCGATGAGGAGGAAGCTTAATGTAATCTCAATAGCCCCAATAGAAAGAAATATTGCGAACAAAAATACACGTGCAATCAGACGAGTGACTATGTATGCAGCCAGAACGCGAGGGACGATCAGTAGAGTAAGTCCTGCACTCGTTGTTTGCTTTGCCTCGATCTCTTCTCAAATTTTTTTCATTGTTATTGATTTTATGTTATATTTTCTATCCTTATCTCTTTTCTCTCTCTTTTTTATTATATCACTAATAAATACTTTTTTTTGTTACATGTTGAAAGCCTTCTTTTCCGCCTCTTTCTATATATATATATAGATATCTATAACTGCGTCCTTATTCTGTGAACGTGTGTAGCCTTGCTCTTTGCTGTATGTAGAATATAGATCGATCGATCGATGTGAGCAAGATCCATGGGTCGACAACTGGCAAACAAACGACGAAAACAGAGCTCAAAAAAAATAACAAATAATACAAATAATAATAACAAATAATAACAAGTAGCGGCAAATAGTCTCAATGTCCGTTCACTTTGAGAGAATCAGTACGGTCCTTTGACAACCTACACAATGGATAACTTAGACTCGCCAAATACTAGCATTGACTTGAACAATGCCTTCAAAATAGCAAACTTCTCCGTGGGGCTTCTCAGTATTCTCTGTGGGCTTTCGCAGTTGTTCAGCGGGATCCAGGATTTCTTCCTAGGCATTTTCGTCATAGTAGCGGGTGCAGCAATCATCTTTCTTGAGATCAGAGTCCCTCAGGAGGTGTACCAGTTTGCCTCGTTTTTGTTCTCTTTTCTTGGCAGAGGAATTTTCTATATACTCATTGGAATTATTGTCTCCCACGACCATATCTTGAGAGTGTTCCCAGGGTTCATTATCACCTTTATTGGAGTTGCTTATTGTGTGGTCCAGTTTGTGCCTACTATTCTCACTCCTGAGAACATGAGATCTGATTTTGCAGCTTTGCACCAGATAGACGACGAGGATGTCGTTTGAACTGTCATACAGACTATACACTAGCTTATAATAATACATAAATCTTCATTGACTATCAATAGCCTTGGCACTGTAGAATCGGCATTCGGAAAGGTTTTCCAGACATTGATATATTTGACCTTTCAATATACAAATGCCAGTCAGCACAACTTGCAAAGTCGACTCAAAAAAAGAAATCACCATCATTACTCCTTGTAGTCGAATCCAAAGTTAGCAAAAGCCCCTTATTACCAAATGGATCCAATTCGGGCTCAGCGTCTTCTGCCACCTCATTATCGGCCACTTCTTCCTCTCGTTCATCATCTGAGTGCATCTGTTCATTGATATCATGTAAAATCTCGTTGATACTTTTAATATCGTTCTCGTAGACCATTCCTTCGCCCTCTATGTCATCACCATTCACAATCAAATTACCATTTCGCCGACGATTTCGCTTTAATATCTCCAAGATATTCTGATTTCCATGATCATGGTTGTCGGCAGCAGGTGCCTTTCGCTTGCCATTTTTTCGCGTCCGTCCCTTTGAAGATGCTTTCGAGTGCTGTTCCACTTCTGCGTTTCTTATGATATCTAAAAGCTCGCTCTGGTTGATATCTTCGTCTTCTGTCACTAGTAACTCCAAAATCAAATACTCGATAACAGTTCCACCATAGTCAGATGATGCAATAGCTCCTGCACCCGCAAGTGGATGAATATTAACATTGGCGTTGGCGTTAGCTTTGCTGAGAATAGGTATCATCTTGTCGATGTTGTGATGACTTAGCAAATGAATACTCATCACTCCGTTGATGTCTTTGCGAATACGTATTTTGGAGCTCAACTTCACGGACTTCATCACCTTCAGGAATATCGAAAACTTATAGAAACTGATCAAAAAATCGTTTTTAATGCTTCTTACCAGTTGTCCATCTTCATCTCCTCCAGAGAGCCTCTCTTCGACCAGCGAATATCTCTTCATGATCAACTTTTCGAGCTTTGGGAACACAAAGCTGGAATATCCAAGCTCGCCCCGCGAGATGAACATTAACACATTTTCTTGTAACTGACGATTTTCTAGCGTTCTTTGGCTAAGACTCTTGTTAGATGCGTATAAATATAACTCTTCACAATTGATATCTCTTAAATTATTCAAAGCCTCGTAAATGACATCCGACTCCAAAACGACTTCCAAGACAATATGATTGCTGTCCAACCTCAAGCCACCTTCAGTTGTCCCTTGTTGAACACCTTCTGCCTCATTTTCCAAATCTACAAACGTGGCGAACTCGCATTTCTCCGTCATGATTTGATCATGGAATTTGACCACCAATGGATACCCTTCGCCTTGATAGCTTATCGTGCACTTGACACTGATCTCCTGTTTCGGCTGGTTGGTGGATTTCGTGTATGCAGTTGCAATACTGAATGCCTCGACGATGGATATCAAATTGACATTGATTTTGACCGTCTGTTGCAGATGCTTGCGTATTTCTCGAACCTTCTGAGTCATTATCATTTGAAACTGACTCATTTTGTTACCCTCATCATCACTTGACACGTCCGTGGCAGAATCATCCTCATTTTCCGGAATATTTTCAGCAGCTTCCTTTAAAGGATGGAATTGAAATGTGTCGAAAAGCTTTTTATCAAAGGTCACAGATGCTCTCATGGTGTTTGTATCGTTAATCATGAATATTAGCCCATCAGAATTCATAAAAAGGCTCCCCTGTGATCCAGTGGTTGTTATCGACGCAAGTACCGCCGCTATATGGTTGACTTCATTTGTGGTAGCTTCAAAAACCGGGGTATCAGAAGCAGCAGGCATCCCAAAGTTCGGAGCGCCTTTTTCGCGGCTGCCACTCACATCAGTAGTCAAAAGAGTGATTGGCTGATCGTCTGGCATTCTAGCACTCTCACGAATCATATCATCAACGGCATGTTCCTCTGAATCATCTCCATGGCTTCAGCAGCTGAATTTCTTAGCAGATGATGTTTACATTTTTTACGCTCCAAATTTTACATTTTCCAGCCTTCACAATAGTAGAAATCTATTTGGAGCTTACATTAATGATTAATAGAGACACGGCAGCTTTATTAGGCATAGACAGGTGGATACACTTCTATAACTATGAAAGAGCACTCAAAAATTGAGCAATACTATCCTCTTGTGCTTGAGATAGGCTCGCGATTCATCAAAGCAGGCTTCGCAGGAGATGAAACCCCAGTAACTACGATACAGACAAATGATCCAGCCATCGATTACAAGATAGTAATGGATAAAAATCTTTTGACTAAGGAACTACTATCTTCCATAACTTCTAGCTATGAAACCTTATTGCCTAAAGAGTCGTCCTCTCCAACCGCCGAGAACTTTAGATACGACAATGTAACTCATCAGGAAAGTGGATTTTCACTGGCGAGTGATATATTAACCTTCGATTCACTTGTCACTGATCCAGAACTAGCAAAACAATACGCTTACGACCTTTTCACCAAAAAGTGGCTATTCAATTATGACAACAGTCAAGACAAATTGGTTGAGCTGCAGCATTATAAACTCACAGAGAATATCTTGGAGAAAATCCTTTATGGAGTGTTTACCAAAAACTTGTTGATTGATCCTAAGCGATGCAAAGTTATCATAGTATCGCCCGTCGTGACTCCAACACACATCAAAGAAAAGATATACAGCACTCTTTTAGACAAAATGCATGCACAGTCTGTGATTTATCTCCCCGATTCTCTTTTAACCACCTTCGGATCGGGGTCGTCAAATGCTTTGGTGATTGATTTAGGCTGGGAAAGCGTCACAATAACACCAATATTCGATGATAGACTCATGTACAGGTACATGAAGTTCACAACTAATGGGTCTGGAAAACATATACATTATGCCATATTAAGGGAGTTTCAAAGATATATTAAGACAAATGAAAAGCCAAGCCCGCTAGTCTTGCAAAACACGTTCCAAGTTATTGAGAATTTCATATATGAGGCCGTCTACTTACCAGTTTCTCAATCAGAAAAAGACCAACAGGAACAAGTTGAGCAGGGACAATACACAACCTTCGATAAGACACAGTTTCCTGAGACGCTTCGTTATTCTGTAATAAAGCCTATCTTTTCATTGAGTCACGATGTCAAGCAATTCGATGATAATGAGATACCGATAATCAATTTAATTTTGCAAGTGATCTCGTCTTTGCCTATAGACATCAGGGCAAACATGGCAACGAATATCATCTTTACAGGCGGCGTCTCTGAAATACCCGGAGTAAAAACGCATATACTTCAGGAGCTTCGCAAAGGTAGTCAATCGAAACTTGACATCAAAAGTATAGTCTCCCTTGGTCCATGGAGTGGAGCTAGTCTATTCTGCTCTACCAGATTGATGTCATCACTCCAGATGGTCAAGAAGTATGAGCTAGTAAGAGACACTTATTTACAGGGGGTATCTACAGTTCCAGACTGGTTGGATTCTCTTTATGCGCTCATTACGTGTTGATCACTTGCAAAAATACTTCATTACGGCATTTCTATATACTTTAGCTTTGCTTGAAGCTTCCAAAAAAGCTCTTTACCTTATTTAGGAAATTGGCATCCAAGTCATCCTTATCACCAGTGAATCCGTTTGTCTGGTCCTCTTCGTCGAAATCGTCCTTTAAAATCTTCAGTAATTTGATTTCCTCGTATGTGAGCTTGGGCTCGGTGACCGAAAATAGTGGAACTGTGCCGTAGCTTTTGGTCACTCCTGAAAGATTCAAGGGCGAGACTTTCTCAGAGATAGCTTTCGAAGATGACTCAAAAATGTTCTCTAGATTGTTGCGAGCTGCAAAGTCTCTTCTATGAACTTTGGGATAGATGTCTCCGAATATGGTTTTGGCCTGTTGATACTGTTGCTGTTCTTTGAGCATTGACTGTCTACTGTTCTCCTCAGATTTCTCGTGTGATTGGATATCAACATCGATGAACGAGTTGAAATAGTTTTCATCGTGGTATTCGGTGTTTTCGGAGTCGTTGTCCAATTCTATACCAGTTACATTTGCTTGTGGTTGAGAACTTATGATTTTTGCCTTTCCGAGGGAACTTAAAGATTTCAAAGGTATCACATCGGATTGCCTTTTCACTCTCCGTCTTTTGTCTGTTACGATTAATGTTAGCAGAAATTTTGATAGCTTGCTCCAAAGACAAAAAATATAATATATGACTTACTCACGGGGTCCGTATTTTGAATTTCTGTAAGGTATTTGACTCCCCTGATAGTTGAAGGACCCTTCTCCAAATCAGGGTTGTCATACATATCGGAACTGTTATTAGGAAAGCTGGCTGTGTACATATCGAATTTTTTGGTGTTTGATTTAATGAGTTTTGACGATTGCTTGCTGAGAGATATTAACTGACTTGAGAATGAGGTGGCATATTAAACATGACAATAAATAATCACGCTAAAAGATCCTCTTTCATTCGATTATTGTCGATGGCCACAAAACTGCACTATTATTTGAGAATATCATGCATGCCCGAAGTGCAAACGTAAACTGCTCAAAAAAGATCATAAAGTCTAAACAGTGCATTTCTTCACCCATTAACAAATTTATTTACCAAGCTAACAAAAACATACATAGTTACGAAAAGAAAATAAGCTAATCAAAAACAATATAGACTACATAAACCCACCTGAGCCAAATGGTCCCCCTCCAAATGGCGAACCTCCAAAGGACTGTCCAAAGGGACCAAGATTGTTGCCGTTATTTTTTCTACTGCCGCCCAAAGGATTAAACCCAAGACCCCTATCAGAACCACCCCGTGTGTTTCCTAGACCAGGCACACCAGGCAATCCCTCGCCAATCATGTCGATGGCGTTTTGATCGTCCCCACCGAACGTAGGCGAGTCCCATCTTGCTCCAGGGGGGTGCTGTAGACCCCTATTGCCAGCTGCGTTACTGAAAATGGGATCTGTTGGTGTGGGGTACATACCTCTGTGCTGGGAGCCCTCAGAAGCTAGTGGATCAATGAAAGAGGACAATGGAGGATTACGACCCACTCCTGCGGGATACAAGTCATCAGATCCAATTGCCAATGGGTTATTTCCAACGCCACCAACACGAGATGAAGTTCTGTTATTTTTAGGAAGCATTTGATACTCATCCTCAAACCCCGGAGGGTCATTTGGATCAGGAGTCTTGTTGTCGCGATACACTTTAGGCCCTGCAGTTTCTAACTTCAATTTTGAACGGTCATCAGTCAAGTTCTCTAAGGAATTTGAAAGACTTGTTTGCTCTGCAGTGTTGTTTTTTGGTTCTGTTTCCAATAATCTCAAAGATTCCACCAGGTCCTTTATTTTCTGCGAGTTTGGGATGTTTGACCCAGAAGTTTCTCCCGAATTTTTGCCTTGAGCCTCTTGAAAGGATTCCCTAAGATACTCGCTGAATTTGCCACTACCTTCGAGCTTCTTGAATTCATCTTTCGATATCATCTTCGTCAAGAGAATATTGCCACTTTTGCCTAGGATGTTAAAAAGGAAGAATTCGTTGTTGACGTAATTGATGATGTATTTGTAGTTATTCTCTAGGGTAATGGTTGCAGACAGATCCAGGACGGACTTGATGGAGTTCAAATTGAGCTCTGCAAACAACCAGTCCCTTATAGCGTCAATAAAGCTGTCTAATTGAGACATTATTTCGAATCGCTCTGTAGTATTCAGTTAAATAGATAATGCTGCAAACTATCACTGTCCTTCGATAACAGATCAAAGGCAAAATCTGAGTTAGTGGAGTACTCCTTCAAATAAGTGCCAGTTTTTCACTTGCTCTTTTTATACGCTTTTTCGTGGATCCACCAAAACGGAACTACAAAATATACCAAATATACATAAAAATGCTAGCTGTATTAAAGAGTTCACATAGAGAGTCAATAGAAGAACCCTGGCCGACAGGTATTCATATATATACACAAAGAATACAAGTAGCATCACTCGAAGACAATAACAAATAGTAGAATATAAAGTGCCCTTTTTTTTTCAATATGAAAACATCACTCCAATTTTGACTGCTCGATTTCCTTTTTGTTCTTCTCAATAACAGAGTTTCTAATCTTGCTTTGAAGGGCAAGTTTATCCTCGTCAACCTTCTCGTCTTCGCTGAATGCAGCACTGCTCAAACTTGTGCTTCTGGCACGATTCTCGTATTCAGAAAACACTGGGATATTAGACAACGAGTTGTTAGAATTAACTCTCGAAAGGGCATCGGAATCAACATATGACGAATTGCTTTTAAAGCAGCCCTCATTCTCTGATGATAAGGCCTCATCAGCGTTATTGATAGCAGAAGATCTGGCCTCTTTCTCGAGCTTCTTCTTCAATTTTCTTCTTTCACGTAATTCTTGAGTCTTCTTTTCCTCTTCCTCTTCCTCCTCTCTGTCTATACGAGCTGTGGTGGCCTGTTGCTTTTCTTGTAATTCTAGCAAATTGAAGTCAGTAGGGTACAATTCAGGACCGAATTCGTTGACAATATTAGTGATATCGTCAGCAAGTTGCTGTCTTTCGATCTTCAAGTTGTTTAAGTTGATAGGGTCAATAATAGAAAGATAGAGTGGAGTCAAACTCTTGAAAATATCCATTCCTTGCTCCCCAACAATCAATGCGGCGTAGGTGATCGACACAGATCCAATGTAGCTGACAATGAATATCCAGATTAGACTGCGATTCTCAAAGTAGCCTTTCTGCTTGAAGTAGATGGTGATGACACTTGAGTAGAAAATGTACAACAAAGGAGCAAAAACCATGGCAATCAAGATCTTCCAGGTAGCAACAACATCCTTGGCCTTGATTTTGACCACCGAAGCCGCGAGGGCCTCTTTTGCCTTGGCTTGCGAGATACGTTTACTGGCCATGAAAACAGGGGAGAACAAAATGGTTCCTGGTAGAGCAAGGACCAATAAACACACGAGTTTGACGCTTCTGATACATAGTATGAAAAAGTTTCTGACAATATTGATCTCTGAGCTTTCTACTAAATGGTCTGGAAGATGGTAGGCCTTCAAGTGCTGGTTGTAGTCGAGAATTCTCTTTCTAAGGGCCTGGATCTTTGCATGGTCTTTGTAATGCTCGTAGCCTGCGATGATTCTTCTATTGAACTCTACGATCATTGATAAAGACAACCTTTGCGAAAAGTTTCTTTGGTAAAGTCTTCTTGTGGCCTGCACCATCATCAACGTTTCGTAGTCAGGACATTGCACAGTGACAGATTTCAATCCGTCTTGGATATTGTCAAGCAAGGTCTTCACTGCTTCTCTGTTTGTGGCAGGATTAGCGTATTTCTCGACCAATTCCCTAGAAACCTCAATAGGATCGCCAAACTCAATGACTGCTCTCGATCTGAACTTATGGGGATGGAAATAGTTCATTCCACAAGGAACTATCTTGACTTTGCAGTTAGGATCGTGTTCCATAGCCCCAAGAGCCATGATGGCAACACCAGCCTTCAAAGGAAGTAATGTGGTTCTGTCATGGGAGCCTCCTTCTGGAAAAATTCCGATGCATCCGTTATGTGACAAATGTTCGAACACCTGGTGATAAACCCCCTTTTGATTGACCTTAGCAGCAACCTTGAACTCAGTGCCCTCAGTTAAAACCTTGACCACTTTGGAGCTACGCTTGGTGTTGAACTCCTTTCTCAAAATCAACTCGTTGTCGGAAATGATCTCCTTGATTTCTGAGTTTCCCAAGGAGTTAGGCAACCCAAGCAAACCCTTGACCATGCATTCCTGGGTGAATTTTGTGCCGATACCATGTATTCTAGTTGGGTCGTTTTCAAGGTCTTTGACAAAGATCTTCCCTGTAGCCTTTTTCAAATTGTCCTGCGCTCTGCTGACACCAATTGCCAATTGGCAACGAGCCAAAAAGCCAATGACCCTTCTTTTCAAAGATTTGGTGGCAATTAAGAAACTGATTCTACGTCCTGTTTGAGCCTTGACCTGGCCCTCAAGGATCACCGGGTCTACAAACTGGTTCGCATGCGGAGCCCCGACAAAGATGACGGGCCCTGTGCGCGGGATTTTGTAGGCGTTTCTTGGGCGGATCTCTCTGAAGAAACAGTCAAATATCCGGCACAAAATCCACAAAATCACATCGTACACAATCTTTTGGAATACATTGAACTCGTGGTACTCGAAGGCGCCCTCGGGGAGGACCTGTGATTTACCGGACTTCTCTGGGCTCGACATGTGGAACAATACTGAGTTTGATTTGATTTGAGCTAGACAAACTGCAAAACTCAATCCCGAAACCAAATGACAAAAAAAACACGGAAAACAGAAAAACGATAGGGATGCGTAGCTGGAAACCAGGCAATTCGTCAGTATAAGTGCCAAACACAAGCAGCAAGCTACCCCATCATCTCCATCACATCTCGATGGAAACAAAGGAGGGAAAAAGTACTCGCTCATCCAAATTTATTTGTTGGATTTTTCGGCTTCCTTTAGGTTCCATGTGGATCCATGGCATGCGAAATACGCTTTAATTGCAGGTTACAAGCATGTGGGTTCTGCAGCTATCAGCATGGCAAAGCAGGGCATAGCATAGACAGTATGCGATTCCCAAAGCGGAGGGATGGTTGGTCGCAAAGCCATCAGGACGAAGTACACACGGCTGACAGACGCTACAACGGCAACTACTGCTAGTCTATGGAGTGTGCTTTCTTTTGATGGTTTTGGTTTACGAGTGTCGTGTATTTTTAGCAGCAACATCCTCAGCAGGTCGTTTCTAGGGTTTTTTTCCTACTGACATTTCTGATGTCACATTGGCAAAATTGAAAATCTGTATTAAGTAGGTGATGGTTATGGATGACTCAATCCTTGGTTAGACCGTGATTTATATTGAGATACTCGCAATAATTACTAGGAGTACAAATCAGTGCGTTTCACAACAATCCTTTTTTTCTTTTGAGGTGTTGGAGCACCGACCCCAGGATTATCAAGACTGCATGGGCTAATCTTTTACCAAGGATGGACGCTAGTAACAAGAGCAAGCGAAGAAGAACTCGGTTGGCCTGCTCGGTTTGCAGAAAAAAAAAGGTCAAGTGCGACCGACTACGGCCTCATTGTAGTCTCTGTGTGCGGAGCAATACGGTCAACTTGTGCGAATACAGTGACCCTTACTGGATGAATTCCGAACATCGCATGGGAGAATCAGCAGGCACAACAGCCCAAAATTCCTCGTCCGCAGATCATATGGGTATGATCGTGTTTGATGTTGTCAAACCTTCCAATGAACATCAGGAAGGGAAATCCAACCTTTCCGGAAACTCTGGTAGCAATGAGCAAGGCACGATGATTGTTGGAGATACCAAGAGCCTTAATTCAAGCAGCAGTAATGCAGCCTCGAATCTAGGTGTCAATATTACAGAAAAAGATGTCAATCACGCGCTTCAAGCAAATCATCTAAAAGATCGAAACACAAAGAGCAATGCTATAGGAGCAACCTCGTTTAATAAATTTAGAGTCAAACTCATTCCCAAGTCACGAGGTAAGGGCCATAAAGCCAAGATCAATGAAGACTACAGCGGTATTCCGAGCAACTCTTATGGAAACGGAAGCAGCACTAGTAGCGAAACTATTGACTACAGCAATATCAATAGTGTTCCCAAAGATACTAACAAAAACGGCAACGATATTCATTCAATCGAAAATAACATCACAAATGTTGATGAAAACATCACTACCAAAGATGACAACGCACCGTTCGACCAATCTTCGATTTACAGTGACTTTTACACTAGTGAGATCTTCAATCTACCAGAGATCCGCAATATCAAGATATCCTTTTTCAAAGGCGTGGCTTCAATCTACTCCAGAAACCCCAGATGGAAAATTATCAACTCAGGCCCTTTAACTCGATCTATAGCCCTCCAAAAAGACTTCTATGGAAGATTGTTTCTTCGCACTATGCTCCGAATCAAGCGCTCATGCCCTGAATATAGTGCAGTGGAGAAACAAGGTGCCATCGATGCCACACTTTTGATGGATCAACATCGGAAGAAGAAACATATGAAAAAAACCGAATACCTCAAGACAAGATCAGCAAGCGAGAATGAGCTCCTAGAATCTGTGAATGAGCGCAAGCAGGGAAAGTTTGTTGGTGTTGGCAATTATGAAGGAACTCTTGATGATTTATCTAAAGAAATAGAGGGACTCCTCCCTCCATGTCATATTGTTGACCTCTACATTAACAGATTTTTCAGATATGTGTATCCTTTCTTCCCAGCAGCCGACGAGTCGAAAATGAAATCCAGTTCCAAGGGCTATATGGACTACGAAGAGGGTACAGGAAAAATTATAGTCCATCTCAGGGATAAGACTGATCTCATCAATGCAGCTTTATTTTTAGTTATTCTCAAGATGAGTTACTTATCTGTTTACAGCTACAAACAAGACGTTCTTTCCGGAAAGACTCAGGACGATGAAATCACGTTGCTTTCGAAATACCCTCTAAAACCGGCACTCATCACTTTGGCCAAGAAATGTCTTGGAAGTTTCAGCATTTTGCGGAAAACAGGATTCGGAGTTCTTCAGTGTTTGTACTTCATTAAGTTGTACCACTATCTAGGTTATGAGGAAGGTGACGGATCTGAGGGGCTAGATTCAAACATTTTGGGCAATGTTTTATCCTCTTCGGCGCTCGTGATTGGATTGAATCGTAATCCTGAAACCAACAGATACAATATGGAGACATACGAGTCGCCAGAATCACGTATTCATCAACTTTGGCGACGCATATGGTTTCTCGTGGTGGAGTCCGATGTTATTCAGGCTATGAATACAGGCTCAAACCCCATGATTGATCTCAGAATGTCAGATACAGAGCTACCCCATTTTAGTGAGATTTTTGAGACTCGCTACCTGGACTATTTAGATTTGAATATTGAGAATCACATAGCCAAGCAAATAAAAGCGGTGTATGACAGTCACGGTATTGTCCGACTGATTTTGGATAAAATCATCAATATAAACCAACCACCAAGCATTGGCGATATTTATCCTGACCTACAGAAGCTTCACGACTATATCAGCAAGAATTTCAAGTCCGCCGAAGAGTTGTTTGCGGACTATAACGAGCGGAGGAACAAAATACCCAAATATGGTTATATGGAAACGGTTGTCATGATGAGTGACTTGAAGAATTACTTCTCATTGTCCATATTTTTGTTCATGGTGGAAACCCATATTTTCCTAGAGTTTGATAAATCTGTGGACACGTATAAGTACTCGATGATCAACTACAACAATCTACTAAACACGGCGTGCGAGACGGTTTTGGTGATATGTTTTTGGCTATTGAACGGAAATAGCTATGTCAATGACTTCCGCTCGTTTGAGTATATAATAGTGCCGATTCTTACTCCCTGGTTCAATAAGCTTAGCCAGTTTTTGTACTCCCATGAACTCAGGCTCCTTTCACTCAAATTTGCACTTGCCAAGTATGACCTTTGCACGGATTGCCTGCCTGAGATGTTCAAATTGGTGAAGATAATACATGAAAACTACAGAAAAGGCATTGATCTCTTCAATGTTTTGCTCTGTGTATTAAATCGCTATTCTCGATCATACTACTCGGCACATAAATGCAATTTCTATGCAAGATATGGTGTGGCGTGTTTAGCAGACGAGTATTCGGACCGCAAGTCCAGCTGGCATAGGGTATTTAGGAGTGGGATAGGGAATCCGGAGGAAAGTGAGCATTTGTTTCATCCTGACTGTAAATTAGTTGATGTTACTTTACTCGAGCAATGGCTTCAAATCACCAACAAATACCATCTGTTGATCAAACATTTCTCTTCTGATTCAATTGAGATCCAACCCATTGATATCTGCGATACAAACTGTCCTTATTCCAAGCCTATGCCTGACTTGGTAGAGTCGCCACTTTACAACTATCGTTTAATGTTGTCAATAGAAAAGTATTGGGAGCAGTTGAACTCTGAGTGGAGCGCTACTAGAAGCAAAAATCTTCCCTCCAATGCGGATACCGGAAACAATTACTTCACTTCTTTTAAAAGCACTTCGCTTTCCAACAGACCAGCAAGCTTCAATTCCATCATGACAACAAATGAAGCCGCGACATCGTCACAAGAAACAATTATTGCAGAAAGCAGCAAATCCTCTTCATCTTTGGCAGTCTCTTTCAAAGCTAACGGGTCTGTTGTCGCCTTGGAAAATCTGTCAGAGGGTGATGCACTTGACATAGCATTAAATCCTGCATCTGCTGTTACCTCGGGTGCAGATGGTGTTTTTGATGGGGGTATGACAAACATCGTTAGCAGTAATGGAAATGGCAGTGGTAATTATAATGTGAATTTTAATCAGAACATGCTTGACATCGAAAATGATGAGGTATTCGCCGACTTATTCAATATGAATGACGCAGTATTGAATCTTTTTGCTGTGAATGATTTTGGGTTTCTCTCGTCGCTTTGAAATTGCAGCTTCATAAAGCGGTATGCTTACGCTATTATTCAATTTTATATGGTTATTCGGGACTTAGATATTGATACTAAGGTATGTAGATAGTTAATTTCATGTATAATAATCTCTTGCACCACAGTTAGCTAAGATGTCGAAACTAAATGGATTTCGTCAATCTATCTAATCAGTCTTTTTAATTTCTTTTGTTGTCATTTTTGTGCTCGCATATTCAATATATTATGCACGCTGTGGGTATGGAATTTGAAGAAGGGGGACGAGAAAGCACAAAACTCGGAGAATAATTCCTTACTTCAAAAACAGCGATGCTATATACTGATAAAAGGCAAGTATCAACACTTCCCGTGAAAATTCAAATTGATATCTGCTTATTGATTGGAACCGCTGAGATTTTTCTGACATACAGTTGTTGTTGAATGATGAGCTTTCAGAAAAACTATATCACTGCACTTACACCTGAGAGCTCCGACTTTCTCGATGAGTCTACTCTAGATGAGTTAGAATCACAAACCTATCCACACAATGTCCATGACTGGCTTGACTGGGATTTTATCATCCTGGTTATCATCATTTTGATCATTTTTTTGATGATTGTTGCATTAATGGTTCTTATACGAGAGTAAGTTGAAGGATAGTTTTTGCGGACGAAGTAATAGCCAATACTAATAAGTCTATATGTTTTTAGAAGCTCCGTCGAGGTTTTCTTAGTTAACAGTTTTGCAGGTCTTTGCGATTCGTGTGTCTTTATTTGGCTAGCCATCCTGTCGTAACAGCCATAACCAGACAAACCCAACCAGAGTTTTATGACTGTTCACTTAACTTTGTTATTTCCGTCGCTCTGTTTCCTATTTGCTTACACTGTTTCATCAAGTTATTTGTAAAGGTTAAGTATCTCTTTCTATTATCTATTCAATAAACAAAATCAAGCCATGAGAACCAACGACGCACGTAATCTGGCTGGTTTCGTAGCAGAGTCTCCCCTCGAGTGAGAGATCTCTCACGGGGAAGCAAAACAGCATATACCATTGCAGCGGGTCTTTGATACATGATATCTCTGCATGAAATAAATGAAAAATTTTATGTAAGGCAGGCAGAATAGAGACTTAACATGGACCTCGAACAGTCAAATAAAACCAAGCAAGATTTTACCAGAAAGATGAAAATGACTGGAATGAGCGGTATATTTGCTATTGAAAAGCCTCCGGGCATTTCGTCAGCGCAGTTGCTTGCCAAAGTGCAGTCAATTTTTAGTAGCAGCCCGGTTTTTGCTGCTGATTTGAAAGCATTGCAGAACATCAAGTTCAAAAACTTCAGACAGACATTCACCCATAAAAAGATGCCAAAGAAGTATTCTAATATGAAAGTGAAAATGGGACACGGTGGAACCTTGGACGTGCAAGCCTCGGGAATTTTGGTGATTGGGGTTGCTGGAGGTACCAAGAAATTGCAACATCTTCTCACCGGGTGCATCAAGCAGTACGAAGCAGAGGCTTTGTTGGGGGTTAGCACAACCAGTGGAGACATGGAGGGCGAATTCTTGGCTAGAAATGAAGTGGACCACATCACAAAGGAGATGGTTATTGCTACCGAAGAAAAATTCACCGGTGAGTTAATTCAGACTCCTCCAATTTACGCAGCAATAAAAATCAATGGAAAACCGTTATACGAGTACGCAAGAGAGGGAATCCCATTACCAGAGCCTATCAAATCTAGAACCATCACCGTGCACGACCTAAAGTTTAACGAGAGCGACCTATTGAGCCAAAACCACGACTACCGCTACTTGAAGTTCCCAGTTGATGAGGAAGGAAATGAAATTGTCTCAAAATTAGCAGCTATTGCCAACCTAAACGACGATAAGTTACATTTCTCGAAGGAGTATCTTGCTAAGCACGAAGGAGAGCCAGAAACCCAAGCGCCAATACCTGCTTCAAAAGAAACGATAGCAAAGATGCTCAGCGATGATTATGTCCCGCCGATGCTCCACTTGACTACAACTGTTTCATCGGGAACATATATCAGGTCTTTGATCAGTGATATTGGAAAAGCGTTGCAGAGCTCCGCTTACATGGTTAAATTGGTGAGATTGAAACAGGGCGACTGGGAGCTTGGAAAGAACAATTTTACCTTAAGTCATTTTGAACAGTATGACGATGAAGTCTGGGGAAGTGTCTTGAAAACTGTTTTGACCAAAGGGCCGGAAATCAACGTTGCCCAAGAATTGGCAAACGCAAATGCTATTTTCAAGGCAAAGGCTGCCCAGCAATCAGTAGACTCGCAGGAGGCAGTTACACAAAACACTTCACTGGAAGAGCCTTCCGAAATGACGGATAGTTCCGAGACCGAGAATCGCAAGAGAACCATCGATCAGGTCGATGAGACGGTTGCATCTTCAGAAAAGAAGCAAAATGCTGACTGAAAGTTATTTAGAACGTGTTTTGTGTCAAATCTCATTATATAACAACAAACAAACCCAGATTTAACTGGCGACAGCCCCGGCTTGTTGGCTAAATTCGATGAACTTTGTGCTTTTCTGGGTATTTTCGACTCCGTTTTTGTTTTTTCGTGCAATATGGAAAATGTAAAGTCTGAAGCTCATCTCTGGAGTTGGATGTCGACAAGATGATGCTAATCGTAGAAGATGCTAAGTGCAAAGGCGTAGTTAAAGGATTATTACAGACAACGCACCAGCTCTCTTTGTCTTTCTTCTTATTTCCTGCGTTGATAGGCTAGCTCTGTGTTTTTTGGGTTCAGTACAATTGATTTTGTTACACATAAACATGGATGAAGCAGACAGAAAGAAGAGAAGAAGAACACCGCTATCCTGCTCGGTCTGCAGAAAGAGAAAGGTCAAGTGTGACCGAATGCGACCACACTGTGGACTTTGTGTGCGACATCAGGTTTCCCAATTCTGCGAATATACCGACCCTTCTTGGGTTGACATAGAGCCCTTGGGTGATGGAACTTCTACAGGTACGCGATCGTACCACCACGCGTCTATAAACCCAGTGGGGGTTATAGAGTTCAACGTCAACAGCGGAAATGCTTTTCACAAGAAAAAGGGCACAAGTTTCACTACAACGGCAACCCCTATGGCAGAGGGTCAACTGCCTGGCGAAAGCAGTAATCTATCACCTAAAAGCTACAGCAACATATCGTCTCAAGCACAGACTCAGTTCACAAGAGGAGTTTCTTTGTCCTCTAGCAGAACTAATGATAGCAGTACTTCAAAAAAAAGCGTTGCGTCTTCATTCAATGGAGTTTATATAGCGAGTGATGGTGTTAGCGGTGGCACATCTGACAAAAGTTTGTTCAATCGTTTCAAAATTGAATCTCCTGCCACTTGCGCTGCCGTCACATATAGCGACCCTATACCAACATCAGAGGAGCTGACGAGTGCTTTTGAAATGTCAAAGGAGTTGAATCTGCCAAGCATTCAGAATATCAATATCCAGTTTTTCAAAGGAGTAGCCTCCATTTACTCAAAGAACCCACGAAGTAAAATTATCAATTCTGGTCCCTTAACTCGCTCAATTATTATCCAAAAAGATTTCTACGGCAGATTTCTTCTCAGAAACATGCTCAAACTTAAAGGAAAGGTAGAGGGCGCTATTCCGGATATGACAACAACTGAACAGTCTGCGTACTCAAGTGACCCAGTCGCAATGATAGACGAGAGTAATCGAAAGCCTAAAAAGACGATGTTGGAAAGCTATCTCAGAAATAAATCTGAGGAATCACAACTGCTCATCAATTCAGTCAACAAACGCAAAGCCGCTGCGTTTTTGTCTATTGATAAAAGCGACGATAGTCTCAAGGATCTATCGCAACAAATACAGGATATTTTACCCCCTAAACATATTCTTGATCTATACGCCCATCGATTTTTCATATATGTGTACCCATTTTATGCGGCTGGAGATGAATCGAGAATGAAGAGCTCTATGGACGACTTCATGAAATGCGATAAGGCTACAGGGAAAATCACCGTTTGTATCAAGGACAAAAATGACGTAATCAACATGGCGTTGCTACTTATTATCCTAAAAATGAGCTACATGTCTGTATATTGCTTCAGAAAAGATGTAGCAGCGGGAAAAGTTCAGGACGACGAGGTCCTTCAATTGTCAAAATATCCATTGGGCCCTGAATTCATCACTTTGGCTATGAAATGTCTCGGCAGATTCAATATCTTGCGAAAGACAGGTTTTGGTATTCTTCAATGCTTGTATTTCTTGAGACTTTACTACTATTTAGGCTATGAGCAAGGAGATGGATCTCAGGGGTTGGATTCGAACATTTTGGGCAATTTGATTTCCTCTTCTGCTATTACAATAGGTTTAAACCGAAATCCAGAAAGTAACAAGTATATCAAGACCTGCAAAGCACCAGAATCTCGAATACATCAACTTTGGAGACGTTCCTGGTTCTTAATAGTGGACTTGGACGTCGAACAGGCCATGAATAGTGGTCAGAATCCGATGATAGATCTAAGAATGTCCGATACGAAATTGCCGCATTATAGCGAGATATTCGAAAGCAATTACTGTGACGACTTGGATTTGAATATTGAAAACCATATTGCCAGGCAAATAAAAGCGACTTTCGATATTCAGACGGCAGTCAGAGTTGTATTGGACAAGTTGATAAATATCAATAAACCTCCCACCATTGGCGAAATGTATCCTGATTTGCAGGTGCTTCATGAGTATCTCAAAACAAGATACAAATCTGCCAGGGATTTATTTCAAGACTATAAGGAGCGCAAAAACAAAATCCCTAAATACGGCTATTTGAAAACGGTTTCCATGATGGCTGATTTGAAAAGCTACAGTGTTCTAGCGTCTTTTGTATTCATGATTGAAACACACATTTATTTGGAGTTGGACAAATCAACGACCACCTTTGAATACTCCATGAGATACTACAATCATTTGCTAACGATGGTGTATGAAATGGTTTCTGTTTTTAGCTTCTGGTTTTTGAACGGTAATGAATATGTCAGTGATTTCCACGCCTTTGAGTACTTATTAGTGCCAGCTGCGACTCTATGGTATGGAAAAGTTTGTCAGTTTCTATACTCTCACCAGATCAGACTCATTTCCTACAAATTTGCAATTGCAAAGCACGAGCTCTACAAGGATGATCCACCTAAGATGCTCAAACTAGTCAAATTACTCCATGAAAACTTCAGGAAAGGTATCGATTTTTTCAATGTCTTGCTATGTATCTTTAATCACTATTCAGACTCATACTATTCGGCGCACAAATTCGACATTGGAACCAAGTTTTGTGTGCGTTGTTTGGTAGACGAATGCACTGATCGTGAGTTTAGCTGGCAGAGAGCATTCAGAAATGGAATAGGTAATCCCGAAGAACTGGAGTTTTTATTTAACAAAGATTCCAAATTGGTTACCGTACAAATATGCGAAGAGTGGTTGAACATCACTAATAGGTGTCACCGTTATATAAGATGTTTGTCCTCCGACAATGTTGAGATGAACAGAATTGATATCTGCGATGGTAGTTGTCCATATGACCCTGCCTTTGGTGACACAAAGAAATCGGATCTCTATAATCAAGATTTGATGGTTTCGGTTGAACAATATTGGAGAGAACTCAACCGGCAATGGAAAACTGAAAGAGACGGATACAAAGGGTCGTACACTGATAGCAAAAATACCGATTCGATATTTAATCATTCTCATAAAAACTTATTAGAGGTGACAAACAATAAGAAAAAAATAAGTTTGCCTCACTCCAATTCAAATCAATTCTTGACTGGCGGAAACAATTCCTCGCAAATAGAAACATCAGAAGGTATTAATCAGACGTTGATGGAATCTCTAGCACGGATCCAACTTCCCACCACTATTGATCCATATCAGAGCATTATTGCCTCTGAAGTCCCAGCTTCTACCAACAATATTACACCTTCTATCACACAGAATCAGAATGAATCTATTGATGGAGATGGAGGCTTGGATCTTCTCAATACCGACAATGAAATCATGTTTGCAGATATCTTAAACATGAACGACAGTGTTTTGAACCTTTTTTCTGTGGATGGGTTTGATTTCCTCTCAACTCTATAAGATATCTAACAGATTTCTCAGTGAAAAAAGGCAAAGTAAACACTGCCCATCATATAACTCGCATTATCCTGTAATATATATGCATATATAAATATTCAGATTAAAACAAAAATCACCCCAAATATTACCATATATAGAAGCTTGTAGTTCACCAAAAGTCTAAGAGCAAAACTACTATTGCTATCTGACCCAAAATAGTTGCAGCTAACATAGCCGCCCTTGGAGTCAATCCCGTAACTGTTCACCGAAAGATTGGAGCTCTGGGAAGGACAACCAAAGCCTAAATCACCAGGACAGTCCCGAACAATGGCATAACAAGTATTAAAACAAGGGAGAATCTCGTAGTATTCTTTGGGCTGGATTATGTTGTTGACAAAGTCGTTTCTGGACTCATTGTGATGTCTTTTGACATATTCGTCTTTAGCGTCGGTTGTGCATCTGGGAATAGTGACAGCGCAAAGCCAGTTTTTATATGAATTGTAGCAGTCATCACAGGAACTAAGAGGAGAGTACCTTGCATCGAGCTCAGTTTCACATGGGATTTGCCTCAAAGCGTTCTGAAACCCAGAGAAAAGCGCTTTGGTATTGTTGTCGTATAGATATTTGAGATTCCCTCTATCGAACAAAGACAATTTAGTGCTAGCAGGGACAGAATACGAAACGTCTTCGCAGAAATCCAAATCATAGATCAATTGGCAAGAATCATCTGATTTTGTAGAGAATGTGATACTTCTAAACACCGTTCCACCAAAACTTGCTCCGTTGTTTGATTGGATCACATAGGCTATGTATTTTGTTGACAGGTTTAGTCCTTCAACGTAGAACTGTTGACGAAGACTTCGACTTCTATTAGTAAAAGATACGATCATGTTATCCTGAGAGCTGATCAAAGGATTGGCCCTTTTGATTGCACACCAACTTTTGGATAGTCCTTTGAACTGGATGCCACTGGAATTGTATGGATACAAAAAGAGTTCGTACTGACTTGAATAGTTTTCTCCAACATTGGGTAATTCAAGCGAGTTGGCATTGGAGAAATTTCCTGTGATAAAAAGCGCAGATCTGTCGTCTGTGTCCAGATTCGTTATCCATGTTTTGTTGTCCCATTGGTACACGAGATCGTTCTGGGAAATCCCAAATTCATAAGTCCAACCTTCTTTGAGTTCTGGAACATCAGGGGCGTTCACACTTGTGTAGAGTGTGACAAAAGTATTGTTGGGGTCTGCAGGCAACGAGTGTTTAGTCCAGCCTTTCATATACCCATCCTCAAACTCGGAAGTGTCAAATGTTGCGTTAGTTATGTTGGTGATCAATTGAGAGTCGAAGCCGTAGTTCACTGAGAGCTGTTCCGAGTCACTGTTATTTTCAGGCAACGAGCAGATATTTCCACTAAGAAAGATCAAGATGTGATAGTACGATGCCAACCCCGTGGATGTAAGATTGACGTTAAATTGATAATATTTGGTCTGATTCAGGAGAATATAGTCGCTAATTGGCTCCCAATCGGTTATCTGTGTCGAATTATTAGAGCCCCCTGCCTCACTATCCACCAAGCTTCTGATGTTTATCACTCGCACATTTTTGTCACCCATTCTGGTGAATGTTTTAGGGGTAGTAGTGGCTTTGATTTTGGGAGTCGCATGTGCTTCTTTTGGTTTGTTGACACTCCCAAATGCTCGCTGAGGAAAGTCATAATCGGTGGTGATTTTTTTGCCAAATGAGACAAATTGATTGCTTAGCATGCCAAGGTGTTCTGTATACCCATCAATGACCTGATTTTCTTGGATCAGTGTGCATATTTCGAATTGTAACAGCCCAAATTCTTTATTTATGGCATCGCAATCAACTGTTGTGCATTCCTGCGCAACGGGAAGCAAAAGTTGAAACTGTGTTGAGCATTCATTCCACTGTGGGTTCATTTCTTCTGGTTCTGATGTACTGTTCTTTGCTGAAATCACGAGCTTAGGCCTCGTGAACAACGCTATCACCATGTATATGAAGAGAAGCCGATGAAGTTGGCGTGTTATATTGTTGGAATTTGAAGATATCGACATTTTAGGCCAGTTTACAAGAGTCAAGTCAGCTCTCTATTCCTCACAGCCTTTTTCAAAAAACCGGACGGGAAAGACTTTTGTGGTAAATGAGACGAAAGAGCTGCCGTGAGCCCTTGATGTTGATGAAAATTTACTCTATCGTGAAAAAAATGCGGTGATTCGCTGTCTCGCTGATATTGAAGGAGAAAGATTGCAAGCTGATAGGTGTAAACGACTGATTGACCAAAACGAGTGACTTATCTATGGTGGTAGATAATATTTTCGAGATGATTAAAGAAAATATGAGATCTATAGTTTTTTAATCAAAGACTGATTTGTAGACCGATTTGATGTTTAGTTTTCCATCAGATCTTAGTTTTTTGCTCGCTTCAGCTGATATTGGCACACTTTTTCTCTCCGTTTTTCTTACAATGCGCAGCGTAGTGATTTTCTAGGTAGCTCTTCAAGTCGAGCTAAGGTGGAATTTCAACCAGGTTATAACCAAGCTGTGGCTACTCGGGTGGTTCTGATTCATGACAAATAAAGTGTTGCCTTGTGTGTATCTTTCGGGAGTGTTTTTATCACAGGTTTGGATGTAGCATATTGCTTGAATTCAAAGATCACTGTCTGGCCGGGGGCCGCCTACCGCGATGGGCGACGGGCTGGAAAATAGGAGGCTGCGGCGGCTTTTTGAAAAGAAACATAGGTTTGGGTCAGAAGTTGACTTAGAGTTAGAAGTGTGGGCAAACAGCTTAAGAAAGGGCTTTTCATAGATCATTTGCAAATGATTTAAGAAACTGTAGAGTTATGAGATGTATTGAAGGTCTTGAAGAACATGTATTACGTGGAGGATTGATTAATGAAAGGAAGCAACAAAAAGGATGTTATCGCACATGCACAAATGTACGACACTGAACGTAATTAAAGGCTTCTCTTCTTTATTGATTCAAAGATAAACTCTCTATCTTTGGAGATAACAAAAATGACGGCCACGTGAATGACCATCTACAACACACGTGCTTGATAAAACCTCACAACAACCATTCATTGGAATTATAGAACAAATAACAATCATATCAGCAAATGGGAATATTGATTATAAAAACTCTGACAAGACTAACAATAATACAAAGATAGAAGCACTAAAGAAGCGGAAATGAACAAGAAAAGCAAAAGATATTAGTAAGACATAACATGAATATTAACGCTAATGTGGAAAGCAACAAAGACAGAAGCTCGAGCTTCCAGATCCATTAACCAGCCGATTCAAAGGAGCTTTTGAATATAGCTGTTGCTTAAGCTAGCTAAACTCATAAAAACTTTTGAATATAGCTGTTGCTTGCGGTATAAGAAAACCCCTTGAAAAGATCGTCAGTGTTTGATGTGTCAACCGGGGTCATATTATTTGGACTGTTAGCATCAAAGTCATAGTTGCTGATCTTCATATTGGTGAACTGCTCGTCGAAATTTTCAGCCAATATTGGATCGGTGATTATAGGGACAATAGGTGGCTTGAGTTCTCGATACTTGGTCTCGTCCATCATCTTATCCCAGTCAATGTGTCTGAAAAACCGAAGTTTTTTAAACGCCTCAAAGTCATGATCTACGTCCATTCTTTTAGCAGGGTTTTTGTTGAGCAACTTGTTAAGGATCTGCTTTGCATCAGCCGTGAAATAAAATGGATATTTGATTTTGTTTTTTAGAATCTTGTTACTGATTGTCTTATGGTTATTTCCAGTAAATGGCGGTTTACCACTCAACATGTCAAACACCACAGCCCCTAAAGACCACCAGTCAACCGGGAAACTATAGTCCTCTCCACGTAAAACCTCCGGTGCCATATACTCTGGAGTTCCAATGATACTATTGCACTTGCTTGCATCCTGCTCGGTACTAATCTTGGAAAGCCCAAAATCTGTAAGCACCAAATGTCCTTCGCTATCCAAAAGACAGTTTTCAGGCTTCAAGTCGCGGTAAACAATCCCGATTTTGTGTAAATGAATCAAAGCTAAAGCCATTTCAGCAGCATAAAAAGCGGTGTCCTTTTCACTGAAGAATGTCGACGAGTTCAAATGGAGAAAAAGCTCTCCCCCAGGAACATATTGTAGATACAAGTAGATCTTTTTTGAGTCTTGTAAAGCATAGAAGAGCTTGACAATAAACTGATGTCTTAATTTGGCTAAAATGTCTCTTTCAGCCATTGTTCTCTCGACCCTTTTATTGATCTTTGCCTGTTCGTCCTTGCTGGTTTCCTGTTTTTTCAAGGCCGAGGAAAGGTTCTTGCTACTGACTAAGATGGACACCTTTTTCAACTGCTTTTGAGCAAATAGCTTACCTGAGGCTCTGTGACGAACAAGCAAGACTTTCCCGTACGCGCCCTGGCCTAGAACAGTGATAGGCTCAAAATCGTTGATTTTAGGGTCAAAAATCGAAAAATCGTTATCAACGTCAGGGCCCTCGTCTTGAAACTCTGGAAGCTCCAATCCAGTGGCTCCGCTGACCATGGAAGTCGCATCATAAAGCACTCTTTCCTCGCCTGCGTCATCAAAATCGTTGTCTTCATCCTTGTTGACCATCACAATGGACTCCTCGTCCCCTTCTTTAGCCTCTCCGAGTTCGAGTTTGATACTATCGGCCAAAGACCCCACGGAAAACCGGCGCACCAACAGGCTTTTCCGTCTTCTTTTTGGAAGCCCGTTAGAAATTGGACTGACAGTATCCACAATCTCTATAGATTCTTGGAAATTGATGCCGTTTGTGCTCGCAATGTGCTGCGATGCGGATCCTACAGACGAGTGCGTGAGCTCGCGTTGAATGTTAGGCATCAGAGGCAAAATGTCGAGCATTTCGTCCAGAGAATGCCCCCCGTCGCTATCAAACGTGACACTAGGAATCTCCGACAGGTCTGTGGTTGAAATCACGTTTTCCTGTGAAGATATTGCAGTGGTTGTTGATGATGTCACGTTCAACTTCTGAAGACCTAGGGTTATATTGCTGACGTTCTTCTTCAAGAAGAAGTTACTCTTTTTGAAGGCCATTATTTATATTGAATTGTAGGTTGACTGTAGTTTTGTTGTTGTTGTTGCTGCTGTTGTATGGGTCTCGCCGTGCGATTGTTGTGGGTGTGAATGAAGAAGCTGGTTTATCGTTAGGGCAGGTATTGATGGAAAATTGTAAGTGAGAAAGGATATGGATCAAAGCACGAGTCTAGTACCGGTCATCTTATATCAATTCAGGTTTGGGTTCTCTCTGGCTTATATAGTGTTTTCCAAAATTACAGTGGTTCTGGTCGATGGGTCAACGTTGCTGCTATTCCTTTTAAGTCCACAGAAAGGAATAAATAAGTCTCTCATTATACAAAGAAGAGAAAAAATTTTCTGCGATACTTAAAAATCCAGTCAAAAAGATGGGCTAAAAAAGAAGGAAAAATCTGACGTCGCAAGGCGAAACCAATTTTTCAGGCGCACTATTTAGGTGGGTTTCACGTGCGGATCGTCCCATGTGCAAACAGACTCTTCTTGACTTTCGACACGCCGAGTGAGGAGTCAACGAACTCAAATCCTTTGTCGGTTTGAAAGCCAAAAACGAAGGACTCTGTAGAATGGGCGTAGAGCACATACGACCGGTGATCGTTGCGGTTAAAGACCACCATAACGACACCCACATATATTACTTTCGTTTTGCTTTCCATCGTAGATGCCGGCAGAAGTGCCCTGATATCCACCCTAGAAGCCGCCTTTTTGATTGCTTCAACTAAGAGCTCAGAACTTACTATGGAGCTTGTAAACTGTAGCTTGTTTAGGACGTAGAAGCAACACGTTCTGGCTAGCCCCATCATTAAAATATCCTCTCCATTTCCGCTGCATAAACAGGTAACAGTGAACCTTTCGGACTCCGGGCCTTGACTGTTGGTATTATTTGTAAATAGCGACAAATCCTCGCTTCGTGCGGTATACGTGGAAGCCCCAAGCACCGCAGCACAGCCTATTCTGCCTTCTGGCTTCATCATGTTCCCTCCAGACGACAGTCCCGTCAACACGTAGCCCATATTGTTCGAAACAATAACCCCAATAGTGTCTGTGATCTGTTCGGCTTCGCAATCTTTACGAGCGAGATCCTCGCTGTGTTCCAGATCTCGCTCTTGTTCCAGATTATCTTTGCGCGCCATGGGATCCTCGGTATGTTGACTTAATTCGTGTCTCCTCGTAGCAATCATTTCCTGTATGCTTTCATATCGCTTCGACATGTGCGAAGAGACTAGTTCAGCATTAGAGCTTACTGCCCCATCATTCAATAATCTTGGCTCTTGCTCGTTTAGCTGCGTCTGCTTATCGTAATAGTCCACCCCATTATCCACTAGAAAGTATGGTTTCGTAATTCCAAAATAGCAATTGTCAGCCTCAATTTCTTTCATTTTCATCAAGTTAGTGCACCTTGTAATTGGGTATCTGAACAATTCGATCTTAGTCATTGCAAATGAGGTCAATTGATGATTGCTGCCCTGATGGGTCACGATGGCATCGCAAGCAACTTTTCCAGTACTTGTCAACGTTGATCCATATCCGGTATTGGTCAAAGGTGATTCCTCCACTATTGTTGACACCCGCGATAATAATAACGCCAAGTCGTCTTCGCCTGTTCGATGTCTGGTCATTGATCGACATGCCTTCTTTATTAGCTGCTTCAAAGGAGGAATATTGCGACGTGCATGATTTCCTGCACCTACATGTACCAACACCAACTCGCCATTACTCATGATGCTAGCCTACCATATAATTTCAAAACCAATGGCACCATCCCTTCCAGCAAATAGCTTTGGATCTTCATCAACTTGGATGATGTTTGTCATTCACCCCTCTCAAAACTATCCTACGGGTGCCCATAGCAGTTTCCCATGGCATCTCACCAGTCGCGAAAAGTGCAGAAAAAAAATACTTTAAGTAAATCGCGTTCTGAAAAATTTCGACATATTGATACAGAAGCATCATTTGGTAGTGAACAAAAGCTCAGTTGTATTCAATATATTACTCACCAGAAATAGCAAGACCAAACTACACAATGGTTGTCTCAAACCGTGAAAATTTACCATGGGTGGAAAAGTACCGTCCCAAAAGCTTGGATGATATTAATGGGCAGGAAGAAATCATGAAAACGTTAGGGAAGTTTATAGAGTCGGGGAAGTTGCCGCACTTGTTGTTCTACGGTCCCCCTGGAACTGGTAAAACGTCTACAGTGTTGGCTATGGCCAGAAAAATTTATGGTGAGAAACATTACAAGTCAATGATTCTTGAGTTGAATGCCTCGGACGATAGAGGAATTGATGTAGTGAGAGACCAGGTCAAAAACTTCGCCAGCACAATGCAGATTTTCAATAGAGGATTCAAGTTAATAATATTGGATGAGGCTGACT
This sequence comes from Saccharomycopsis sp. NRRL Y-5750, assembly GCA_030564765.1. Taxonomy (NCBI): domain Eukaryota; kingdom Fungi; phylum Ascomycota; class Saccharomycetes; order Ascoideales; family Saccharomycopsidaceae; genus Saccharomycopsis; species Saccharomycopsis sp. NRRL Y-5750. The sequence continues at coordinate 21,294 of JAKTZD010000017.1, read as the reverse complement.
CCATGACCAACGTTGCTCAAAATGCTCTTCGAAGAATCATTGAGAAATACACAAAAAACGCCAGATTTGTCATATTGGCAAACTATGCACACAAATTGAATCCAGCTTTGGTATCCAGATGCACAAGATTCAGATTCCAACCATTATCGGAAGCTGCCATCAAGGAACGTATAGATGATGTGGTGATCAAGGAAAATCTTAAAGTCAGTGACGACGCAATTGCCTCATTAATGAAATTGTCCAAAGGTGATATGAGAAAGACCCTCAATGTGTTGCAAGCTTGTCACGCAGCATTGGACGATCCTCTGAAGGACGAGGTCACAAAGGAAATGGTTTACGAATGTATTGGAAATGCGAACCCAGATGACATCAACTCGCTTTTGAATTCCATTTTAAAGGACGACTTCACAACCTCATATTTGTTTTTCTCAGAGTTGACTAAGCAGAAAGGGTTGGCCATCATCGACATTCTCAGTGGATTTGTAGAGATACTCAACGACTACCAGCTAAAGCCGAAGACACGCATTCAGATACTAAAAGGGTTAAGTGATATCGAATACGGAATAAGTAAAGGTGGGGACTCCAATATTCAAAGCAGTGCGGTGATAGCCACAATAAAGCAAGCGATGGAAAATGAGGCCTGATGTCTGTCAGAGGTAATTCTGGTCTTCTTTCTATGTACTCGAATCTTTAATGCTCAAAAAACTAGTCAATCATTTCCTGCTCCAGCCTGTAGATCATATCTTTTTGACGTACTTTTATAGTCTGTGATAGCTGATAACGTGACCACATGAATCACGAAATTTGCCCAAGGAAAAAAAAGGGCCAATAAAATCATCTTTTAAAAGAGAAAATAATCGGGGAGTTAATGATTTGACGTTGTAGGGCATGATGCAAAAGCTGATAAATAGATCCCGTTATCCAGTTAGCAAAGCTGTATAATTTCATTAATACGATAAGCGCATCGTGTTAGATTAGCTGGTTGCAACTCCTCTAGTTCGCTTCTTTCGTTCATCATTTTAGCCTTGCAATTTATCCTTTTTTGCCTCTTTCGAGCCTCTTCTGTTGCGATCTCATCTCTAGCCTTGCTGGTGGATTGTAAGTAGGTGATCATGAATTCTAAACTGAAGGCATTTAGCCTCATCAAGCAACAAACGCTTGTAAAGCGTTTGATGTCAACAAAAGTGTCTCAAAAACATAAACATCCTCAATACAATCTCCCCAGAGTCAAAGACACCGCATCAATAACCCAGCGAGTCATTAATCTCGAGGGGCTTTTCGCAGGATACAAACCACTTTTCCTAGGAAACAACCTTCTAGATCCAGCTTCTGATATGAATGATCTCTTCAATAATCAGGATCTCAACGGATTCATCAATAATGGGCTGGGCACCACGGAAAAATTAATACCTTGGGAGGCGTCTGCAGGGGGAATGATATTCAACGATAATCCCTTCAAAGGCGTGCCGAGAACCGTGATCGAAAAGTTGCCTTTGTTCAGACCTTTGAAGCCCGACAACCACAAAAAGACTAAGCAACGCAAGACCCAGTACATCAAGTTCAAGGTGCATAACCCGATGGTGGATGAGGGATTGTTTGACGACTACCAGAAAACAAGCAAACGCGACCGAAAGAAGGCCGCTACACACGGAGATGATGCCGGCCACAGATCCATAAACGGCAATCTAAAAATGACAGATCAGATAGTTGGTCCAGGCTTACAGTCTTCATCCCCATCCACGTTTATCGATGACGAGTATTTATTAATGGACACTTTGTACTCGAACACCATAGACAACGAACTCATCAAGAACCGCGAGAGAATGGTACAGCTAACATTGAAGAACTTCAAAAACAAGTTGAACAAAGAGTTAAAGCATAAGTACAACACTGAGCTTCTATCAAGCACACCATTATATCGAATCCCAAAGCATATCTTTCTACAGCACAAGTCTATTGCAAATAAGGTGAACTTTCGCCGGAAACTCTCTAAGGTGTTTCTCCAAGAGACGCATATTTTATTTGAGATGTTGTACGGATATCGCAAGGGAGAATATAACAAGAAGAGATTCAAGGCAAGCTATTTGAGAAATGTGAGAAGATTGGTGGATAATTTGACGTTTAAGATATACGAGAACATTGAAACCAACGACAATGCTGATGTTATGATTGTGAAGCATGGCAGATCGCAGGCCAAACGTGCTTTGGATGAGGATCAGTCAGGTTCTAATTTTGGCCGTATTTACTGGTACAACTTGAAGAAAAGACTGGACACCTTGATAAGAAAGAGAACCGATTTGATATCGCCTTATTATCAAGCGTTGCACAGTTCTGTGGTTGGTAGTTATTGGAGTAGATCATTTCTTACGTTGATATGTAACCATGCAGACGACTACATTGAGATGAGCAACGGAGCAGGTCTTAATGTGAGTGATAGTAACGTTGACAGCGATTTGAGTGATGGTGCCCGGAATTAAGGCAGAGACCTATGGAGACGGTATTATGGAAGTTTATAAGTGCACTTATATAAGATACATATCCATTTAAATAGAGATGGGGAAACATCAACTGACGCATCTTCTGAACAGCGAAATTGCCAGTATAACTATGTTGATAATTTAAATAAATAGCTCGAACTCCTATGCAACGAATAAACACCAACACACGCAGGTGAAACCACTCTGTCTATTACGCCTCTGTGAATCAGAACGGTTAACCCCGAAATTAAGACATCAAATACATTATATTACATACTTAGCATACATATCAATTAACGTAACAATAATTAGAAATGACCTTGCTGACTGGTGCATTTGCCCGTTATAGCATAACTCTTTTGAGATGCCTTAAAAGAGCGGAACTCGGGAATAGCCCTTATATTGGACTTGCCCCGCTAGTAAATCTGGGCATATTCCTCGCGTGAACCATCTTTCTTTGAAACAGGAATCATTTCCCCTATAATCTATCAATTCCCTTCAAAAAGTTGGAAATTCATCAACCGCGATGACTATTCTCTCTCGATGAAACTGAGCTTGTCAACTACACGATACAACACATCCGCCTCACAATCGGGATAATCGGCTGCAACATCGGCAATCAATGCATATGCTTGGGCCTTAAGCAACTTTAGCGACGAAATACAGTACTCCAAACTATGGCTGGTGTTTCTCATATACTCAATGACATGGTTCTTCAACTCAGTGTCGTTAGTGTGTTTCTTCAAGATGCTGAAAACCTCTTTGTTGCTCTGGTCAAAACGGATGGCGTGAAGAATAGGAAACGAGAATTTCCCCTCACTGAGATCCTCGAAGTATCCCTTGTTGGCAAAATACTTCTGGTCACACACGTTGATGTAGTCGTCTCTGATCTGATAGATAATCCCAAGAAGATTGACTAAGGGCACAAACGATTTGCGAGGCTTTTGGTTTTCGCTGGAGAGCTCCATCAACCGTATAGAAAGTCTAAACAAGCCACCTGTTTTGTTCATCACCATATCAATGTATGCCTCTTCGTCAGGACATATCAACGACTCGCGCCAATACAAATCAAGCGACTGTCCTCGGTGAAGGTTGAGAATCTCTTCATTCAAAATCTCCACCGCCTTGGGGCCTAGCTTCATTGCTTCTTGGACTGCCTTGAAGTACATGTAGTTTGCAGTGTTGATGGTTATAGGCACACCGTATATTTCGTGGGCCACAGGCGACCCTCTGCGCAATTTAGATCCATCCTCAACGTCGTCAATGAGAAGCGACGCGTTGTGAAGGATCTCTATTGTGTCCTTGATGGTCTTTAACGTATCCGGGTCTCGCCGAATGAACACATTGAATGAATCAACCAAAACCGTTCGAAGTTCCTTCCCTGGCAACGACTTGAGATAATTAAACGGTCCCGAGATAATTTTCTCGTTCATGTCACTCCATTCGGGCGCACCCTGTATTCTGTCCAAATTGAGGTCCATGCTGTGATGTAGTATGCTCGTGGTTGCGTTTTGACCCGGCAAAACAGTGATATATTCGGCAGTGACTTGTAGCACCGACTTTCACCGCTGCTTTGTACCACGTCGTCGTCGCGTTCGGCCAGGAGTTCTTCTTACACTGCTGGCCATTGCCACCGGCCCTTGCCTCTCGTCCTGTCAAGCGAATAAAATTCTCCTATCGGCAGCCCAGAGAAGCCCCGTAAGGGCATGAAGCGGCGCAAAGCGGACTGCGGAATAGCCCGCTTCTATCATGTGACCCTCCTGGAATGTCCGCCCACGAAAAATAAAAAAAAATTTCCGCGTGCTCGGCCTGGCACGACCGCTTGGGTCCGTGGTAAAGCTTCAAGAACGAGACACATGCCGATTTGCCATGGATGGCTGATTTGCCATGAACCGGCGATCTGCTACTCATGGCGCCGAGCTATATAAAGCTGTGCAAAGAACATCCCGATCTGCCTCTGTCGTCATTTCCTGGCAAAACCCCTGTGGGTAACAAAACTTTCTCTGTAGTGGCTTTAGTAATCTTCGGAGACAGAGGCCGAATTAGCTTGTTATCTTTTCAGCTGGTCTATTTTTTAAGGTGGAAAACCGAATATTGGGTTTCTCACACTGTGATTTTAGCTTTGGGTCTTGGAATAGGCAGCAAGCAAGCCGCACATTGCCACACACACAGCACAGCAACGATGGCGCAAGAATACAACAGCGAGGTGGCTGCCGCCACCACTGGCGAGGACGACTTCATTCGGTTCCATATCTTTGGGACCATCTTCGAGGTCACCCAGAGATACACCAACTTGAACCCGGTGGGCATGGGGGCGTTTGGGCTCGTCTGTGGCGCGGACGACGGGCTAAACGGCAAGAAGGTGGCAATCAAGAAGATTATGCGTCCTTTTCTGAGTGACGTCTTGGCCAAAAGAACCTTTCGCGAGTTGAAGCTTTTGAAGCTGTTGCGGCACGAAAACCTCATCACCTTGGAGGACATATTCATCTCGCCTGCAGAAGACATCTACTTTGTGACGGAGCTACAGGGGAGCGACCTCCACAGGCTCTTGCGGTCCAGGCCCTTGGAGCCCCAGGTCATCAAGTACTTTCTCTATCAGATATTTAGAGGCTTGAAGTACGTGCACTCTGCAGGGGTCATCCATCGCGACTTAAAGCCCTCAAACATCCTTATTAACGAACGCTGCGACTTGAAGATCTGTGACTTTGGTTTGGCGCGTATCCAGGACCCTCAGATGACCGGATATGTGTCTACACGGTACTATAGAGCTCCGGAAATCATGTTGACCTGGCAGAAGTACGACACCAAGGTGGATATCTGGTCTGCAGCTTGTATCTTTGCCGAGATGATCGAAACAACGCCGCTTTTCCCGGGGAACGATCACGTGCACCAGTTTTCAATAATCACCGAGCTTTTGGGGACTCCTCCTGAAGATGTTATCAAAACGATTGGCTCAGAAAACACCTTGCGTTTTGTGTTGTCTTTGCCGAAAAGGGAGCCAGTTCCCTTGAGCGAGCGTTTCAGAAACGTTGACCCCGATGCTGTGGATCTTCTTTCGAAAATGTTGGTGTTCGATCCAAAGAAAAGAATCAGTGCTGAGGAGGCCTTGGCCCATCCATATTTGGAGACGTTCCACGATGAGGATGACGAACCCGTTGCCCAGGAGGTCTTCGATTGGAGTTTCAACGAGGCAGATTTGCCGGTAGATACATGGAGAGTGATGATGTACACAGAGGTTATTGATTTCCACAATCCTACCAAAGATTACAGCGAGTATTCGTACAGTCACGGTGTGTCGGAAAATATTGTTTCGCAGCAGGAGGAAGAGGACCAGCAGCCGTAAACAGAGCTTGGGGGGGACGAAGCAGATAATGATGATGACCTTTCCATATTTCCCATTCGTGTACAATGCATTGCCTAGAGTTTTTTTTTTTTTTTCAATTTTGTTTGACGGTATGGCATGATTGGTGGCTCCGGAAGTGGTAAGTTCGGGTTTGTATGCTAGGGGTGCGCTACCGTAGCACTGCTACACTGGGGTGCGCTTTGCGTGTTTTGATACTTGATCCATAGAGTTGGTCGAGATTTATATTCGTATTTGTTTAGTACAGTTGACGGAAATGCAAATAATTACATACAATGGACGGAGATACAATCAACGGAGATACAATTTGCTGAGGAATATTTGCTGTCAGGTCAGACGGCTGAGACAGAAAGTTATTCTGCCTAGTACAATAAACGGACTATTTTAGATTCTTCAATGAGAATTAGTCAGTGGAGTTGTAGTGATATAGAAAGGAAGCAACGTTCAAAGGGTCCTAGCCTGCATTGTACGTAATTGCCTACGGTGATTTGAATGTCTATCAAATGTGTCAAGTACAGTGTTTGATCTCTGTACGAACAATACATGCACGTATCTAGACGTTTGATTGTCCCTCTGGTGCATCAGATCTATTTCGCCTGCATAACTTCAACAATCTAGATAATTTATTTCTGGAACGGATTCTGCATACTTAACTCATCCGGTTTTCCCTGCCCAAAAATAAAAACACAGCAGCATCAAAACCTCTTTCTTGCAAAATCTCACTCTATACCCGCATCTCTCTACAAGCAATATATCCCCACAAACAGAATGAGTAAAACATTGAATATTATTTTATTGGACAAAAATACCCATATCTGCCGGCTATGGTCCCAGCAGCTCAATCTATTCAACCAATGGGCGTCAAACAAACATCACGAGCTTTCAGTCAATGTGACCGTCAAAAACGAGCTATTGAGCAATCTCACCTCGTTGAGCTTGGTCAACAATAACGCCATTGATGGACAAAGCTGTGTTGTGTCTCCCGGAAACTCTTTTGGACGTATGAACGGGAGGCATCGATCTCTATATTGCCAAGTTCTTCTCAAGTGACAGGGAGCACTCTTTCAAAAATACGGAAACGTACGTCAGACGACAAATCTTGAACCGCAACAATGGGTTTATTCCTGTTAATAATTCGTTGATGGTTGATTTCTTAAGCAAAGAGGACCATTTCCCAAGCCAACTGTCCGAGAGATTCATGCAGAACTCAATGGCGTACAAGCGTTTGAAATGTCATTATTTGTTGGTGTTGCCCACCATGGAGACTCCTCATAAAATTAGCTTCAGCACCCGCCACTATTACTATAATTGCATATTCAATCTCTGCTGGGAGATATTCACCAAGATTGACAACTTCAATTCATCTGCTGCTGCTGCCGATAAAGTATCGCATTTGATTATTCCAGGCTTGTGTACAGGCTATGGAGCAGTAGATCCCGAAATTATGACGAAGGCCATGATGTTTGCAATTGCAGTGTACTACAACAAAGGGATTTCCAGTAACTTAGAAAGAAGCTACTATGTTGTTAGGTTTCTCAATCATTCATTTCATGGAGCGCTATTCAATGGAGAAGAGGAAGTCGATGGGCGGATTGATGAAGAAGGTCATATGGTGGATCCCCACGAAACTGAGCTTTTGAAGGCATTCAAGGCGGTCAAACCTTTTACGGCGGACGAGCAGTCATTTGAGGAATTCTTTATAGGCCATTTGAGGTAGTTGAAAGATTCGTTGATGCGATGGGAGAATCTAAGAGGGCCATTTTACTTCAACAATTAATGAGTACAATCTTACAACAATCGTATTTTGTAGGTCCGTTTGAGCTTAAAGTAAACATATTGCACTACAAGTTAAAAAGCCACTTGATGTGTTCTGTGATGAAGTGTCTTTTGCGTTATTACTCCGCTAATAATGAAAGTGCACACGTTATAATTCCTGCTGATCATAACAGTGCCTACACCAATGAACACACATGCGTAAATATCATGTATTCACAGTCCCAATTTTTGTATCGGTACTCATAATCCTACTCCTTGTGTATATTCTTACCGCTTTGCTATTTCTCCTTATGTACAATTCTGAGGCTTCTCTTACCCAAATCGGTACAACACTTCCCGCGTTGCGCGTGCCTTTAAACAAAAGTAATCTAATGACAGGTAGAATGAAAGCGTAAATTATAAGTGTAAAAAAAGTAAAAAAGTAAACGGGAAACAAAAATGTAAGTCTAGATTATACACATCCATCTAAAGCGATAATAAAAAGGTGTAAAAATATAATAATATGTTTAAACGGCAACAGCAATAGAAGCACCGGAAGCACCAGTCCAGTTAGAAACAGTACTAGAGCTCAAGGTAGACTCAAAGTCAGCGTCAACCTTCTTCAAGTAGATGGTTCCTGATCCATCGAAGATCACGGCAGTAGTGATGTACTCATCGTATGGTCTGTCAAAGTAGGCATCGGTTCCGAAACCACCCCATCTAGTACCATCATGGCCACCTTGACCGTCGTGGATGTGGGAGGTCAAGTATCCAACATCTGGAGAGGTGTTGTAGTCAACTTCAAAGACATCCAACTCACCGCATCCAGAAGCCCAACAAGAACAGGTTTCGGACTCTGCGTATTCCCCAGTTCTTGGGATCTTGGCATTGAGGAACCAGATAGCTGGCATGTTTTTGTTGGCAGTAGCCGAGTCAGAAGAGCCATCAGGCATTTGGAACTTGAAAAGGAAGATCTTTTCAGTACCTTCCCAACCCTTGTTCTTGATGTCGTTTTCTCTGATGAATCCACAGTCATCGTCATCACCACAGGTCTCGCCAGAGAGCAAGATAACCTCAACATTGGAAGCCAAGGTAGTGTCAGACAACACTTGAGCCGAAGAGGCCGAAGAGGTACCATCAGAAGATGCGTAACCAAGACCGTAACCAGTGGTCATAGAAAAATCACCAAGGTTGTTGGCGAAAACAAGGTTGTCGGCGCTTGAGGAAGAAGCATCGTAGTAGGAAACTCTCTCCCAGTCACCAGAAGCAGCAGTTCCGGTGGCAGCAGCAGCAGTGCCGGTAGCAGTGCCAGAAGAAGAAGAGGAAGAGCTCTCGGTGGAGTAAGTCTTGTCCAAGACCTTGTTTTGGATGGTATCAGCAACTGTGGTGGTGGTAGCAGCCGAAGATGAGTCTTCAGTTTCAGTAGAGACAACAACACTGCTTTCCTCTTGACCTTCAGTAACGTAGACGGTGGTGTAGGTGTCAATAGTGGTGACAGCTGCGTTTCTCTTGTGAACGTGGTGGACTTCTCTCTTTAAGTTAACCTCGTTGGCACAGTCTGCGGCATCAGCTTCGGCAACTGGCGCAGCCTCTCTCTTTCTTTTGGAGGATGAGGAAACTGGGTTGTAAACAGCGAAGTTGGCCAACTTGATAGGACCTCTGATGTGCACAGACAATTGCTCGTTGAAAGGAGCATAGACTCCGGAGAAGGATTTGGATTGAGAGGAACAGGAAGAGGAAGAGTCCATGGCAGTGACCTCTTTGTAGGTACCAGAGTACCCAACACCCTCGTACTTGACAAAGTCAACGCCGCCGGCGACAACTGCGCCCAAAAAGGTGACGCAGGATAAAAGAACGGAATCAGAGAATCTCATAACGTGTGAGCTAAAGGAACGTGGTGCTTACGGAGGAACAGAAAGGAATGGACGTTGCACGGAAGCGAGGTAAGGAATGAATGACAGTTGGAGATCTGGCAATATTTATAAAATATCAAAGGAATGAATGTGTGGGTTGATTTATAGTTGTTAAATAAACAAACCAACCAAAACGGGATGCCAAAACAATTCACGCCCGCGATCCAGAAATAGGAGGAAAGTAAAAGCCTTTTATATAGGCCTTAAGTCTCATCCTCAGCATCCAAACCACACATGTAGTACTAAAATCCTAAAGCGATCCCACTGCAGACGCACAGCAGAAACAGGTCCAAAAGCCTGAAACTCGCTGCTAAGACAATAGATGTAGGGCGTGCGACGCGTGCCGCTGCAGGCGGCAGTATACACATGTTAGTAGACGCATACATATGCACGCTTCGCTAGGTGGGGCCAGGCTTTGCTAGGCGGGCTGGGATAATTCTCGTAGGAGGGGGCATAGTGGCTGAGGCCCCCAGACAGGCAAATGCGCCTGAAAAGCTTATTTTTGTCAGATGTTTTATCTGTACCTGCTAACGGACGCTACTGCCATGAAGGACTGAACAGAAGAGGAAACATCTTGCTCTATACATACATCAACAGCCTCTAGGATAAAAGCGCAGCTGTGCTGCCAAGCGTGCGACAAGCCATAACCTATGGGTCGTGTACTATTCATCAGATAGGGTACGTCATATATGATACATCATAGTTTTTTCGTTAATGGAGTGTTCGGGTTGATGTTGCACTCAGGCGAGAAAAAAAAAATTTTCTCAGGATATTGTAAGCAGAGAATATCACAATTAAGTGTCAACAATAGCCAGGCCAAGGCTTATGAGGATTTCATTTGTATGTACAGCCGAAACAGAGAAATTTTCGCTGCGTCCACAGTGCTCATGACCTGTTTTATGACATTAATGAATGTTAGGACAGTTTTTGTAGAAAGCTGTGTGAGGGCCTAACCGGCGTTGCGTATAGGCAGGAGCAGTCAGGCAGAAAACCGCACTGTTGTCATTACAAACTTAAAGAAGAGCTTTTATCGATCTGCGTTGCTGATCAGGTAAGTGCGATCTATGATATACCTCATTGGAATGTTTGTTGTCTGTTTTGAGCTATCTTGGAAGATCGTCGCTTCTTTCTGACTGCTCTTAACGACAGCGAACTCCAAGCTGTCCCAAACAGATTCGCAAAGCGATTGGCAGAGTACCATACCTGATCGATAACATCACTCTTGGAAGATTTTGTGGGTTGTTTTTTCTCTCTTTCCTCTTTTTGGTTTTACTCCACTAAAATGCTTAGGCTTGAGCTTATAGCTCCACTCTGAAAATCTTCCTGGATTATCTTGCGTTTTTTTCTTTTACATGTTCAAACAGAGCTTTTCGCTCCAGGTCATGAGGGTAGATACAAATTTTTCTCATGAACCTGTATATCTTTTTACTCTCAAAATGGAGATATCGTTGTGCCGTTCCAAAAGGTTGAAGTTATCTTCGTAAATGCTTTACCGCACTTTATGGCTAGCCATAAAGTACCGCAGTAGCTTGATTGTGATGCTATATGTGAATAAACCGAGTTTACGATTAAAATTCTTGGATTGCCGGTATGAAACTCTATTGGCCTCAAAGTCACTTTGACTTCTGTATACTTTTCGCACTACCGAATTTGAACTAAACATCAACACTAGACTCTCCATCTCTAGCTCATCATGCTAGTGATGATTATAGGTATTAGCATCCTCCAAACTGAACAAGACTCCGCTGGGGTTGACCAAATTTTCTCTGTCGTAGTCTCACTAGTTTTGTTCCTTGCCTGATCGCCATACATCCATAGGTTTTTCTTTGTCTTGAAATAAGATCTCGATTTTTTTCATGACTCTCAATCGACCTCGGGGTCTAGACTCTCCCTTTTCAACATTCAAATGATCTGGCCGGCCATATATCTTAGCCAAAATCCTCATGATCTATTGTTCAACAATAGTACCAAAAGTCCGCCGTCGCCGTTGAACGTACACACCTTGAAAGATCTGTGGTAAAATCTTATCGAGTTCTTGGAAAAACAATAGCCAGCTACCGAACAAAAGAAACGACGACCGATGACTCGCAAACTTTTTTAAAAATTTTCAGCTGGCCCGACTCTTTACCAATCAACTCTAATAATAAACACTATATACAGAGTATCGATGACAATATATCTACAGATCAAATGAAAATTCAATTAATTGCTTTTTTTTTTTTTCGCTTACTTAGTCTCTTAATGAGAAATTTCTCGCCTCTTGAAACCGATGCTGTTCTTTCTCTGGATTTTTAGTAAGTTCTGATGCATAAGTTCTCACGAGAACCTTAGCTCAAGTTTATTCCTTATTTCAAAGACTCGTTCCCTGAAAATTTCTTTTTTCGGGCCACTTGATTTCAATGGACCCGTTTCTTTTGTCATGAAACTGAAACTCGGCTTGATTTCTATTTCGGGTGACGATGCTTTTCCATGCATCACCTCAAAAACTTAAGCTGATCAGATTACTTATGGTAGGTTCGTCGATTGATCATTATGATGCGAATTAATCAGCTTGAGCAAAGTATATAGTAACAAGAAGAGAGAGATAGAAGAAAGACGTAATAACATTAAATTAACAGGTGATGAATGTATCGGAATCAAACAGAAAGAAATCATGGCAAATCAGAGTCACATGAATGTCACAAAGCAAGCATTGTGCACCCTCCGATTCGCCAAAATTGAAACCCGGAATGTAGACGGTGAGTGATAATCCAGAAATATATACACAAGAATCGAAGTAACCGCAAACATCAATGTGGTAAAACAAGAGCTCCATTTTGGAAATGTGCGCTGGAACTGTCGTATTCCTTTTTGAGATACCAAATCTTTGACTTGGGTCTGACCAAATGTTTGATAGTCTTTGGGTACTTCGCTTTCAAGTCTTGAATGATCTCCTCTTTTGTTTTTCCATCACCACCATTCTGAAAACGATAATCAACAAAGTCCTCAAAATAGTCATCTAATTTGAACAAGGTGTCGTAATACAAATACAATGGCGCTCGCTCAAATCGAGGGACCAGGTCATACTCCTCAGGAGAACTTATTGCCCTTCTCTTCGATCGAGTCCATCTCAAATATACAAACCCACGAATTAAGTATTTTTCGGTCCACTGGAGTCCAGTTTCGAATGTTCTGTAATTGGAGCAAAATATAGTAACCAACTGATTCATGGTTTGATTATTGAGCTTGAAATTTAGACTTAGCAAATGATCTGCCGTGGCTAAGAGTCCGTCAAGATCGTGGTCATCAATTGAGGCATTGATCTTGAATGGCATCAATGGGTTCAAGAAAGTTCTATATTTTTCCTCAACAACCTCCTTCCCATTGATATCCTTCACCACTTTGTTATCCCTAATAATCCGCGCGATTCTTTCAAAGATCTCCTTGAAGCCACTCCAGTGACTTTCTTGTCCATAGATAAAGGCCATCATTTTCATCATATTGAGCTCCGAGTCAACACTGATTTTGGCTTTCGCAGGTGTTTTCTGTTCGCGTTTTTCTCCGTCTTTCAAAGACATTCGAGACAATGATGATGAAAACTTGTTATTACTGTTTTCATAAAGGACGTTAGGCAATTCAACTAATTGAGCCACCAAGACTTTGGCTTCTTCGACACCAACATATTTACAGAACAATTTGGTGTACTCGAAAGCCATTTGCTCGATAATCGCTAATGATCTTTGTGGATTCTTCTCGTTGAGGAAGACTGAATCCATTAATGATCTTAAAATCATTATGGATTTGGAAAAACCTTCATTTTTGTCCATCTCCAACTTCATCACGGCCCGTGCCAATAAAGTTCTAGAGGCCTTGTTTGGAGTCACTTTGTTGCTCTGCATCTTATCGTAACAGAGAACAACGAGATCCCATCTATCAATAGTAACGAAACCTCGCATAAGCTGGTTATAATGATAGGCACTGATACCATTTGTCGGAATGATCTTATTCAATATCTCTTGTGCTTTCTGGAAGTTCTTTTGAAGACAGTAGTAGTAGATCATAATTCCTTTGGTCTCCCAGTTGAAATTTATTTTGTGTTTATCAGACAACTCCATTCTTCTGGTGGTTCTTTTGACCAAATCAAATTCACGGCGTTTCATCGCGGCTTCTAGAAATTTATTGTACATGTGAATGCCAGGTTCGACATTATAGTAGCGGCGCGATCTTCTGAATATTTGTAGTGTTCGCCCAAACTGTTTGGAGTTGTTGAAAACTTTCATGAACTCCCCCATGAATTGATCGTCTAGTTTGATCTGTAGCTTTCTGGCAATTGATATCAATTTAAGACTGCTTTCAATATCTGTAGTTCTGGCGCAGCATTTCATTACTACCGTCAAGGTCATTATGTCTATCACTTCGTGTTTTTTGATAAGATAATCTAGCATCTTCATTGAGTCACTGATCTTGCCCTGGAGATTGAATGACTGAAGTAACATTGTCTGGGCGATAGTTTTCATTTTCCGATTATGTGTGTTTGCTATAGGGTTTTTGTTTTCACTCACTGTGACATTGTACAAATTCATGAACTTGATAAACCACTCGCTGACGTTGGAGAACTTGTTTTGTTTGAGAGACGATTTCATCATAGCGAGATAGACAAGTAAAGATGGCTGCATTTTCCGAAACAATATCTGGCCATAAATCTTGTCTATTTGGTCAAAACTTCTTCTATCAGCAAGAAGCATCATGACCATTCCATATTGTTGAATGCTTGGCAATTCATCGTATGCGAATAGTTCAAAAAAGTGCAGAAACATTTGCTTCCATTGGACTGTTTTCCCGTACGCTTTAAGAATCGAGTCGTACTGACTCAAATCATGCAAAAGAGGGTTTTCAACGTATCTTTCAATAGCTTTTGTGTACTTCTTTTCTGCAATATAGACAGATACTATTGCCTGTAGATCACTAGGCGATCTGTATGCAACATCTTGTATACCCCAGCAGAATTTGACAAGCTCGTTGAGTTGAATACCCCTTGCCCAATACATCACACAAGTTAACAATCCGCTGTAATTCAATGGATTTTCTACGAAGAGTTCTTTGACCTTCTTGAAAATCCGATATTTCTCTGACATTAAGGGCACTCTTTTCCGATCACTAAGTGCACGAAGAATTTTATTCAAAATTTTCACCTCCTTTGAATATATCTCATAGTTCAATAACTCCAAATGCCCGTAAGTCTTTGAGCAGATGTCAGCCCAAAAGAACAACGCATATGAGAGGCTTTTCTTTTTGTAAAGAAATTGTCTGACAATCTGGTCCAAGATGAATCTATTCAATGGGAAATTGTTCAATTTGCAGACGTTAGTCACAAACTCTTGTAACTCGCGTATGTTATCTAGCATCACAAAATTGTCCAAAATTATTAGCACTTCCTCTTGCGCAAGATACTCTATAGGTGTCGTGGCATAGAGTTTTGAAACCAAATGAAAACATGCCTTATCGTACAATATTCTCCCAACTCTTGCTCTCAAATCCATGTCAATCTCTGCTGCCAGGTTGTATTCGTTGATTATGGCGACTTCTTCTTTGTCGTGGAAATTCGTGAAGTATTTGTCAGGATCCAAGTTTATTCGCGATTCTGTCGCTTGGGAGTTTATCCTCTGGCGTTTTTCCTCTGAAATGAACCCATTATATACAAGGTTGGAGTCCATAGTTTGCTGGGCAGGAAGGAAAAATGGATATATATCCAAATCGTTGACCCGCTGCGATTGCGAGAAATGTCTATGAACAGGAAGTATGGCCGCCTGATGGCCTGGAAATTTTCTATATGCAAAAAGTTTTTGTTGATGTTGCTCTGACACTGTATTTGTTCCCACGCATGCTTGCAAGCGGTATTCTCGCACAGCTACCAAAAGATTCGACTGTGATGACCTCCATAGTCGCTGCTGAGGTGTCAGACAGCGAAACCGTATCATTTTATTATTTATATTTCGCGATATGGTTGGGCAACCTGCAGATTTAATGTTGCTTAGTTTGCAATTGCCTCACAATGTCTATTGATAGTTCTTCTTTTCTCAACTTATTCGTATCAAAGATCCATATTTTCCAGAAATTGAAGCGGGTCTTTGCTGTATCTTTCTTTTCCAATTGCTTGTTCCTGGGTTGACTAGTAAGGCGAGAGTTGAGAAAATTAAAGAGGACTAGACCTGGCGCAATCTCAGAACAAGCTGGTGAGAGGTGCTCCAAAAAAGTCAGGGAGTACTGTCTACCATATAGATAATGCTTGGGCCATTACCATGAGTAAAAAAATCTGGAAAAAAAATTTTCGAAATATTATCATTATGGGTAGATCAGCCGGTCGGTTGCCTTTGAAAAACTACAACCTGAAGGAGTGTCACCCTCTTTGACCCACCCCCCAAAAAAAAACTACCGCTTAAGAAAAAAGTCAGCTCACACGATGCACCTCGGTATTGCAAGGAGAACATGGTTGTAGCTGCGACTGTATTAAGGGCAAACATGGGAAAGGATAAATAACAAGTTCACGTAGACTTCCTTATAGAGAATTTGCAACCTCGCATTATGCCGGTAGTCATAAACTGCTTTCTACTTTACATTCTTTTGATGCAGCAGCTACAAGCCGATAAAGAAGGCCAGCATTAAGTAAATCAGTAGTCATGATATATTGAATGCAAACCTATTCAAAGCCTTTCTATTTGCTGCTCAACAACGTCGTCAATCAACGCGTATTTGGTGTAAGTAGACTCCCTCAAGAAAGCAGGCAACCATCTGTCTTCGATAATGACAATCTTGTTGAAAATCAATGTTCCGACAACGAGCCAAGCAAATCCAAAAAGCTGCAACCAATTGAAGCTTTCCCAGCCCAAGAATATCGAAACAACCCACACAAGCAACGTTCTACAGGTATCAATCGTTGATCTTGAGGTTGCGCTAAGTTTTTTGGTCACAGTGACCCCAAACATATTAAAGCAGGCAATGGACATCATGGTCCCTACCCCACTTAGGAGCACTGCTCTATTGCTGAAAAACTCCCTAAATGCCACAACCATATTTAGCTTGTTTTGAGAGCTGTGGTTTTCCTCAATATCCACGGAAATCACATGAAGTATAATCATTCCGAAAATCGTGATAGCCGATCCATAAACACCCTCTAATCCCACCATTCTGGAAGCGCTAGGCACGTATAACTTATTCATTATGTACTCCTCGACAACAAACTGCGATGCAGTGAATATCTGGGCAAGAAGAATAAGCGCAATTCCCACAAGGGCTTTAAAGTTGGCTTCTTTTTGATGCTGTAAATTGATGGCTTCGCCGTCAGCAAGATCCTGCTTTTTGCTAACGGATCCACTATACCCAACGATGGTGATACCAACAATTACTATGAGTAAACTTGTCCATTCCACCCGAGAGATGCGTCTCTCAAGAAACATAATTGAGAAAACTGCAACAAATATAATCAAAGACCCTCTGATCATCTGATAGATGGACACAGAGGTGTAGATCAATCCCAAATTCATCATGGTAGTTCCACATATATCGCAAATGGCTGGCAAAGAGAACAAAAACGAGTTCTTTAAGGTGATAGGAGGTTTGGTGAATTGTGACTGCAACATAGCCTCATTTACCTCTTCCTCCTCTTCTTCTTCCTCGTGGCTGCCGGCAACAGTAGAGTAGTTTGCCACTTGGTCGCTGGTAACTAGTAAACTTTGCTCATCGCCACAAGATGAGAAATACTTACAGGCACTAGAGAGAAACTGCAACAATAATAGCACGTTGCATGTCGCCTCTCCGAGAAACATCTGCAAAGTCTGCAATATAGGTTGCTCGAATAGCTTTTTTTTGAGGGGATCATCACAATGACCAACGCATTGGTTATCCTGGTATTTGGTGAAGATCGAGTTCAAACATCCTGTGACAATAAGCCCTGTTGCAAGGAAAAGCACTACTAGTTTTGGTGTTTCTCTTGCCATCTTAGATGTCCAATCTTAATAATATGCTCTTTGATGAGAAAATAATGTGGGGCAAAATAGAACTGGGGAGACAGGCATAAAAAGTGGAAACTTGTGGGTACTTATACTTGTAATTAGCAGGATTTTTTTATTATTCTGATTAACTTTGCGTCGATTGTATTTTGTATCAATGTATCAACGCCATCAAGGTTTAGCAGATGTTTTGTCAACAGGTACTAATTAGTCAGTGGTAAAGCAGTCCGAAAATGAGATTAGCCTCAAATTTTATGATTTCTGAAATTCGTTTTTCTTTGGGGTAAAATTCTCGAATGGATAAAAGCAGTAATAAATTTGCTGCCATGTACACCTAAACGATGGCCGTCGGCCTGAAAATTATTTTGCCGTTAATATGAATAGCAAGTCTGACTTGGCTCTTAAGATTTTTGAAAGCGTTTGGATAAGATGTTGATTCTTGTGGGTATGTAGATGTTATCCTCGATACACTGGCAAGTGATTTGACAGTTGGTGCTCGGAGAGCTTATCCACTTTGAAATCAATCTCCGATCGATAGGTTAAAAATATGAGTCTCGACATTCGGCCGGGGGCCATTCGTCCAGGGAGGTTGATTGAATACTGGAGTCAAAGTCCATTGATTTTGAATATATTGAGGTTTTTACGTCTCTTGTGCATGGAATTTGTTAAAACAAGGATGTGTCTCTTGAGCAAATGCACATTTAGAAGAGATGTTGCGTGGAAGCTTTCTAAGGAGATTCAATGATCGATATACCAATCAAAGAATGGAAAGGGCAGTACGGTTATTTGAGCGGCAAATAGGAAGACGGGACAACGGGGCTATTGCTGTCTAACAGATGTCCACTTTTCAAGCACGCTTTATTTGGCATTCAAAATGCTCATGTCGATGAGGTTTCACTCTCAGTGATCACTCTTTGAAAAAGTTTTGGAGGTCTTCACTCGGTGGGAAAACAGACTTGCCATTCTCAAACTACGGGACCTGACTCTTGTTAACTCCAAACCTGATATCAATGTCATATATACTGAACTCCTAAGTGAGTTTCTGACAACAAAAGTACGAAACGAGGATCCATCCAAGTGATTGGTTGTGCAGCGAGAGACTGGGTATTGTTCATATGTTTTATAGTATATTCTGAATCTCACAACAGGCTGCACAGTATTCTCTATACAACCTCATATCTCCGCAGTTCTCTCAAATGGTGTTGATCTCAATAGTCAGGAATAAACCTGACAGCGAGTCTTTTCAGCCCAATGATGCCTACGTCCATGCTAGAAGTAGTGTATCTGAAGCCGACAGTTTGGATAATATTGCAAAACTTTTCTCGCAGAGACAGAAAGTACGTTGGTCATGCTCTGCTCATCAGTAAGTAACGGTTGATCTCTTCGCTAGAAAATTGTGGCGGACACCTCAGTAATCTGGGTTTCTGGTTTTTTTCAAACGAAAATAAGGTTTGGCAGTAGGGAAAAAGTGCGGAATACATCGGAAAAACAAATTCATAACATGAAGCAGAGGCCGACAATGTAATGAGTGCAAATTATATGACATTCTACATGTTATTGTTCAGTGGAAAATCAAGACTGTGACTTGCCGTACCTTGGGGCATTGTTTGCAGTCACTCACTCCAGCACAGTACACGAGGTGTCGCTGGATATCCCATCATTGGCTTTTAATCCATACCAAATATTCCGAAAAAGAAAAGAAAAAGTCATGGAAAAATTCACTTGAAAAGAAAAAAGAAAAGAGTTGAATACTCACTAACCAAGATCACATACTTTGAGCCAACTTAGTTCACCAAATCTCCTCAGAAAACATAGAACTGAGAGGGAGTAACTTCAAAGGGGAGCAGGGTCAAAATTTCACTGTATAGAATGCGATTTAGACATCAAAAATCTCAATAATAGCAGGAAGAAACAATATCAGAAACCAAAGACGAACATTTGAGCAAGCTATGATCAAACTTCCAAATAGACGAGTAACCCTTGACCAAGTAGGTATTGATTACACGAATGGAACAATTAATTCAAACATAGAGATTCAGTTTTGGCAAGCTTTAAAGAACATTGAGACCCAGTTGCGGGGCCAAGGATACAGCTACATGAATATCGAAAGGATGATCATTATGTTGAATAACAAGCTCAATATAAACGTCGTTGAAAAGACTTATCAGCGCTTGATGGGCGAATGGTGCAGTTGCATCAACAAACAGTTTCAGATCGTGGGGTTCCCTGACGAACTGATAAAGATTGAACTCAAAGTGATTCTCAATAATCAAAATTACAGGTTATAGACTACATTTCTTACTCGTCAAATTATTATTTTGTGCAATTGTCTGATTGGATAATAAAATTTTTCCTAGTAATAAAAACACGGTCCTTTAGATGCATGGGTATTGCCTTTTTGAGTAGGGAAGTGATAGTGAAGCTCTTTCGGCACATCTTTTTTTTCATAAAGATGACGATGCAAGATTAATTCAACCGCTTTCATCCTAATAAATGCAGATATTTTTTCTTCCTTTTTTTTTACTGCCAAGTTTTCCACAATAGTGCGTAAACGCATGCCATTGAATCTCCATGTACATACCTCTAACATGGCCCTATAAATAATCACTTAAATAACGTCGGCTGTTACAATTTGATATATGCATCAAATGGCAAGTTTGCCACCCGACGCAAGCCTTTCACTGCTCTATAATATGTTTAATAATAGACACTAATGAAGGTAATTGTTTTCCTTTTTTTTTAATTCTGATTAGAAGTTGCAAAATTCTCAATAGTACAAATTAGAGAATTGAAAATAAAGCAGCAATGGGGCAAAGTGCTGCTATGAGCATTCGCCTAACTTTCGGCAGACTACTTCGCTTTTGTGAACACAAAATAATCTTGGCAGTGGCGACTTTGCAAGAGCTGATTAAAGCCTAAAAAACGGTCATGAAACAAACGATGATTCAATAAAAGAAAAGGAAACGAAGACGGTGAAGCGATATATCGAGTCAGCCAACGTATCCTCCATCCAAGTCTAATACAACTGCTAAATCAGACGTGATGGTTTGCAAGATGCAAATCACATCAATAGATCTGTCACTGCGCATAAACAAATTTTGACCAAGTAGCTACTTACTCTGAGAATCATACGGCACGCTTTTTTTTTTCCTAGTAATACAAGAGATACTTGATCCCAAGTCTCACAGACAATTGTCATTTGCACCATTAAACACATATATGCGACGCAAGCTAGATAGCACTAGGAGCTACAGATGAAAAAAACAATGAAAATCTGGTTCGAGTATAGCCTCTTTGGCGACAAATTCATGCTGTGCTGGGAAATGCCTTTCATTGAGAGATACTGAAGCCAGTGACCCTAATTTTTTACTCTTTATTAAATTGGCATTAAAGAGAAGACTTTTTCTGCGTCGGATTGTAAGTTGCTAGGTGCGACACTGTTACATCGACTGACTTAAACATAAAGGAATGAGATTTTCGAGATGCATACAACAATTCTTTTGGAACCACTCATTCTGTGATTTCAGTCAAGGTTGTCATCGAATTAATTCCTAAGATGACGTTGCAACTAAGAAAACTTTTTGTGCAGTAACCCAAGCTATGTGACATAACATACCAACCTGCGTTTCTTAAATCTTTCTTTCCACTACGAAGGTGAATACCTCAAACTCTAATCGATTTATCCCTGAGCGGGAATTTAGTAATTACGTAATCCAGTAGATGTAACCCTGAACTACAAGGCAGGTAAACATCTACCAATGAGAGCGTGATTAATGAATTCCCTAGCTTTGTTAACAAAAAGT
>JAKTZD010000016.1:0-225237 GCA_030564765.1 Saccharomycopsis sp. NRRL Y-5750 | reverse complement strand
AGTGTAATAATAATACGGTGACGTCGAGAAGACTTCAACATGTTTGTTTACACTTGAACGAATGCGGTTAGTACTGGAAAAGAGTATACAAGTATAAGAACGATAGCAAGGATAGGTCGTATTATTGTCTATACAATAACAAAGGACACCCGGAGTCGGGACATGCGAACTACGACGGGGAATTATATAAAAGAGTATCTGTTTGCCTTTTAGTAAAGGAAAAGAGATGAAGTTGGAAAGTAGTTAGAGTTAGAAGGATTAGCGAAGTTTGGATGAATATAAGTCTTATAATATTTCATATATTGTATTCACGTGAAGGCTCAAGGACTTCATACTTATACGGACATTACATGTAACATAAAAATCCGTGATAGTTTAGTGGCTAGAATTACCGCTTGTCGCGCGGTAGACCGGGGTTCAATTCCCCGTCGCGGAGTTTTTTTTGCACATTGGAGAAATGTATTGCATTTTTTTTTTGTAAGTCATGATTGAATATTCTTGATATCTAGAACAGGAACAGAGATAGAGATGATCGAGAGACTTATTCTGTCCACCTTGCTAAATGCTCAATACTCAATCTAAATATATTATCAATCGCGTAAAATGCGCTGTGTACCGCAATTGAATATACATTACAGTAAAAATCTGTAGGTAAGCACAATTTTTTCAATATCACCAGGCATTTAATAGAAGTAGACAAATAAAATTACATAAGCATAAGAAGTGGGAGAAGATCAATAGACAAATTGACCAACAGAGTGAGGAAAAATGGGGCAGTATAAAATAGTGTAGACTGGTACGCTTCTGATACATTGCAATTGCTGAATCTGGTTCTCATCGCCCTCCTTAAAAGTAACCGCCACCGTCATATTTATGGTACACTTCAATCACATCATCGTCAATCATTTCATATTTTGCTGCAGTATCAACGTTACCTTTAATGGTGACCCCGTCGTAAATGAATTTGTACTGACTTGGATCAACCTCGTGTCTCATGCAATAGTTGTCAAAGAGCTTTTGAAGAATGGTAGTATCTCTGATAGAATAAATCAATTCAGAAGAGTTGTCGCTCATTCTCAATCTGATCCTGATCTTTTTGTGGGCAGGCTTCTGAGAGCTTTCCGACGGATACTCTAAAGATGCAGTACTCATTGCTTTGATGTTTTGAAAATAATATCGAACAAAGGGGCTGGAAAGAAGCGACGGTACTGAAGAGCGGCTAGTTTATATCACAGTCACAAAAATGATTGGATTGAAAGACTTTTGATTGCTAACGAGCGGCCAACGACTTATTGTACGGTACTGATATTTATCCAGATACCTTTGGTCACATTGTAAACAAAGATTCAAATTCAATAATCAAAAGTTTAGGTGAAAAACGGGAAAAAAAACAGGAAAAAATAGACGATAAAAATACCAGCAGGTTGGGTGCAGAGGGTAACCCAGTGTTTTCAAAATTTACACGACCCTCTTTACGCGTCTATTTGAAGCTTGGTTATGCATGGCATGTATATATATATCTATTTGCGAACTACACCCTAAATGTACTGCGAAACAGTTTCACAAAACGGAAATTTCGAAAAAACAATTTCAAGCTGTAGACAGACTGAGTATCAACTTGCAGGAACAGTTACAATCGGTATTCATGATGTGAAAATTCCTTGTACATTGAGATAGAAATGGAGATTAAAAAGGTAATCTTGATCCTGCCATACAAGCTGATCCGTAATCAAAATTGCACCAGAGTGAGATAGACGGCCAATGTGTTTGTATTTTTGTGTCCGTGCAACGCAGCTGCTTACCAAGAGACTGAAACATCAATGTATTGATGCTAGCATGTACGTGAGGACGACCGTACACTGACGTGAGAGACCATATTATGACACGCATCCCAGAAAAGTGGAGAAGCTTCTTGTTTTATACGTAAATATACAGCTGAAAAGCCTGCCGCTGTGCGTAGGGCCTATTCTTGCCAAAGATGAGCGAGATTAAGTTGCCAATTGGTGATACTTTGAAAGATTAGCTTGCCTATACACAAAACGCGTTAATGACATTGAACGAGAAAAGGGAGATATATATTGTGCTTTTCGAACAAGGTCTTAGATATCGTAAACTTTACTAGATGTCACCCCGCATTATTAATACCTGAGGGGTTACGTATACCGTTTCCAGTCTTGTTGTAGAATACATATTCAAGGTATATGATCACTTCACACTTGCAAAAAGTCGAGTTGTTTTTAGCATGAATGTACTTACAATTTCAGAGGTCAAAATATTTTTTACTATCCATAGCTCAATAAAACTCTTTACATTAATTGAACATGACCTCAAAAATATTAAAAAAAAGAAAAGGAAAGAATAGAAACATTTCAAGCGGAAAACTCTCACCGCATCCTACATATTTTCAAAAGAATCAAAGGGTGATTATTACGGGACTTTGAACATCTGCTCTGCTTGAACGAAATATGGCCGCGATAGCTCACGCTCTTCGAATCTATGTGAGGCTTTTCTATTCTCAGAATCATCGAGAGAAAGGGAGCCTAAACCGTTTAAACATGGTTGCTAGATAATGTTTTGAGCTTTGAGGACAGAAGATCAATCCCAATTATCGTGGCGGCTCTATTATGATCTTGCACGCCGACTAAGAGGGTGTCAATATTCTGCGGAAGCTGCATAAAGACTTCATTATAAAACATCAAATTATAAATACAGTAATTTCTACGCGCACATACATTTTTAGCTGATTCTGATCCAACTTCTTCTCAATGTACACTTTCATAAAATCGGGCGTGTGGCGTAGTTGGTAGCGCGCTCCCTTAGCATGGGAGAGGTCTTGGGTTCGATTCCCAACTCGTCCAATGATTTTTTTTGCAACTTTTTTTTTCAGCTTTAAGATTAGAATTTTATATCCTCCCGCCCCTTGACAAAAAGTGATATCTCGCGCATTTGCGATAACAGTTACCGACGGTTCGATCAATTTACAGCCTGCTCCTTATCGCCTATCGTTCAGCTTTACAAAGTTATCTATGCGGAGGCTAGATCTTGTTTTCATCTAAAAAAAGACTATCATCAAATTGGACGTCAGTCTAGCTTCAATCATGTTTCTTAGATGAATATATTTATTCTTTTGAAAATGTACATGCTCAATATGAATCGATGCTAGTCTACACAAGTGCACTGATGAAGCAGGTTACAGCAGAATGGTGCCTAGAATATGTGAAAAAAATGGTAGAGCAGATCTCTATTTCGCCTAATCGGCTGAAAACAATGCTTCTCTCCACCAGGAAAAAAGGAAAGCCTATAGAAGCAGCTGGTGATCTCACAGATCTATGTAAAGAAGAGGCTATGATTGTCTGTCCTTTTGATTATCTTGAGACAAAAACTAGACACAAAATAGTAGTTGAGACTTTACCTTGACTTAAGTACCTGGAACAGAGTAACAAAAAAGTCGACTGATAGATAACCGTAGGCATCTCATGAAATTTGATTTCGAACCTTCTATGAACAATTAAACAAGACATGTTATTATCTGCAACTCTAATGAGTAGCTTCTTTTCCCCTTGAGCTGCTGGGGATGCTTTTGTTATTGTGAGTTTCGTCCTTTAAGGGAATAGCATTACTGTCCACAAATGATGGATCTTGATTTAGCGTCAATGTGCTTATTCTGATATTCAATTGTTGTGTAATAATAAGGGCTTGCGGGAGTGATATCTGGCAATAAACGTGATTTGGGTTTCCATATCCGTCTTTTCAGTGTTTGATTGCTTTTTTGATAGGACGCTCGACATGTATATGGAAACCTTAAATGAGAACTCTTGGCCACAGCAAAAATAAATGTTTGAAGTGAAAGAACCCATCTCGTAACCAATGGGGGGGACACAACTAATACCGCAGCCTAAGATCACCGCTATAGCGATGATCATTTTACTGTTGTAAAAATGTTTTAAGTTTTTCAAGCAGTTTCTCGGGATCGTTTCCTACTTTTCTTATCTTTGTTGCTTTTGTTGTCTTTCCTTTTCTTTTTTAATGCCTTTCCATCAACTGATAAGAGGTGCATTTTTCTTTGTACTAGGGACATTATCAGTGGTGATGAAGGATCACCATCCCGTTGTACAATAATCACTATACACTATCAATTTCGTCTCTTTTCGGTGGCATATCTTTCGTATTTGCATTATGTCCCGCCACTTAAGGGTATTTCTATTGTCTGCTTTATCTGATAGGGAATGTAGGGATTTGTATGTGATATTTGCCTTTGAAACCCAACATTGAGATCTATGAATCGCTTTGTATAAATAGCGTACCAATTTCATTCTTTTGAAAAAGCGAAAAGCGGTGTGTAAGCTGTTATTTCATCCTTCATCAATCTGTTCATCTGAAGTTGCTACTTTTAATTAAGAGTTCTTTAATTGACATCACAGAAAAAAATAATAATAATGGAGGCCGTCAAATCTTCAGGTCTTCAGCCTCACGTTTCCAGAATTAGTCAGGTTCTCAAGACCTTGCCTACAGACAATGAGGGAAACGTTGCAATCAATGCAAGAGAGGCAATCGATGACAATCAGTTATTAGCTGAAATTGGTTACAAGCCGGAATTGCGTCGTTACTTCTCCACACTTCAAGTGTTTGGGGTTGCCTTCTCCATTATGGGGTTGTTACCTTCTATAGCATCTGTCACAGGGTCAGCGTTGACTGGTGGTCCAGTTGGTGCTTTATGGGGTTGGTTCACCGCTTCGTTTTTCGTTTTGCTAGTCGGAATTTCAATGGCTGAGCTTGGTTCAGCTATGCCAACATCTGGGGGTTTATATTACTGGTCCAATTACTATGCACCAAAAGAATGGAGAAATGCCTTCTCATATCTTGTCGGGAATACCAACTCTGTTGCGTTGACAGGTGCCTTATGTTCTGTTGATTATGGGTTCGCCCAAGAAATCTTGTCTATTGCCGTCATTTCAAAAGATGGTGATTTTGATATCACCAGTGGAAAGACTTACGGTGTCTATGTTGCTTGTGTTGTGGCCCATATTTTCATCACATGTAGCGCATCCTCTAAAGTTTCCAGACTCCAAACGTTCTCTATTATCTGCAATGTTGCTTTGATTATCTTGTTCGTTATCGCTTTACCAATCGGGGTGTACAAGCATGACCACAACACCTTCAAAAGCGCAGAATGGGTTTTCAGAAAAGTTGAGAATCACTCTAACTGGCCTTCAGGATGGCAATTCATGTTATGCTGGCAACCAGCTATCTGGACCATCGGTGCCTTTGATTCGTGTGTTCACATGAGTGAAGAAGCCAAAAATGCTACCAGATCTGTGCCAATTGGAATCATCGGGTCCATTGTTGCATGCTACATTTTAGGATTTATCATTATTATTGTGATGTTGTTTTGTGTTCAAGGAGATATTGACCACATTATCGGCACAGAGTTTGGTCAGCCAATGGCTCAAATCATTTATGACGCAATGGGAAAGAAGTGGGCTATGGCTTTCATGACTTTGATTGCTGCTGCCCAGTTCTTGATGGGTGCATCCATCTTAACTGCTATTTCCAGACAAATTTGGGCTTTCTCCAGAGATAACGGCTTACCATTTTCCTCCTTCATAAAAGTTGTTAACGTTCGTTACTCTGTTCCAATGAGAGCAGTCTTCTTTGGAGGTATATTGGCCATTATTATGGGATTGCTTTGTCTCATTGGTACAGTTGCTGCTCAAGCCTTGTTTTCCTTATACATCGCTGGTAATTATTTTGCTTGGGGTGCTCCAATTTTTTTGAGATTGACCTTTGGCAAGAAGAAGTTCGTTCCAGGGACTTTCTACACCGGTTCTGTTTTATCGCCTATAATTAACTGGACTGCCGTGGCTTTCATTGCTTTCGTCATTGTTATGATTATGTTCCCAGCAGCAAACGGTGTCACAAGCAAGACCATGAACTACACATGTGTTATTACTCCAGGGGTCTGGATTTTGTCCATGCTTTACTATTACTTTTATGCTCATAAGATCTATAAGGGTCCATGCAAGACTGTGGAAGACGAAGATGCCGACGAGTACTTCGAAGGGGTTCAATTGGAAAACTATACTTCAAGAGCTAACGAGGAGGCCATCGGTGAAAAGGATCGCAAGGAAATGTAACTCTAAGATATCAAACTCTTTCTTGCCTTGTTATTTTTTTTTCAGTATTCGCTATGATATCATCACTTTGTAGTTTATTTTACTTCCTTATATTATTTAGTTATTACACAGCTTTTGGTTTTATACTATCATTTAGACGAGCAAGCGTAGTGGATACAATTATACCATTAACACAATCAAAACGAAATAGGAAACAGCCAAACAAGGATAACTGCATGGGTGCGTAGTGACATGCACTATATGGAGAAGTTTGATTGAGACTTAAATCTCGCTTATCTGGGGACACCTGTATATATGCAGTTCAACAGCAGTGTTCGCTTCAAAGAAGAAGGTGGTCGCATGGTCTATTTGGGTCATAAGCACGCTTAAAGTATTTGGAGCTACTAGATGGGGAATGAAAAATGCGACCCCGATGCCAAGCCTATGCCATCGGCAAAATAGTTTCCAGTGGATCTCTCTGTCCGTTAAAGACTATCAACGTGAAGGTTGGTGATTCTGCATGTCAGCTTATATCAAGGAGAATAGAAAAAAAGCGACAGAAAGCAAAGCACATAAGAATGGAAAACGCGGGAAGGTCTATTAGTGTAGAGTTGTCGCATCATTTCCATGGCTGTAGAGTTTTCATTCAGAACGGATCTGGCACTAATAGAAAGGAACATTTTTTTTATGTACAGGAAAGTGATTTGAGTTGGGAGAGTTTCCTACTAATAACGACGATATGGAAGACGAGAGGCATCAATCTGTGTTTCAACACCGGATTGGGGAATCTGGACACCCCCTATATTTTTATAAGGCATGAATGATGAGTCTGGGGGTGTAAATGAGGGCTAACTGCGAAATTTTTTTATACAAATTCCTAAAATTTCAAAATGGGAATTGTTTCGGATAAAGCTGGCATTCACATCTAATTAAGCTGATTAATTAGCGGTAGCCCTTACAGTATCATACTTGGGAAAAGAGAGGATAATTGGCATCCTAGTGTTCAAAGCCGCATACAGACGTGGAAAATCAATTATCGCTCTCCCAGTACTCCATTTTATGGTGTTATTGACTCGTTGCCTATGGTTAAGTTCAGCTGGCATCTTTTCAAGTGAAAAGACACCTCAATTCTAATTCGTATTCCAAATCGGTTCCTCAAAAATAAGAGACGAAAATAGCCACAAGCAAACAATAGAGCTCGACAGCTATTTTTCAGAATGCTATGGTCATTTGAAAGTGCGTAAAGCCGAACTTTGTATGCCTGGAAAACCGAATGTGGAGCAAAATTGTGAGTGCCAGGCAGTGAAGAAGAGCTTTGTTGCGCTCGACCGGTAGAAAAGGAAAAGCTGAACTATACTTAGGTTGGGAGCCCAGTGTTTCGGGACATCAACGCAGGAAGATTGAAACTAATGACGTAGGAAGTCTATGGAAATTCGTTGATAAGAGGGGCCCATAAGGACTCACTCAGACATAAAACGGAAGATTATGTCTAAAGCGAGACATGTCCTACATTACGACCGTCATAAACACAGCATAAACAGGACAAATCCCTTTTGTATGCTGGTATTTCAGTGAAACATGGTGATTGCAGAGGCAAAAGCCAGTTGAAAATTAAGGTTATCGATAAAAACAAATCATCCTATTAAATTCATCGATTGGCAGCCGAGATCTACTTAGCCTAAAATTTTAATGCTGCGACCGGCCCTGCCTCTTCTCTCAATGTGGGCTACGCTAATAATGACTGAGAGCTGACTACACTAGCACAGGTTTGTACAGCTCCTATTTTCTAGCGCAAGTGTCTCGTTTATAACAGAAAAAGAGCTTCATTGCAGCTTCAACGGTCGATATCTTTAATTAAATGTATTAGATAATTTTAGACCAGACTCAATGTTTTTTGAAGCCCTTTATTATCTAAAGTACATGTCTATACGAACTGATATGTACAGAAAGGTAGATAACTCAGTAGAAGATATCAACGCCACAAAGTACAGGGCGTAATAGCCTGTAATTTAAAGTTGGCGAACGCCAACAGAAAACGATTATTCCATTAAGTAATTAGCCAAGACAGCCATGATCAACTAGCTGTCGGGATATTTATCATTTAGTTACCGTAGGGATGCCTGAAATCAATGTAGTTATGCTTAGTACACTGTGAAAGCTACGTATATCAACAGTTTCTTGTTAGTACGCTGAGTGTTTTCGATTCCAACAAGATGGAAATGCCTTGCTTCTTATTGAACATGCATACTGATAAGAAAAAAAATGCGAAAAGTTTCCTTTTACACCACAAAGAACAAAGCTTGTTTTTCCTCTTCTTTATTTTTTTTAACCTTTCCAGCATTTTGATTTTCCGTAGTACTGTCCTGATTTGTTAGCCATACATTCGCATCTCCATTGTATAGTGATTGATATATTGTGCCCGCAAAATATAGAATCAACAATTGTATAAATGAAAATGTATATCCTGTTTCCAAAGTTGTTTGAATTATGCTTATTTACTATCTCTCTTATATTCTATTCAGATTCTCTTCATCGTCCCATTCGTTGATAAACAGCCATAATCAGTGAGTTTTTCCGAGGAAACGAGAAAATATATTCAAAAGATGGATCCAATTACATCTTCAAAGTCTACCGGGCTTCGCCCTCACACTTCCAGAATCAGTCAGGTTCTCAAAGCCATGCCTACTGATCCGGATGGAAATGTTTTGATCGATGCTAGACATGTCGTTGACGATAACGAGTTGTTGGCACAGATCGGATACAAGCCGGAATTGCGTCGTGAATTTTCGACCATGCAGGTTTTTGGTGTCGCTTTCTCCATTATGGGATTGTTGCCATCTATTGCTTCTGTGACTTCCTCAGCCTTATCAGGGGGTCCAGTTGGTGCCCTTTGGGGTTGGTTTACTGCTTCTTTCTTTGTCTTGTTGATCGGTATTGCTATGGCCGAGTTGGGTTCAGCCATGCCAACTTCCGGTGGTTTATACTATTGGTCCAATTACTACGCCCCAGAAAAGTGGAGAAATGCCTTTTCTTTCCTTGTTGGTAACACTAACTCTTTTGCTTTGATCGGTGGTTTGTGTTCTATCGATTACGGTTTTGCTGAAGAAATTTTATCCATTGCTGTCATCTCCAAAGACGGTGACTTCGATGTCACTAACGGAAAGACTTACGGTGTCTTTGCTGCCTGTGTTGTTGCTCACGTTTTGCTTACTTGTAGTGCATCCTCCAAAGTCTCCAGACTTCAGACCTTCTCCATTATCTGTAACGTTGGATTGATTCTTCTTTTTATCATTGCTTTACCAGTCGGTGTCTACAAGCACGACCACAACACTTTTAAGAGTGCCTCATGGGTTTTCCAAAAGGTCGAGAACTACTCTAACTGGCCAACCGGATGGCAATTCATGATGTGCTGGCAACCAGCTGTGTGGACTATTGGATCGTTCGATTCTTGTATCCATATGAGTGAAGAGGCCAAGAACGCTACCAAATCTGTTCCTTTCGGTATTATTGGCTCCATCAGTGTTTGCTACCTTTTGGGTTGGATTATTATGATTGTCATGTTGTTCTGCATCCAAGGTGACATTGACCACATTCTTGAAACCGATTTCGGCCAACCAATGGCTCAAATCATCTATGACGCTTTGGGAAAGAAATGGGCTATGGCCTTCATGACTTTGATTGCTTGTGCTCAATTCTTGATGGGTGCCTCTATCTTGGTCGCTATTTCCAGACAAATTTGGGCTTTCTCCAGAGATAACGGTTTGCCATTCTCCTCCTTCATCAAAGTCGTCAACAAGAGATTTTCCGTTCCAATGAGAGCCGTTCTCACTGGTGGTGTTGTTGCCTTAGTCTTGGGTTTGTTATGTCTCATCGGTACCACTGCTTCTGGTGCTTTGTTCTCCTTGGCTGTTGCCGGTAACTACTTTGCTTGGGCTGCTCCAATCTTCTTGAGATTGACCTTCGGTAAATACAAGTTCACCCCTGGTCCATTTTACACCGGTCCAATTCTCTCGCCAATCATCAGTTGGATTGCTGTCATTTTCCAGGTCTTTATCATTATCATGATGATGTTCCCAAGTAACAAGGGTGTTGACAAAGAAAGTATGAACTACACAGTTGTTCTTACTCCAGGTGTCTGGATCTTGTCCATGGTTTACTACTTCGCCTACGCTCGTAAATACTATAAAGGTCCATGCAAGACCGTCGAAGACGAAGATGCCGATGAATGTTTCGATGCTGTTCAATTGGAAAACTATATTTCCAGAACTAAAGAACAGTTGATCGACGAGCCAGAAAAGAAAAGCACGTAGTTGCTTCTTTAATTTCTAATCATCTCCTTCCCATTTCATTTCTACCCTTCTCATAGATACTTTCCTTCTTTGCCTATACAGTTAATCTTTTTTGTTGTCTCGCTAATATTTTATATGCTTTTGAAATTAGATATACCTATCACTATTAACTCTGCTTTGTAAGAAGACTTTGATTTTGTGTTATCAATGTAAACTGCCTAGAACGTGACGTTGTTTCCTTTACTATATTTAACAGAAAAATCCTGGAGCTAGGTGAAATGCATCAACAAACAGTAAGGATATGTGCTAAATCCTAACTTAGCACATTTAATGCAGAAACTACAGTTTCTACATTATCATACTAACTTCTCCACAAATTCAAGGGCAGGTTCTTGGCAAGTAGTATAGCGGGAACTAATTTAATACGCTGTGAATGCCCACTAATTTTCTTTTTATCCGGGAAAGTACCATAATTATGGTTACAAACCTGCGAGTGGGTTTTTCCAAATTTGCAAGTTGCAAAAATGAGCCAAAGCTAAGGATTTATACTGACATTGGCAACACCCCAAACGTGGGTTTCAGAGTATCATGGACCAAACGATCTCTATCAAGTCTGATTCACTTCACTGCTACCGTAAACTGTTTAGTTTTATGATTAAAAGCTGACAATTTCTGTAGTAATGCCTATAAATAATAACTAATATGCCCTTTTTTGAGCGAGTTTTGCTGTCATTTTGTTGTTGGTTGTCGATACTCTATTATCAACTGTACGCATTTCTGTGACATACGAAAGACCTACCGTTTTGATATGATGATTTGCTGTCATTTTTCTTCGATTGTCATTTTGCTTTTGTGGGTGGCTCCATTTTTGGTTAGCTCAGTACCAATTAGTACTGAGGGCCAACACTTTCAGAAACGAAGCAGTCAGGCTGTTTCAACTAGTATTTTAGGCTATAAGCCCCAATCAAAGAATATCAAGCTAGTCAAAAAGGGAATAGAAGTTCAGAAGGCTACTATCAAAAAGCTTTGGAACCAAAGTGCTCACGAGTTTCAGACTGATCCAGATTGTGATGGGGACAGAAGAGCATTCAACGCCTGGGATCTGGCCGTTATGCTACAATCCCTAGTTGACTTGTACAAAGTTGATTCTACCAATGCCAAAAAGCTTTACAAGTACATCACAGGGATATACGACTCTTTAGAAAGTAATTACAACTCAGAATTAGGTGCGTATTCTGTCACCGCAAGCAATCTCACCGACGTTGATTATGACGACAACGCTCAAATTGCGTCAGCTCTCATCACTGCTTATGAACAAACAGGGAACACCACTTTCTTAGATAGAGGTAAGATAGTGCTCAATTTCTTAATCGGAGGATGGAACTCAAAGATTGGTGGAATCACGTGGGCTTACAGTAGGGAATATGTCGCGACAATCTCTACCACCGAGACTGCCTTAGCCGCATTGAGAATGAACAGAGTCAAAAGTAACGAGACATTGGTCGAATTCGGGGCTCAATGTATGGATTGGTTGATGCAAAATTTCTGGAGCTCTTCTGATAACTTATTTTACGATGGACGAGGTGATAAGACAGGTTCAGCACTCAATAAGAACCAGTTCACCTATCATCTTGGTACCGCATTATCTGCTGTCGTAACCTTATACAATGAGACGAAAAACGAGACATGGAAGGAATACGCTGATCAGTATGTGAGTAGCGCACTTGATCACGGGTCGCCAATATTCAATAGAGATCACAATTCGACAGTGAGATTCTGGAATGGTGGTTTCAACTTCTCTCAGTTGTTAGTTGAAGGTCTTGTGGATTACTCTGTTCAGTTTGCAAACTCAAATAGCTCCAGTGTCAGCAGCGTGAAGAATGAGCTTAGCAGACAGCTTAGATATCTCTACGATTTTTCAAAAGGGTCTGACAAACTTTATTATAGTGCGACGAACCCACGTTTTAATTCGCAAAAGTTAACTAACTCATGGAATAAAGCCACCGGCCTCTCCGATACATACAGTCAAGATTTAACCCAGTTTTGCAGCAAGAACGCAGATCAACCTGACCGAACATTACTTGTGCAAGGTTCTGTTGCCAGAGCTTTTTTGCTAGCTGCACAAATTATCGATCAAGTCTGAATTGGCTTACTTATAGATTATAGATAGAAATTAATAGATGGTCAACAACCTACTAATATTATGCAATGAATATAAGTATAGATTGAGTCAACCATGATCGGCTAATAGCATTGTTTCTACTAAAGTATTATGGATACTTTCTATAACAATAGTATGCGGGTTCACGCGCGACGGCGTATTGACCCCAAAGAAAAAGCGGCGGTGATTGAAGCTTTCAAGAGTGTCTTGCCGTTACAGGAATGTTTTTAGGACTTCTTATTTCTGTGCAGCTACACTCCACGACTGCTTATCTCCTATCACGGGCATCGCCGACACTCAATCTAAGACGCTCATTTACTTGATTTTCCCGTTTTCCAAAGCACGCAATTAAGTCTCGTATGAAACAAAGTCCCCGAATAATTACCTGAAGAGGCTTGCAACCATCATGGCATGATTTCTGTTTGAGCAAGATTGAGCTATATCAATGCTTGAAACAGTCGCAACGGCCAGCGATGGATGATATAGAGAAAACGGCCTATTGTTCGTAAACAGTCTAGCTGTATTTTACCGAGTTTACTTCCCAAAGAAGCATTTTATATCCGCCGGAGATGTCCTGCCGCAACCTATTATGACTGAAAGACTGAGGAAGAAAGCTAGTGCAAGGTAAGGCTGCACAAAGTTGTGCTTCTTCGACAGCTGTGTAAACTATAGCTTGAGTGTGTGAATTTTCTTCTAGTTTGGATCCCCAAAAAATGGATGTATGAAGGCAAAAAAGGGGCTCGAACATCTTTTCTTGGCCGATAATGCACAACAATCAATTGTTCACAGTACTCTGAAGAGAATACCAAATCCGCCAGTGAGACTACGCTGTCTGGGCAAAGCTTATCATCGTTGTTAATTAATACTAATATATGCATGCTCGTCGGCAGAACTCATTTAACGTTTGCTTTTTCTTTTCATTTTGCCTAAATTGCAGAAAATTGCTACATGTCATATGGCATATTGTAATATTGTGCATGGATGCACAATTGTCAACTGCGCAAAAACAGACAGAAGAGCTACATTTACCTAGTTCACTCTTTACTTACGAGATGTAGAATGGAGCTGAAGTCAACTTCAGCTATGCTCTCTTATATAAAAGACAGATATTGTCCTGTTGTGATAAATGTAATTCGTAGCACTGAAAGAGAAAGAGTCAACAAAGAGCTAAAGAAATATTGATTGCGACATTTTTTACCCAACAGTGAATCAACTGTTAGTTTGCTTGCTTTGATCCGAAGATGCTGAATTCAAAAACCGAAAGTGTCATCGATTACGCTTTTTCGACCGAAGGTAACCCGGAAGTTTTCGAGACCGGATTACCTGATGATGAGCTCAAGGCTAACGTTGAGTTGTTGTTTGCCGACAACCCCTCACTTCAAAAATACAGCGACATTATAAACGCTGGTGCTGTTCTAGCTAACGATGGTGGGCACGTTTTGCCTGAGCATGAAAAGTTATACAATCCTGATATCATTGAAAAAATCGAGTATGAGCGTCACCATTCTATCAAGTCGCAATCCTGGACAATGGCAGGCATTGCTATTGCAGCCTCTTTTGCGGCTCTTAATTTTGGACATGATGAATCTGGTGTTGGTGGTGCGCAACTAGGATACCAAAAAAGATTCCACATCACCGACGAAAATATTCAAGGTTTGGTCAATGCAGCTCCTTACTTGGCAGCTGGTACTATTGGTACTCCTGCAGCTATCTATTTGGACAAGTTCGTTGGAAGAAAAGTCATAATTCTTATTTCCGCATTCTTCGGTATTGTGGGACCGTTATGGCAAGCTTTCTCTCCAAGTATGGGGTCGTTGTTGGCTGCTAGATTGTTTATGGGTATTGGTATGGGTCTTAATTCGTCTGTTGTTCCTTTGTATATCACAGAGTCCGCTCCTGCCAAGAGTAAGGGTGCTTTCCTTATGTTGTGGCAGACATTTGTTGCTTTTGGTGTTATGCTTGGCAGTATTTTCAATCGTGCGTTTGTGAATGTTGGCGGGGGAAAAGCTTGGAGATTGATGATTGGTGCTCCATTTGTTGCGCCTGTTATCACCGCCATTGCCATAACGTTTGTTCCAGAATCACCAAGATATCTTGTCTCTGCAAACAGAAATGAGGAGGCGCTCCAAGTGTTTTTGAAGTTGAGAAATAACGAGATTTCCGCCGCTAAAGAGTTCTATATTTTGTATCAATCCTTGAAGAAGCTCAACGAGATTGAAAAAATTTCAATTCTCCAACAATTCAAGTTATTCTTCACCAATAAAGGGATCCGGTTCACGTTTTTGGTTGCTGCTTTTGGCGTCTTTATGCAACAATACTGCGGTGTCAATATTTTGGTTGGTTACACAACCACCATTTTGGTTAACTCTGGCGTTGATGACGTGACTGCAATTGCAGGAAGTATCGGTATTGGAGGTGGTTGTTTCTTATCCACTTTCTTTTCATCTCAAACCATTGACAGATTTGGAACCAGAAGAATGTTGTTGGTTTCTTTCCCTTTCTTAGCTATAACCCTTTTCTGGTTAGGAGGATCGTTGCATATTACTGACGACGCTTCGAGATTAGGGTCTGGTCTTACAGCAATGTACCTATTCGTTATCAATTACGCTTTGGGAATTGGCCCAATCTCGT
The DNA here is from genome assembly GCA_030564765.1 of Saccharomycopsis sp. NRRL Y-5750. Lineage (NCBI taxonomy): Eukaryota > Fungi > Ascomycota > Saccharomycetes > Ascoideales > Saccharomycopsidaceae > Saccharomycopsis > Saccharomycopsis sp. NRRL Y-5750. The sequence continues at coordinate 210,043 of JAKTZD010000016.1, read as the reverse complement.
GGCTTTATCCTGCCCTTGCTCCATTGAATATCAGAATGACTGTTGCTGCTTTCAGTATGGGCGTCAACTGGATTCTTGATTTCGTTATCACTATGACCTGGCCAAAGATGATCTCTTCCATGACCACCAGTGGTGGGTTGTACTTCTATGGAGCATGGAACATTTATGCTTTCTTTTTTACCTACTTTTTTGTTCCTGAAACTAAGGAGTTAACTTTGGAAGAGGTTGAGACAGTTTTCGCACCAGGGGCTCTTCACTTTGCAACCCACAAGGTCAAGAGATTAATTGGTAAACATGATTGAGTATCGTTTGCTGTATCTTTCTTCTTCGTGTATATCGCTTTCAGTATACTTATCCAAAGGAAGCGATTGATTTTACTTTTTTGATAAATTCACAGTAACTAATCTATCTGATTTACTTTTTGTGTGTAGATGGTTGTGTGACCGCTCAAAACTGAAGTGAAAAATTTAGCATCCAAGAAATGATAACATTTCGATCTGGAAAAAATTATACGGGATGTTTTTTGTGCAATTGTTGGGAATTTGACGATGTAAAAAAGAAAAAAAAAAGGAGAGCACGAGTTGCTTACTGTGTTTGTTGCTGAAAAGTCAAAAAAAATGAGCCAACACCGAGAATAGTTTATCAGCCCCTGACTTTATCATCTGGGTTCACCACAATCATTTCAATAGATGGATCCTTACACCATGACAAATCTTTCACATTCATAAAAAAACATGCATTCCAAAACCACTAACGCCACTGCAAAAACTTATTAAGCGAGAAGAAAAACCGATTGCAGAAAATTATGAGTAATCGATGAGCCAGGATAAGTCAGAAAAATTTCGAGTTATTTCAAGATAAATGTGAGAAGAATGCATATCTATAGAACTAGATCCAAGCTGTTTATCTTACTGAAAAGCAAACAAAAGGAGTGCAAATATGGTAGAAATAGATAAGACAAAGAGATCGGCTCTTTTTAGACGGGTCACAAAGGAGACTAGCATCCAAATATCTCTTAATCTTGATGGGGGACCTTTGGAGTTTGAAAAGTCGATCTTAGACAAGGATTACTCTCAGCAACTCAAGATCCATAACGAGAAGTCCGTGACAGACTCTGACCAGTTTATAGAGGTGCACACTGGTATTGGTTTTTTGGACCACATGATAACGGCCTTGTCGAAGCATGGAGGATGGTCGATTATTGTTGAATGTATTGGAGATTTATACATCGACGATCACCACAGCACAGAGGATATAGGAATTGCTCTTGGGGAGGTCTTCTACAAGGCAATTGGTCAAATAAAAGGTGTGAAACGGTTTGGGTATGCTTATGCACCATTAGACGAAGCCTTGAGTAGGGCTGTTGTTGACCTTTCGAACCGTCCATTCGCAGTTGTGGAATTAGGCTTGAAAAGAGAGAAAATCGGGGATTTGAGCTGTGAAATGATTCCTCATTTCATTGAGAGTTTTGCCCAGGAGGCCAGAATTACAGTTCATGTTGATTGTTTACGTGGATTCAACGATCATCATAGAAGTGAAAGTGCATTCAAAGCATTGGCTTTGGCCATCAAAAGCTCTATTTCGTATACTGGAAGCAATGATGTTCCAAGCACCAAGGGGGTTTTGTTCTAATCGTTCATGCCATAACCAATTGATTGAAAGAATTTTATTTTGCATTGTGTTTGTAAATTATCATTTATGTCTTGTAGATTTGTGACTTGTACTGGTGCTGTGGTGGTTAGTTGAAGTCTGCATTGAAAACCCCCCATTTTTCTCGATGCACTCCCATATTTTGATGTGATTTTTCTGTGGGCATGCAGCTAAAAAATAGCGAAATGCAAAAAAAATTTTCACGATCGTTAGTATGTGATCTCATCTCATCCTTATGTGAGTGTGTCACACTGGAAACAAGTTATATACAGTATAATACAAACAGTTTAAGAGGATCAAGAAAAAAATTAGCATGATAAGGGGATCCACAATCATCACCTGTGCGAACAGATGTTTCCATACATTTGGAGGTGTAGCCTCAAAAGAGAAAGCACCCTCTCTTGCAGACAAAGGAAAGAGTTTTGAGAGATTATTTCCTGTAAACAAGAGGGTCAAAGCGTGGGAGAGAGCAGGCGAAGACAAGGAGACTTTCTTCAAGAAAAGATATGCGCATGTGCATGCTAAAGAAAAGAAGTTCAGAGAGGAACAGCTCTCGAAGAGATCTCAGCGGGACGAAAAGCCAGATCGCCCAGTTTTCAGAACCCCTAGACAGAGTAAAATATCGATAATAAATCAATTCAAAAAAAATAATCCACTAGTCGAATACGTCTATGGAACATCTCCTGTGATAGCAGCATTGAATTCCTTCAAAAGAAACGTTTTCACGAAGTTGTTGGTGCTGGGTACTTCCACAAAAGATCGGGAGATCATCAAGATAGCGAAAGAAAAGGAGATTTATATTGAGCATACAGACAAGCATCATCTCAATATGCTAAGTAATAATAACCCTCACAATGGGGTGGTGTTGGAGACTCGTCCTATTGAGTTGGACACCATAACAAGATTGGGTGCTGTCACTGAAGATCAAAGCAACTATGAGGTTGTGAAGAATATCTTAGGTGAGCAAGAGATTGAAACTCACGAGACCGTGAGAGCTTCTCACGATACCTATCCATTTGGAATCTTACTAGACGAGATAACAGACCCTCATAATCTAGGTGCTATCATCAGATCAGCCTACTTTTTGGGCGCAGATTTTGTCATTGTCACCGAAAAAAATTGCGCTCCTTTATCTCCTGTTGTGGCCAAAGCATCGGTAGGAGCCTTAGAATTGATGAACATATATTCGGTTGACAAGCCGTTACGGTTTATAACGGAGTCGCAGAAGGCTCAGTGGAAATTTGTCTGTGCAGACTCTGCGGCATCGTCTGCAAATGAGACCAATAATTTGGTCGAGTTGAGCGATTTGAAGGACTTATTGCATTTGAATCCATGTGTGCTAGTTTTGGGTTCTGAGGGTTCTGGAATCCGGAAGAACATAATAAACAGAAGTGATTATAATGTTGAGATCTCGCCTTCAAGAGACTCGGGAATGATTGATAGTTTGAATGTCAGTGTTGCTGCTTCGTTGCTTATGTACAACTTTATGAACTAAACAATAGAGCGACGACGGAGTGCTGTACTTGAGGGAGAGTGCAACGGTAAATAGATCCAAGCTCTCTTAGCTAAAGAGGAATACTATGTCAATATGTGAGCTAAAGGAAAGCAATAACGGTAGGTAAAAAATTATAGCAAATAGACCACATTCCTACGGTTTACGATCTGCAGAATAATAAATTTTATATATTCCTGTCCATAAGTTACATTACTAGGCTGCAATCTCTGATGGTCCCGAAGGATCCTTGATACCCAATTGAGCCTTTTTCTTTGCAAGTTTCTTGCGCTCGTTTTCGAGCAATTGTTCCTCCATGTCGAGGTTTTCCTGGATGTTCCATAATTGCTTGTACAAAGACCCGGGCGTGCCCAACAAGCCGAAATGGTCACCCTCCTCTTTGACAGTTCCGTTCTCCATAACAATGATCTTGTCAGAGTCTGCTATCGTACGTAATCTGTGAGCAATAGAAACACTGGTGGTGCTGTCGTTAAGACCCTCTTTGTGGAAGATCTCTCTGATTTCCTTCAACAATGCCTGCTCAGTCTGGGTATCCAATGCTGAGGTTGCCTCATCAAAGAAAGCAATTGGGGATTTCTTGAGAAGCAATCTAGCAATAGCAAGACGCTGTTTTTCTCCTCCAGAGATCATCATACCTCTTTCACCAACAATAGTGTTCCAGCCCTCAGGCGAGTCCTCAATCAATCTGTCTAGCTTGACCTTGTGGATAATACTGGCGATTTCTTCGTCAGTGGCGTCCAATCTTCCGTATCTGATGTTCTCTAAGATAGTGTCGTTGAATAAAGGCGTGTCTTGAGGAACAACACCAATGGCTCTTCTTAAAGAGTCCAATTGCAAGTGTTTCACATCCTGGCCATTGATGAGAATTCTGCCACTGTCTACATCGTAAAATCTGAAGATCAACTTCAAGATGGTTGATTTACCACTTCCAGATGGGCCTACAATGGCGACTTTTTCTCCCGCAGGGATGGTAAACGACACATTGTCCAAGATCTTGCGGTGCGAATTGTATCCAAAGGAAACATTCTCAAAAACTATTTCGGGTCCAGATCCATTGGCTGGCAAAACCAAAGGCTTGGCTCCTGGTAAGTCCTTGATTTTGACCTGGTTGCGGTTGAGCTTGAACAAGGTTTCCATGTCCAACAAAGACTGTTTGAGCTCACGGTACACCGATCCAAGGAAGTTCAAAGGAACAGACAACTGGAACACCAACTGGTTGATGAGAACCAAGTCTCCCACGGTCAATTGGCCCGCAGCAACGCTCTCACATGCCATGTACATCATTGCAGTCAACGCAGAGGTGAAAATCAAGTTCTGGCCAGAATTCAAGAACGCCAACGAGGTTGCCACCTTTATCTGGGCGTTTTGGTACTTTTCCAAGGCTGCATTGTACTTTCCAACTTGGTAGGCTTCGTTGTTGAAGTATTTGACCGCTTCGTAGTTGATCAAAGTGTCCAAAGCCACACTGGCAGCCTGGTTGTCCGCATTGTTGGCCTTTCTTCTGAATCCGGTTCTCCAGGTGGTGGTTCTGATGGTGAACACAGAATAGGCCAACATGGTCAAAAGAGTCACTGCTGCAAACTTATAGCCGTAATTGTAGGTCAAAATACCACAGACCATGGATATTTCAAGAGATATTGGGATGATGTGGAACACCATCGCAGTCAAAACATACGATATACCCTTGGTACCTCTGTCGATGGCTCGTGTGAGACCCCCTGTCTGTTTGGACAAGTGGAAGCCAAGATCCAAGTTCAACAAGTGTGTGAAAGTGTCGTTGGCGATTTTTTTGATCGCACCCTGGGCAACTCTTGCAAAAACCGCGTTTCGCAATTCTCCCAAGACCACAGCACCAAATCTGGCACCCCCATAGGCCAAAATGAGACCCCCGGCCAAGGTGGTAACGGTTCCGATCTCATTGACCCAGTCGATGTTCATCGAGTCGATGATCGACTTGAAGAAGAAGGGCACCTGGACGTTCAAAAGCTTGGAGAAAACCAACATCGAGAGCGCAAGGATCACTCTGATTTTCGCATTGGTGTTGTTCTTGGGCCATAGTTTGCCCAACAACTCCTGGATGATTTTCACCTGGGGCACTCTGAGCGAGGTAGGCAATAAGGTGCTGCTTTTTGGCAGTTTGTCCTTCAACTTGATGTCGCGCGGGGCTTTCACTGCGGCCTTTTTCAAGGCGTCTTTTGCGGGGGAAAACACGCAATTGCTGGTGTGGAATCTCGTAGACAAGATCTTCGAGCCCTTCCCAAGGACGTTTTTCTGGGCCGGACGGTTACTGAGGGTGCGGTGAAAACTGATTGAGAGTCGCACAGTGGGCGACAAGCATTGCAGGGGGAGCCTGTTTGCGGGCAACAAGAGGCTTGACCTGGAGAGAGATTTCCACATTTTGAATTGTGTCACTGACTGTCAATTGAGAGTGGTGCCGGACAGGTCTATGGTGGGCAAGATGATGTTGAGGCTTTATTTTTCCAGTTTGATTTTTATTTTTTCTGCGAGTATGTTTTTCCCATGTGGGACGGCCTCTGATTGGCAGAGGGGCGATTGGATCATCACACATGATATGCGGAGAGACAACATGGGTGTAACACCAGGGATGGATGGATAGCATGTATTTTTGTGGCATTACTACGCCGAAAGTAAAAACAAAACTTTTGTGCCTTGAGGTTATATAGGTATATAGAGTGGTTATATAGGTATATAGAGGTGGTTATATAGCTGTATAGAGCGATGGTTATACAGCAAAGTTCATATAGATGCAAAGACAGGTTAGAAATAAAGAAGGCCTCTCTTAGGGCCCAATGATAAGTAAGATCGAAAGAAGAGCAGATGGTCAAGCAACCTCGAAGAAGTAGTCTGTTAGAGAGGAAATGGCCACCGAGCTCTCCGACTCCGCGTCAGTAATATAGTCAACATTGAAGTAAACACCCCCAAGAACAACAATCCGCAAGTTCTTCAACACCCCCGTGATCCTGCGCAAAAACTTCAGACAATGTGTGTGGACAATCAAGTATATCACAAGCTGGAACTCCTCGATAAACTGCTCCTTGAAAGCGTCAAAGTCGTAGTCGTTTCCAAAAGGCGCAAAGTCGTACACAAAGCCCTCGTTGTCCTGGCTCATCATGAGATTGCTGGTCAAAACTGTCGAGTATTTGATGATGTCCAACGTCGAAACTGACAAGCTGTTGAAGTTGGGGAGTCTTCTGGCTAGACGCGACAAAATCGCAAAGAAAAGGCGCGAATAGAGCGGCGTTTTTTCCTTGGAAAGGTAGTTGAATCCGTCGTCAATGACATCCTCGCGGGAGTCGTGGCTGCCATGCAAACTGTCGGCGTTTGCAAAGGCCTTGGCTAGCTGCCCCTGTCTCGGCGACAAGTAGCTTTTGGCGTACTTTTCAAAAAGGAGTCTTCCGTGGCAGCAGCGCTCGCAATGACAGTCGTTCAACACGTCCATAAAGCTTGTTTTAAAGACCCGCTGGTCCACAGCCGCCGGCGGGCTGTGCGGGTCGTAGTACATGCACGTGCTGTAGAAGAAGTCCTCAATAATCAAGTATTCGAGGCTCCTGAGCTTCTCAAGCTGGCCAATAAGCCTGCTCATAGGCGGCCACAAGCTGGCAGACTTGACGTGCGCGTCTAGATTGAGACAGAGGTACTTCAAGCCGGAAAAGTGCCGCAAATTGGCCATAACGATGTCGCTGAACCGTTTGCTGCCACTGAGAGACGCGTCGGAGCCCAGGGCGTCCACAAGCTGGTTGCTGTCGCTGTTGATGATGGAGAGCTTCTCCAAAGGGACGACAAGCTGATGCTTGGACACCCCCCCCTGTTTCTGCACCCCACACGTGCTTGCTGCAGAAGCGGACGTCTCGAGCAGGGAGTTGCTGGGGCAGTAGCAGTAGGAGCTGGCGGCAAGTTGCGGGAAATTGTACATTGCAGCTGCAGCCAAGCTGTCGCTCCCTGCGTATTCATGCAGCTGGCCTGCAGCATGGAGGAGCCAGTCGCTGAAGAAGCCCCCAAGACACTGGTGTTTGCAGTCAGACACGCCGCAATGGCACACAATCTCCAAGTTCTTGAGGTAGTTCAAGTCGAAAACGGCGGCAAAGTCGCCGAAATTGAGCAGCAGCTCGGGCGCGGTGTGCGTGTAGGCAAACGAGAGCGTTGCGAGCCTGATCTGCGAAAGATTGTCGCCCTGGAAAATAAGCGCGAGCTTGGAAAGAAACTGGAAATCGAAAACCTCGGCGCTTAGGTAAAGGGCGTTAAGGTTGTAGAGAGCCCGGAGGCCGTTGTAGCCCAACCCAAACGCGTCTGGGCGGGGAACGCACGCCGGGGTTTGGTGTATGGCCACCTTTTCGATGGAGAGCGGCAAAAGGTTGAGGTCGTTGACCTCGGTCACCTGATAGAACCGCAAACTGGTGAGCTGCCTGCGGGAGCCACTGTGGCGGGTCCGAAGATCACCCCCGTTTTTGCACGGGGCCCACACTGCGTCGCTGGAGAGCACCGGGGTGTATGAGTTGGAGGCGCCTAGCTGCTCGTGGAGATTGGCGTTGTCGATCTGCTGGAGCCTTTTTTTCGCATAACTGAGGTAGTCTCCAAAGTAGGCCACGTTGTTGACGTCGAAGTTCATAAGGAGAAGGTTCTTGTTGCAGTTTTTCCACGTCAAGTCGTAGAGGATGTCGTACGGGTTGTAGCTTGTGGCTGTGGAGGATCCTAGGTCGAAACGCGTCAAAATGACGATCTCGTTGATAAGTTCGCCTAGCAAGTGCGGGTTGTTTATAAGACTACGGTAGAAAAGGTCGAGCCTACTGGCCAGCAACACAGTGTAGTCGTTCGACACGTGCTGCTTGAACTTGGCCTTGGAGCCGCTGCTCGAGTAGTCGCTGTAGTTATATGGCGAGTGGTATATGTCAAGAGCCTCGGAAGTGTCGTCCACTATGGCAATCTTCAGGAAAAGCCTGATTTTTACAAGCGACTGGAAAAAACGGCACGTAAGCCCTAAACTAAGCAAGTCTTTGACGTCCACAACGCTCTCCACAATGCAGCTGAGGATGTCGATGGGCAAATCAATGATTTTGGGCCGCGATCCCCGCGCATGCGGGTTTGTGGCCCGTGCCCGCGAGGGGAGGCGCATGCGGGCCGCCTGGGACGGGGACCCGCGGGTCTCGTTTTTTGTGGGCGTGTTGGGCCCGAAAATCTCAAAGAACGAGCCCTGCTGGGACCCCGAGATGTTGTCGAAAAGCTCGTTGAAGCTGGGGGATTCCTTGAACTCCTCGGGCTGGGCCCTGTCGGAGTCCTGGTAAGTGCGGAGTCTGGGTAACGAGGATGTGCTCATTATAGGCGGATTCTACAGGAACATGTGGTATGGATGTCGCTGTACCAAACACAGGATATATTCACCGGACAGAAACACAACCAGACTTTCAGTACTAAAGCTATTCGTCCCATATTTATATGTAAAGCGAGCCACCGCAACAGGCGTCGGAAAATGACACAATGATGGGGGGTGTATTGCCTCAATTGTGCAAAAAACCAAAACATTGCGCCAAACCTTGATTGTGCACCCCCAGCGGCCTCCAGGGAAAAAGGAATGACGGCTCAGCAACGCAGGCAAAAACCAATGGTAATGCCCCTACAGTTGTTGGGTGGAACTTCATTGCTCCCGGTTGCTGCACATATGCGTGTACAACAAAGGTCTGGGCTCAGCAGCAATACGAGAAAATTTTGACTTCTAAATTGCGCAGTGATACCTATTGTGGGGCGACGGTGATCCGCCTTGATTCGCAACCTTGAGAGGGCAACACGCTGGGGTGAAAACTTTGCAGTGAAAATTTGTTTTGGCCAGACAATCCGGGTGATTGACAGGAGGGATGGCTGCGTCCGACTGCATGGAGTGATTCATCAAATGCTGCCTTTTACGGAAAGCGCTATACACGGGGGATGGGGACATATGACCAGAAATGAGGAGAGAACTGGCCGGAGCTCTTAACACGTGTAGCAAGTGTGTTATGAGTACCACGCGCGTTCGAATGAGGAACACGATTTGCCTCACAACAAAAGCTGCAGACCCTGAGTCAAGGAAAGACGCCTGTATACAATACATACACCACCAGAGCCCACCAAAGTAGGGATTTGCACTACCAGAGAAAGAGATTCGCGCGAAGATTTTGTGAAGATTGATTATTGGATCTGGGTCGCAGCCAGTGTCTCTCCTTGCGACATTAAGGCGAATGTCAAAAAGAAGTCACTTTGTGCGTTCTACAGGGCAAAAAGGATGTTAAATTGGGTGGGGAAATCCGGTCATTCGGTGCTGTCTTGACATTGTCTCTGATTTATTTATTAGAACATCCATGAGCTGAAAGTTGCTCGAGAGGGCGTAATGTAACAATAAGAGGCATTGCAAAAGGAGTAATCAGAGTGTACACTGTTTCAAAAAATTGTCGTGATCGCATAATTTTCTGTGTAATGCTGTTGTCACTTTGGTGATTACAGGAGTTGAGTAGCATGAGATAATTGAAATGGATCTTATTGTATTAGATAAATAGGTTATTGACACCAAAAGGGAAAAGAAAGATACTAAGTGAAGATCAGAAAAGAGTGTACCTCGCGCTGATCAAAAAGAAGGTAGAGAAAAGATTCTCTGAGAAGTGCAATATGTGCATTAAGGGGAGTCAGCGACTTCAAACAATTGTCAGACCCCTCTGACGAATCACTTAAAGAGGCTCGATATTCGATATTCTCCTTAAAAAAACGAGAAATGACGTTAGGCGTTCTCCTTGTGAGTGGGAATCACATGAAATATGACATTAGACTCCCCTTTATGAGAATCATATGGTGTTATATTGCATGTGAGTGTCTAAAGGCATTGACTGCGGGGAATTATATCAGACAGCTTCTATTGAGATGGAGCAGTTCGAAAGACTAATCCATCATGAATAACCTATTGAACTATAGATATATCTGAGTCTGAAAAGACAATCAAATATTGAACTCTGATCGATCATTCAACATTCTGGAAAGCAAGTTAGTAAAGCTACCCTTTGATTCAATATACTAACAAAACCACGATAACCCTCAAGGAAATTATAACTCATCATAAGTTTGGATTGAAAAAAGTTCTCGTCAAAGCTCTAGCCTTCCCGAAGGATAAACTAGAACGTGTTCAGGGGATTGACAGATTATTTTTAGTTTCTAATCATCTAGAGCATCCTTGAGTCATCCGGTTCGTAAAGCTAGAAAATATAACTTACTTATTATCTACCCTTAGTGCTGTAATCAATCGACGGCACTTCTATGGTGTACACCGTAAGCAATGTGAACAATAAGAAGAAGAAACACTGAAAATTTTTTCACTGTTTTCATATCGACTCAGAATCAGCACTCGAATGTTTTTGATTTTGCTTCACTTTTTTTTTCAGCTGACGCGTTTCGATTCTCAGTGTCGTTTAAGCTTTTTCACTCATAAAGTGGTTTGCCAATCTGGATATCATGCGCAAACTGCTCGTAGAAATAGTGAAGCATCAAGCACATAAAGACCGAAAATGAAACAGGCCACTTTGAGCAGATTCTTCAAGAAGGTGCCCGAACCAGCTAGGCAGAAAGATGTCGTTGAAAAGACGAAAAAAGAGAAACAGAAAACTAACGATGAGGTAGTGTTGATCGAAGAAGATACTCCAGAGGAGAACGATGACGGCAGCGACTACAAAGACGACGAAGAGGAAGACAATGAGCAAGCCGAAATATCAAAAGATTCCGTTTCAAGCTCGGCGACATCTGTTGACGTTTCACAATTCAAATACGGATCTGAATCAAGTCTGGATTACTTGACAGATGCTAACAAACAGCGACATCATCAGCGATTTGTCTCCAGATTGACCCATGCTGTTAGAACCAGAAAATCCGATGGGAACGCAGAAAATGAAAACGAGGAGGATGAAAGTATTAGTCATAAAAGCAAAAGACGCAAAACTGCTGTGGAACTCACGCCTTTGGAGAAGCAGATTGTTGATTTGAAGAACGCCAATCCAGACAAATTATTGGCTGTCAATGTTGGGTATAAGTACAAATTCTACGGAAAAGACGCGGTGATTGTGGCCAAACTTTTAAATATCTCTGTAGTGCCTGCACGAGAGACATTGAAGGGCGGAAATAAGGGTTATTACGAGATGTTGGCTTATTGTTCCATTCCCGATACACGTATGCCTATTCACCTAAAAAGAATTCTCTCTCAAGGACACAAAGTTGGCGTTGTTGAGCAGACCGAACAGGCAGAGACTAAAACAGGTAAAGGCCCGCTTGCCAGAGAATTGACCAAGATATACACTGAAGCTACGTATATAGATGATGATGATGGGCTTTTAGGAGGCAAAGTGGACGCTGTTTTCAACAGCAAACAAGAGGGCCATTGCATCATGAGCATTTTGGAGACTCCAATTAACGAAGGGGAATCGGATAATATCTCAGTCTCCGTTGTGTATGTGAATCCCGTTAGTGGAGAGATTGTGTACGATACATTTGACGACGATTATTTGAGAAACGAGTTGAGCACAAGAATCTATCACAGTCTGCCTAGCGAGTATATCACTTTGAATGCAAATTTGTCCAAAAGAACCGTGCACAAAATCAAGAATATCCAGGCAAAGAGCAAGATATTTGAGTTGGAAGAAGGCAAGAGCGATCTAATTACCGAGATGCTTGACTATTTCCACAGAAAGACTAGTCAAAGCGCAAAAATCGACGAAATATTGGCGAAATTGACCAGTTTGCCCAAACAGGTTCAGAAATGCTGCCAATTGATGATCCGTCACTTGAAAGAGTTCAATCTCGACGAAATCATGGCTATTTCAGGCTCACAGTACCACGACTTCCAAACTGTGAACAGAATGATCCTTGACGGAGAAACGATCAAATCCTTGGAGATATTCAATAATAATACAACAGGAACTACCCAGGGAACCCTCATAAAGATTCTTGACCACACAAAGACGGTCTTTGGATACAGATTGCTTAGACGGTGGATTATGAGTCCTTTGTTGGACGCAAGTCTCATCGAGGCAAGATCTACAGCAATAGAAGAGCTTGTTACTAAATCAATGGAATATGGGATCATCGAGACTCTTGAGCAGAAATTGAAAACCTTGCCTGATTTAGAGAAATACTTGAACAGAATACACTACAAAAGATGTTCAAGACAGGAAGCATACAATTTCCTCAAGATATTTGACAATTTGATTGAAAATTTTACTCTGAAGTACAAATCTTCTCACCAGCAGCAGCCGCGGTCAAAGCTTCTCAAAGAGGACATTTTAGATGAACTTCTTAGATCATGCGAAGTATTACAGCCTAGGGTCGAAAAACTTATATCAATGTTAGATCCAGCCGTAGCTAACGATCCACGGGATCCAATAGAGCACAAGATAAACTACTTCAAAAGAGGCCAGTTCCAAGAATTGGAGGAAATCCATGCAAAGATAGAAAACATCGACGAGAATTTTGCCAGTGCTTTAATAAAGATAAGAAGTTTCATGAAAAAGCCCTACTTGGAGTACAAATCAGTCGCTAAGGAGAAATATCTCATAGAGGTCAACAGATCAAACAGGATCAAGGTTCCAGACAGCTGGCTCAAAATCAACGAGACAAAGACAATTATACGCTATCGTCCAAAGGAAGTGGCCGATTTGATGAAACAGTTGAACTACAATAAAGCAGTACTCATAAATAAGAACGATGAGCTTTTCTCAGGCGAATTCCTCTCTAGAATAGACGAGAACTATTTAGAGTTTGACTCCATGATCAAAAGTTTGGCCAATCTCGACTGCTTGTTATCGTTGGCGATTACTGCCATTCAAAACGACCAGTACATCAAACCTGCGTTCAGTGAGGAAAGAATAATCAGCATCAAAGAGTCCAGAAACCCTATTCTTGAAGACATTAATGGCTCGGCAACAGGCGCCTCGATTATCAGCAACGATATCAACATCCGTGAAAAGGGAGGACGTCTCGTTACAACATTAACAGGGGCTAATATGGGTGGTAAATCGACCTATGCCAAACAGGTAGCTCTTATGGTAATCATGGCGCAAATAGGCTCGTATATACCTGCAGAAAGTGCAACAATGAGCATCATAAGCTCCATATATACGCGTATGGGGTTCAATGATAACTTATTCAGCGGCGAAAGCACATTTATGGTTGAAATGAAGGAATGCTTGAAGATCATCAACCAATGCGATTCGCGCTCCTTGGTGATATTGGACGAGGTTGGAAGAGGCACTGGAACCATTGACGGGATGGCTATTGCTTATTCTATAATGGATTATTTGATTCTGCGCTCAACACAGCCTCCAATGGTGTTGTTTATCACACATCATTCGGAAATTTGTTCCATGTTGAGCAAAAAATATCCAGACATAGTGGGAAATAATTACATGGATTATCAGGTCAATTACACACAAGACGATAATAAGATTGGTGAAGTGACGTTTTTGTACAGATTGAAACCCGGGATTGTTAACAGCTCCTACGGGATAAATGTTGCCAAAAAATGTTTGATCAAGGACGAGATAGTTGACCATGCTTTTGAGATTTCTAAAGCGTATCAGAAGAGAATTGCTGAGAATAGAGAGACCACAAAGGGGTTGAAACTTCGGAAATTATTCAATGAATTAATGGATTATAGGGGGAGTATTGATAATGAGGAGATAAATGCGGATTTGGATGTGAAAATCAAGGAGATAATGGAAATTGAATAAGAAAAACACGATGTTTGTGTTACGCTGATATTTGCTATTAAGTGCGTGCTAACTTTATGAGATAAATATTCGTTTCTTTTCTTTGTAATGTTTGCATTTGTATTAATACAATTGTTTTATATCGGCTATGTGCTGACCTTCTCCATGCACCATATTCTGAAAATATACAAAGTATTGTGATGTCAATTAATTGAGCTGAATACAAAATTGCACATAGATTACATTCTCAACAATAAGCATTACATCACGCATTAATTACGTTCCAGCAAGTAAATTCCCTTTTACATCCTACAATGGACTATGCGTAAATACACATTTATTTTTTGTTTTGTTCGTGCGCGTTGAACATTCCAATACCCGTACGTAGAGAAAGATTCAATAAAAAGTAGAAAGACAAAGACAGAAAAAGAAAAGAAATCGTCGGTAATATACATAAAGTGTTTTACAAAAAAGTCGTGATTGCGACAACTAGTTGAAGAACTGGGTGTTTTGCTCCAAAATAGAGATTTCCATGCCCTTGTTAGGGTCGTAATAGGTTCTCACATTGCCGTGAGGAGTAATTTGAATCATTCCTCCGTCTGGATGTTGATAAGATGGCCATTCTTGGCTTTCGAATTTGATAGAGGCGTTTTCAGACCCGTGGGAAGACTTCAATTTTTTGGTCACTTGATCGTTGCTAGCCTCTTCATCATTATACTCCGTAGTGGCACTCATTGCCGCAGAGGAGCATCCAGAATTGGAAAAGGTGTCAGTGTCCATAGTTTCTACATCGTTGTCGTAGTACATGTCACCTGCTTCCCCGTCGTCTCGCGATCTTCTTTTGGCGTTGTTACCGTTGTTGTTTTTCATTTGGTGGTATTTCAACTCCTGCATTTGCGCGTCTGAAAATCCCTTTTGCATCAAGGCATAATTGCGATTGGCAGTCTCATTGAGGGTAGCGTTATAGCCTTTGGAGTCCTGGGAGGGGTACATGTTGTCGGAGACCGGCTGGACAGCAATGCATGCCGAGGAGTTCATGTTTGAGCACGCTGAGGGGCAGTAGTACATGTTGAAGCAATGATAGGTTTTTGAAGTGAAGGAATTTTCGGGGAAAAACCCTGTGGAATATTTCGCGTGAAAAATTTAGTATGTCAAAAAACGCACAATTGAGGACGGTTCCTGCAGTAAAGAGAGAGGAGCCTAAGGTGATTGCAAGTGAAGAAGTTGTAGAGGACACAAGACTGGGAATTGTGTGAAAAGCAAAGGAGTAAAAGATGTAAAAACGCGTGAGGTGGAGGACTTAATTAATCGATGCTCACAATAGAATTGAGGTTGGGGACAGTGAGAATAGTACGCGATAGTTGGTACAACAGTTATATAAAACCAGAAGCAAGAAAAAGAGAGAAAAATCCTATCAGAAGGAAAGACATTTCAAAGGATAAAATTGTACAAAAAGAAGTGAGAGATGTCTGGATATTTATATATCCACCTAATATAAGCTTCTGCATATAGAAAGCGGTTTCCTGCTACAGAGTTCCTACTCCAGAACTTGTTCTACTACTGAAAGGATTTTGTAAGGCGCATTTTTTTTCAAGCACTGTTCGCTCTTTGTGGCTAGCTGGGAGCATGTATGGGCTTTTGTGTGTTTGTGGGTGTGTATTTTTACTAATTATTACTGTTCTAGGACGAATTGCTCCAGAAACTAACCCAGGAGTTAAAACACACATTGTATAGAGGTGCTCCAGAGGTACTTTAAAGGCACTAAAACACCAAAGGACGCATTGCGAGGGCTTCTTTGCCCGCCCTTTCCTTTTTACAGGCCAGGGCACCTGACTGGCAAAACAATAGCTGAAAATTTTTTTGCTGGCTTGGCTGGCTCGGATGAGGGCGAAAAATTTGCCTGAGGGCCTGGACCCCGCCGGCAGCAGGGCGGGGGGAAGCCCGAAAGGGCGACCAATTAAAAGCGAGTAAAGACTTTTCTAGAAAAAATAGAGTTTGTTTTGGGAAGCGGCAGGGCTCACAACTCAAAATCGAGCCCTGGAAGTGGTATAGGAAGGATTAAATGTATGCATGCGCATGGGATGCGTGCATAGCCGCTGCGCATAACCAGGGCACAAAACCGAGTAGTGGACCGTACGCAAAATCGTGAGTATAACCAGGGCACAAAATCGCTCAGCGTAATGGGTTCCAAAACCGAAAGTATAACCAGGGCGCATAACCTACTCGCTATGGTTTGCTTGAGAAAATTTTCAGGGTAACATAACCCGTCAGAATGGTGTACGTTTGAACAAGCGACTCTGAGAAAAAGGTGACCCTCGGCATTCGAGAGCTCGATTCAATCTCCGAAAGCGTGTAACACGAAGCGAAACAACATCCCACTCGTACTAGTCAGAACTACTCGTGGACAGTAACCTTCCTAACCAATGTATAAAGCGCGTATTATCTCTATCTATAAAGGTATATCTATGACAATAGGGAAATCAAAAGCCTCCATAACCACCATTTAACAGCGAAATTGAGACAAGGGGAAAAATCCTGTAGAGAGTTTTCACCCCCATTTTCCGCTTAGTCACTTTCCGTAGAGGAGACCAAAAAAAAAATGATATTATAATCATTTTGTCTACACCGCACAACTGTTACTGGATTTGACATCATTTTTGGCTTGTTCCTGCACGAATGTGCCTCCATTTACGATACAAATTGCAATTTGCGTTGCTATGCGATTGGGAAGTTCGCTGATTATGCGAATGTCCCAACAATATTGTAGAGGTGTGTTGTAACAGGTGAGGAGTAGCACTTTGGTTTGGAGATAATGGCATGATCAATACGCTTTGTTGGAGATATAATGCTTACCGTAATATGTAATGAGCAAGTATTGTCGTACACGCACTGTCCTCAGTAGCTTGTTCACCATTACACTTCGAGCATGTCAATAACCATTTTTCTCAGCATATCACCCTCTCCTTCCGGAGATGTCACCCACCACTCCTCCTAGCCCCAACACTCCTCTAAAGGTATATAACGATATATATTGAGTTGATAAAAGACAAGGTAATAAATATAAAAAAAAACTGATATAAAAAAGGTGAGACAAAAAAAATTGCTAAGATACATATGAGATGAGCTGGGCCAGCTAGCTTTTAGAATGCAATTAAAAGCATTACAATTGCAGCATTACTCTACCTCAGACCATTAGTCCTAAAATATCAGTCGCCAGTAAGACCTGCTTCACCGCCTGGGCTTTCCTCTGTGGGTCCATTCCCAAATATGCGCTGCCAAGAGAGTCTCGAATCATGTTTTCACATGAGAGCTTCTACAAGAGCTGAACAAACAGGAAAACCTAAAGAGGAAAGGAACATCAAACGGCATAAAGCAGACACATAGTGACAGCTTGAAAATATAAAGGACACAAAGGTTCGTCAATGTATCCGGAGTCCCGTTTGTAGTGCACTATCTTAACGATTTTGACTTCGACTTTTTTCTCATTTGCTTGATGCAGGTTATAGGCGATGTGGTCTTGGGGACGACAATAGTGAATAACCCATGACGATTATCCTTAACTACCATCAATCTCCGCAAACAAACATCGCACCGCTTGAATTCTACAAATTTGAGAACCCTGTCCCTGGAGGAGTAGATAATAATGACTGCTGCATTACTACTCCCATTGTTGGCAAGATTCTTCTTGAAAGCAATTTTGATTTCATAATCGCTGAATGCACACTCAGGAGGCTCAACAAGGACCTCAATGAGTTCCCGTTCGCGAGCCTCCTTGGCTACTTGTATCTTGTAGGCTTTCTGGTCTTCGGATGTTGTGATCTGGATCTTTGGTTGAGGCAAAGGCTGGCCATTGCTGGCAAACTCGTTGTCATTATTGTTGTTGTTCGTAGACCTGATTCGATCGTTAGTTTCGTGAGAGTTTTCGTGTTGGTGGTGTAGATGTTTGTATTGCAAAGGCGGCTCCGTACGTAAAATGTTGGCGAATAGCTCGTCGTACACAGGAACTGGCTTGGCGACTTTCCGGGGCCTTGCAGGCCCCGGAGCGTCGGCAGAACACGCAGTTCCTGCACCGGCAGCAGCACCAAGGGTGCCGGCATGCCAGTATGATTTCAAATTCGTGCGGAGGACGTCATCTGGGCTGATTTGCAATGTAAGCATGTTCCTCAAAGTTGGATTGGAAAGAAAAAGGTTAGATACTTTTTCTTATTGAGACAATAGTTGAAGAAACGGCGATTGGATTATATAGTATTGAGCTAGTGTTGAAGAACTTTGAGATATTTCATTATTGGAGTTGATGTTGTGGTTGTCAGTGGATGAGGTACTACAGGCACGTCCACATATAAGTGTTAAGATGAGGTATTTGAATGGATTTTGTTTCCGATTGAAAAGAGGTTGACTAATCACACGCGCGAGAAAAAACTGACAATATTTGGGAGATCGGGGGTTACGGTTGATGGATGATAGACAAGAACGTGAGATTACTGCAGCTGTCGGTAGATAAGATGAGGATCCCAAGACTATATATAAACTTCAAATCTACAGAAATACAGAAAATATTTTCAGGAAATCTGTGCAAGCTCACATAATCGGTTTTACATGTTTGCCACCCCCCAAATCTATGTTGCAGTGATACCGCATGAGGCTGCATGATCGGGCAGCAGCTTAGTGAGCAGGTTTGCTCCGGCCGCAGGATGGGATTAGATAATCAAATTTGGGCATTTGCCACAAACGCCTGCCTGTTTTGGAGGGCTCAGAAAAACTTTCGCTTACGAAGAATGACACGCCTGCAGGCGGGCAATGATGACCTTATCATGACACTCGCCTTCGGATGACGATACATTTATCGTTGCTGGATTCCGGCATGCGTAACATGTCTGACGGTTGCAGCTTTCGGGCATCTTTCCCCACTGCTATAAATAAACATGACTATTGAGGCATCGCAAACAAGAAACTTTGTAAAATGATTGTAAGTGACATATACAATCGGACGTTGGTAACCGGGTTGCTCAACCAAATTGCCCTTTGTTGTGTTTTGAAAATGATGATCCTATCATTTCATCATTTTTGTAGTGGAAAAGACCAGTAAAATAGACACGTGAACACTGACTTTCTGATCACGCACTTATCTGGACCCACTAAGACGATAGAGATGATAATATGAAATTAGCCTCATTAGCATCGAAGTGCCCCATGTGGTTTGTGCTTGCCTGAGCAAAGTCACGCGTCTGAAGAATAAAATCCCATAACTGCGGATATATACCCCCTAGGGTAACTTGTTCGGGGGGCTCGCTAACTAGTCCGGGTGGACTTGCGGGACTCACAAAATCCCAAATTTGCAGACGGAGGCCCTTAATAAAGATTAGTTTTGAAAGAGATCGGGAGAAGAAAAGTTCGCGAAAAGCACATAACTACGCGGGTACCTCCCAGCTGACTTAGATAGGGTAAGTCTATCTATCACTCGTATAGATTCTCTCAAAAGTCATACTCACACGAGAGTGTGTCGCCTTGATCTGACTCCTTCTTGTATTCTCGCCCGCGCAACAAGTGCAGCACAGAGCGATATTGACTGTGTTGGCTTTTCAAATGGTGGGTGCGCTAATTACGCCAACAACACGTGATATGCAGCAAATAGTCGGGTACCCCGGGCCTGAAACACCGTCGACTCTTGAGAGCCTTAAGTAAAGTTGCCTGGACAGGGGACTAGTGGTGTTTTCAGTAATGTCTTTCAATGATATAACTAATTTGGGCACTAGAGCAGCTTCGGCACTAGTTAGGGGTTTCCCTGGCTTGCGATTTTCTTTCTCCTCGTTTCGTTCGTTGCTGTGTTTATTGAGTACCACTGAAACTCTTGATCCGTCTTGTACTTTTGGTTGCAATTAACTGTAAAATCAGTAAAGCAAACACTTATCACCGCGAGCAAAAGGGCATATAGCGTTCAGAAGCTGAAAGAGCCTAGAAAAAGAAGCTACAGCGTATAGCAAGCACAAAGTAAGCAAAGCATTTTAAAGGCCGATATGTTGCGGTTTGTTTTGGGCTTAGTTTTTGTAAGCCATGTTTATGGTAGTTTTCTCACAAACAGTTCGTTGACACAGAGTCCCCAGAATGTCTTGACGTATTGGGGTCTGCACAACACCACCAGCAACGCTAGTATAAGAGACATTTGCGAGAATACAAATGTTTCCGTGATTGTCATCCAAGCATTAGACGGATTTCCTGGAGGATCCACTGACGATCTTCTCAGTGCATCCTATAAGGACAGGCTCGAACAGGAATATGGGTTGAATTCATCGGTACTAATCCCCAACATCACAACCATGTATGGGACCTATGGAATCCACGATCTCAACTCCAATGACCAGATCGAAAGTGACATCAAATACTGCAGAACTAACTCTCCTGACACCTCGTTCGTGTTGTCGATTGGAGGTCCAAACGCTGCAGGCTCCAACATCACTAACGTGACGCAATTTGCAGAGATCATCTACTACATGATCAGCAACGATTCAAGCTACACCAAGTACTCATTTCCAAAGCCTTTCGGCGACGTTGCCTTGGACGGCGTGGAGTTTGACTTCCGTTTTATAGAAGATCAATATGACAGTGCGCTGCCGTTGATCTCTGCTCTAGCTGGCTTATATTACTATAATTCTCCGCAGCTTGGGTCTTTGAACTACTCTGCGGTTACTTGGTGCAACATTGACAGCACAAACTTGAATCAGTATTACAGCGACAGCTACGAGTTCCGCGAATTTGACTACTTGTCGGTATTGATGTACAATTACACCTCCGATCTTTCTAACTCTGGTGCTGTCAACAATTGCGATCCTAGCAACGCAACTGTGGTTGAAAACACCCTCAAAAGCTTTGATGCTATTTCCAAAGTCCGCAAGACCAAAACCTTCAACTATGTGCCAATATTTTTGACTTTGACAGCCACAGACAAAGAAAACGGGTATTTGGACAGCAAAACCAATTTGACGACCTTTTTGCACAATGTCAAAAAGGCCAAAAACGCTGCCAATGTTCTTGGAATTGGCGCCTGGGACTATGGATACAGTGCAGCCAATTCTAACTATCTTGACTCGGGAAAGAACTTTGTAGTAGAACTTTCCAGTTTAGTTAAAGAATCTCTTCCTTCAGTCCGTGGCAGCCTTGGAGGCGGAGGTGGCATCTCTAGAGGAGCAGTTGCTGCGATTGTTATTTGTATAGTGGTTGCGTTTGGTGCTGTAGCCGCGGGTGCATTCTTTTTGTATAGAAGAAGGGCTACGAAGAACTACAATCCTTTCAGTGACACTGCCATTCCCTTGCAACAACAACATCCTAGTGATCCTTACAACAGTGCACCATACCGGGAGCAGCTTTGAGTACTGCCATTTTAGTGGCAGTTATATGAGCTTTGCATATAGCCATACCAAGGGCACTTTTTAGCACAGGTAGTGTTTCAGGAGCACTATACGAGGCTGTGAGCCAATCATTTAGCGGCTCAAAGGTGCAGGGTGTCTTTCTCTGTAGAATATTGTAGCAATACTTATTTTTGATGTTATTCATCTTCGTAACTAGTGATAGTATTGATAATTTCATTTTTAATGCACATTTAATTCAAGACTCACTATTGATAAATACTCCTGTAGTGAAGAATAGGCCTAGGTGCAGTTCCTAGCTTACTACCTGCCTCTTTCCATTCACAAGTAATTACTAAGCAAGAGAGCTACTCATAGTTGAAAATTTTGAGTCTATAGGCAACAGAAGAGCCAACCCAAACGGTTGCAGAAATGGGGGAATATTGCGACCTACAATACATTGGTAGTGATACAATATCACTCCAAAAAAAACAAAAAGCATACTAACCTTCATAAATAATCACCAAAGACACTAGCTATCCCAAAACACCATTATAAGGCAGACTTATCTCATCATCTCCCTAATGCCATCCTTCCCCATAATGAGCCGTTTTCTTGGATTTTCCAATTTTTTCACTGCACTTTTTTCTGTATCTGCGAACACAAATGAAAAATCCATCGCCATGCTTATTAATCCGGGCCGATGATGAGACTGGCAAAAACACCAAATAGTGCTGCAAAAATACCGTAAAAATGTCCGAATACGAAGCCCCCAAGGCGCTATCAAAGATCAAGCACATAATCCTTGTCCTTTCTGGAAAGGGGGGCGTGGGAAAATCTTCCGTGACCACACAGCTTGCCTTGGATTTGATTTTGAACAAGAACTGTAAAGTCGGAGTGTTGGATATTGATCTTACTGGTCCCTCGATACCCCGGATGTTCGGAATCGAGGGAAAACAGATTCTTCAGTCGTCAAAAGGATGGATTCCAGTGAAACTTGCCGGTGGAAAGCTATCTGTGGTGTCCTTAGGGTTTTTGATAGGCGATCGAGGTGATAGCGTGGTATGGAGAGGCCCAAAAAAAACCTCAATGATCAACCAGTTTATAGACAACGTGGTGTGGCCCAAAGACCTTGATTATTTGATTATAGACACGCCTCCAGGGACCAGTGACGAACATATATCGATTGCTGAGAAGCTTAAGCTTGCAAACCCTGACGGAGCGATTCTTGTAACCACCCCACAGATGATTCTGATCAACGATGTCAAAAAAGAGTACAACTTTTGCCAGAAGGTTCGATTCAACGTTTTGGGGGTAGTTGAGAACATGTCTGGATTTATATGCCCACATTGTCAAGAATGTACTCCGATATTCAGCTCTGGTGGAGGCAAAATATTTGCCGAACAGTTTGGGATCAAATATCTCGGAAGTTTGCCTATCGACCCCAGGTTTGTGGAGATGATCGAGTCCAACAATAACAGCACCGATAGTGATTTGCTTGAACTATATCTGAAGAGTGCCATTAAGCCAGTGTTTGACATCATACTAGACAACATCCTACAACAAAACATCCCGTCGCGGGTCTGACTTCAATAAGAAAGGAAATACAATCGGCATTAAAATTTGATTATAAAGAAAGAGCAAAGAGAACAGGAAAGAAAAAAAGTCATACAAACAAACAGCTCACAATAAGGCAACATCACCCTGGCAGTACTCGCTTAATTTCAACTCGCCATCTGCGTCTTCGGTATAGTAGCCCACAACCTTGTCGATAACCAATGGAGATTCCAAATTCTCGTTGATGCAGTAACGAAGACTTTCATTAGAGCCTAATTTAGTCAACTTTTTATGAATTTGCTTGTGCTGAGCCTCCACGTCACACGATGCGGTCCCGTTAGAGGTGATTCTGAACACACCTTCACTATCAGTAGGGTTAACTCTTGTATAGCAATGCATGACGTCGTAATTGTCTCTTGTCCAAATCTTGAAGTACTCCACTGCTCCAATAACCACAGCCACGACTAACACACTGTATTTAACGTTTTTGACTCTGTCAACCATTTTGTAACCTTCTTGTGATGTTTGTTTACTGACAACCAAAGAGTTTAATGTATCCCTTTCGAATCTCAGCTAGTACTTAAAAAAAACTCGGCCTTTACTCTCTTTTATATCTACGATTCTACTCCCGCTAAATTTTGTAACGGAATATAGCACAGCAAGCAGTGAAAACGAAACCGCTGCGTGCGCAAAGCATAGAGTGGTGAGAGCACTTGATGCACATCTGAACGCGACGCGACGCGAGTTTTTTCAATGATTTATTATTTTCAGTTCCATGTTTGATCTGTATGATAGTCAAGTACAGCTGCTACAGCTCTCATGAGTACTCTTAAAGATAGTGATATCAACAATACAGCAACACAATGGCCAGCAGGAAAAGATCCCGTGCGTCTCAGGCCGAAAATCACGGCCTTTCACGTACTCCAGACAGCGAAGACTCTCTGGTGGATTACGAAGAAGTAGATCAATATGACTACCAGAGTGAAACTTTAGAAAAACAGAGAAACGACGAAATGGCCATGAAAATGGCCAGGGGCGTTATAGCGATGGAATTTCAGAAGTTGGCAATCAATAAAACGCATTTGCAGCGGTACGTGTGGGAGCAGGCGAGTTTCAGACACTTCAAGTTCGAACCGGTTTTCCAATCGTGTCAAGAGTTTTTAAGAATGACTTTTGGGTTCGAGTTGGTTGAGGTGGACGCCCCAAAAACAGGGAAAGCGTCCAAATCACTGAAGCCTAGCTCTGCCAAGACATATATATGTGTATCCAAACTCAGTTCCAAACAGCAGAAGTTTTTGGGTAAGTACTGGCAAGACAGTACCAGCAGCTTCTTTCAAGATCATGTTCAGACAGATGCACCAATAAAGAGTATCTACGCTTCAAATGAAGACACGCAGGAGGCTGCTCGCTTACCATTTACGGAGAATAAGCTAGCCACAACAGGGCTTTTATCAATCGTCTTGTCGCTAGTTGCATTGAGTTCCAACAACTTGAACAAAAACGAGTTGACCAAGCTGTTGCAGGACCATTTTGGGCTTGGTGCGAACCAGGCGCTTGGAGGATTGACAATCGAGGAGCATTTGAAGCAGTTTGAGAAGATGAACTACATAAGTAGAAAAGTTGAGAAAACAGACGAGTTTGAGTTGACGGAGTATTCTTTTGGCAAGCGGGCCAAAGCGGAGTTTCCCAAACTGAGCTTGATCAAGTTTATCAAAAGTGTCTATTTCCAGGAAATACCGGACGATGAAACCGGAACAGAGACGAGTAGGACTGCAAGTATGTCAGGAAGTGAAATAACGGGGAGTGAATCAACTGGGGTTGAAACAGATGAGATGAAGGACGAGCTTACGCAGCAGATTGAGTTGAGTATAGGGAAGGCGTATCAATAGATACATAGCGAGGTGATATGATGATATATTTAATATTTTAATGAATCCAAGTCAATCTGTAGGAAGAGATAGATACTATCTTGAACTAAGAAAGTACATACACGAGGCCACCATTATAATCAACATGAACGCAGAAAGCTCCATTGACGCATAGTTGACTGTGCTATTGCAAGTACATGTCTATTACATCACCCAATTACATCCATCATTCAATATAAGTACACATATGTACGCATATACATATCTAAGTAACACAACTATCAATAAATGCGATCGTAAAAATACAATGTCGTTGTCCATCATCACCCTTCTTCCTCACCTCCAAAAATTTTCAGCATCCTTTTTCTGCCCCCTTCTCCTTCATCAGCTTTTCAGCCTTTTAGTCCCACCGTTAATATACAAATTTTGCTCGCGCTTCCGCTTTTGTTTTTCTATAAATCCGCCCTCATCTAAATCTGGAGCGATGTCGCTCAATGGAGAGTCTGTCAAGTACCCGCTGTTGCCATTGTTACCATTTACAGGGGTTTTAAGGTTATGCTCCAGCAACGCAAGTGCCGGCTGCTTTATGCTAGAGGAAAGGGGCATAAGAAGCGAGGAAGTTGTCGCTTTTTTGGCCAGCTTAACTATGGGTCTAGATGGCAGTCTTAAAGGGGCTCTTCGTAAAATTCCAGCGGCAAGGCCTGCACTTATCGTTGCCGAAGGCTTTTTAGAAGGAAGTAACACGCTGGATCTAGGCGGCATTTTGCTGCCAGCCGAACTTTCCCTCGCAGGGCTTGTTATCACCTTCACAACAGGCGGCTTGGCTGCAGGCGGCTGCTGCTTGGCCACCTGTGGCGAAGCAGATGGCAGCTGCAGCGAAAGCTCGGTGAATATGCTTTTGTTTTTTACTGTTAGTAGGCCTCCCGGGGCGCCTTCCGCACTGTCCCAAGGGGCCGACGGCGTTGCGGGAGCCGCCGGTTTAGAAGGTCCCGAAGCGGGGGTTGGAGCGGGGCCAGAAGCGGGGCCACTGGCAGGTGACGCCCAGAACGCGGTCCCAATAGGGTTTGTGCGGCGAGAGGGGTGCGTAGGAACATTTTCGTCCGGCTTAGCAGCCTGAGCGTTGCTATGTAAGCTTCGTGCAGCAGACTTAAGCGCCGGGTTGAAATTTCCGTTTCCGTTACCCGCCGAGGAGGCAGCATACGATCTCCGCTCGCGTTCGCGCTTAAATTTTTTGTTGTCCATTTCATGCGACTCCTGGAAATGCGGAAGCTGGTGTGGAAGCAACGGGTGCGGTTCCAGGCTGAAATACGGATGTTTCAAAGCCTGCTGGCAGTTATACCGCGTCAACGGGTCCAAATGGAGCAACATTCCCATGAGCTCCAAGCCTAGCTTTCTGGACACGGAGGTTTCAAAATACGGCCCAAAGCGCGCATTCAACGTCGGAGTAGTCGGCACGGGATCGACTTTTAGGGGGTTTGGAAGGTTCCCGTAGTTTGGGTACGTGGTGGCGTTAGGTTCTCCAATCAATTTGTAAATTTGAATCAACTGGTCCATGTCGCTCTTACCCGCAAGAATAGGCCGGAGCTCAAAACACTCGGCAAAAATACAGCCCACCCCCCAGAGATCGATGGCGGTTGTGTAGCGCACGTCTCCGAGAAGCAATTCGGGCGCCCGGTACCATCGCGTGACCACGAGCCCTGTGTACGCTGCAAGCACCTGCGAAGGCCCGCCTGTGTCTTTTGGTGCGTGTCCGTAGTACTTTCGGGCTAGCCCAAAATCGGCAATCTTGAGCACACCCAGGTGGTCCACCAAAAGGTTGGCAGTTTTGATATCACGATGATAGTACTTTTTCTGATGCAAATAGTTCAATCCCTCGAGCAACTGCACCATGAAGCACTTGACCATAGCCTCGGTGAACCGTACGTCTGGATTGTTCAAAAGCCCAGAGAGATCCGATCTCATGTAGGGACTGATCAAGAAAAATTCGTATTTGGTGGAAGCGGCCCCTGACCCCGGGACGCCACCCTCCTTGGATCCTTGGTACACTATGTCCACAAGAGGCAAGATGTTCTTGTGCAGCAAGTTCTTCAAAATCGTGATTTCTCGGAAAGCAGTGATAGGAAAGCCTTCCTTCATGTCGTGAATAATGATCTTCTTCATCGCCACCAACTTCCCAGCGGGCGCTTTCTGCTGCATGGGGTCATGCCTGCGAAGTATACACTTTGTGACCGTCCCAAACGTCCCCTCGCCAAGCTTCTTGATCACTGTGTAGTTGTTTTCCATGGTAGACATGCCGTAGAACGGCTTGCCGTATACTGAGTCTTCATACGGAAACACATCGATCAAACGACCGCGACGTTTACTTTTTTGGTGGCTCATAATGATGTGTAGGTTGACAAGGGCAGAGGAGAGGAAGACTGACGAAGGAAGGATAGAACGCTTCGATGAGGAAAGGTCATAAATATTGTCCTCGTACGATAATGACGATTATGACGTGCGGATTTTTCAGCGATGAATTTTTTCATTGAGAAAAATAATGGTCTGTGGTTACGAGCCCAGGGTGACAGCAGCAAGGCTTCGGCTTAACATGTTCGATGGCTCGGTTGTCGTGGAACTAGGTGTATCTACATGTGAGAGACATGAAGAAATGGAAGGTATAGAGAGTTAATTAGATAGAGGACTTTGATGAGTGTTGACAGGCTCCAGTTTGGTTAGGTGCTAGGAATAGTAGCCGGTGCATGAATTCTTTGGCTATACGCTAGTGCGATAGATATCGCAGTAGGGAATTACTTCGAAATAGCTGACGTGATGGACATAATATGTTGACGCTAATGTTTGAAAGTACTTTGCTCTACCATATGGAATTTGCATGAAAGAGGAGCGGCATAATGCCTCCCCTAATCTTTGAACTATACAACCCATTACAAGTCGAAGAGCTACAACCAATGGCAAGCAAAACGTTCCGTCACTTAGACTAAATAGCAGCAACCGTGTACATTCCACACAGTTCTCTGCGCTCTATAGCATACTTCACACCGTAAATCCACACTTTTTCTCTATTACTCTTTCACTCCTTATCACTCTCACCAATCTTCCACACCTTCACCTACCCACACACGTGACCAAAACAAATAGAAAATCGGCTCTAGATGTAGGTTTTTTTGCAACCAACAAAAAAAAAACAGAATACGATCTAGACGTAACTGATTGCAACTTTTTTTTCAGATGTTTCTGCCGGCAAAACACCCCCTTCTAACTACAGCAAGGACCAAGGATTACGTAGGTAGCTCTCCAAAGAACAACAGCAACCACCAAGACATACCCTGTGCCAACACAAGAAAAAAAACCAGGGACCTCAGGCTAGTAATGAATCAAGAGACGCAATCTGCACTGAAAAAAATAACGGTATATATACACGACCAATCATCATGAGTGGATGGTTTGGATTTGCCAATTCAAGCGCAGCAGTGGCACAGCAGTCCAAAGACAGATCTCGGCAGCCGCCTTCGCTACACAAAAAGAGGTCTAGAATAAAGAGAAACAAGAGCCCTGAGGCCGAGAAGGAGAAGCCAAAGGAAAAATTCATCTCTGCAGAAGAAATAAAAAAACACAACACAAAGGACGATCTATGGATGATAATCCACGGCAAGGTGTATGACGTGACACCGTTTGTTGCCCTGCATCCTGGAGGCATGGAGGTTTTGCTTGATTGTGGAGGGGTTGATGCTACCAAGTATTTTGAAGAGGTAGGGCATTCTGAGGATTCAAAGCTCATGTTGATTCCACTATACAAAGGCGAGCTCATTGTGGCTCCCGAGCATGGAAATGATCATGATCACGAACACGCACAAGGACAGGAGAAGAGCAACGAGGAGCCAAAGCTACTGGTCGAAGAAAAGGAAGCCTCAAAAGACAATAAGCGTCATGCACGCAGCAAACACAGAATAAAAAAGAAGAAGCTGAGCACCAGTTTCACGGGGAGTCTCGGTGCAGGGGGTAGCAATAGCAACGGCATTTATAACGAAGAAGAGACCTTTTTTGTTTGGAGAGCTATCAATCAGGCACAAGAGTTTTTGTACTCCATAATGAACGAGAATCTCAGCGAGTCGGAAGTTCGCTGTCTTCTAGAAAAGGAAAATAGAAGGTCTTTGACAACAACAGACATTGACCGGTACTTCCACATGAAACGCAGAAAGAAGTTCAAGTCAAAAAAAATCATTCTGGCGATTGTCAAAAACATCTCGTTCATTGTCTTGTTTCTTATTGCGTTGATATCTGGGATGATCTTTACGTACTTGCAGGTTAGAAAATGGAAGGAGTTGACGTAGCATAGGGGATTATATAGGGATTTATTCGGTTATATGTGCTGGTGGCATCAGAGGACGTTTTGATTTCGGACAACCATTGACATTCGCTCTTGATACGACTGTTCCAGCATTACAGTCGCTTTAGATAAGAAAGTTCAAACGAGTATTCTCTCGGAAGTCTAAACGTTGGCTTTGTTTTCACACGGAAGCTCACAGGGGCTCTGGGCATTGATATATGTTTTTATTCATTACATACAGGAGTTCTAGGACTTCGGGATTAATTTTTGTTATATTAAATATACATGGAAGTTCACAGGACTTTGGCATTTATATCTGCTAAGAGAGGGGGAGAATAGGTATCTTGATGGACTCTACTACGGCCTTGCGTATATTTGCAACTATAGCGTAAAGTAGGACATGGGTACAGGCTGGAAACTCGCTTGACATATATGCATTATGATATGAGCTTAGCACACGGTGAACCTGTAACTTTGATCTGACAAACACCACTTGTCGATGATTTCCCACGTATTCTCTTTAGCCCCAAAGATCATCCAACGAGCTATTATGCCTCTCTGCGTACTAACCCCTAGCTAATCAAATTTAGCCTAAAGAAAAACCAAAAAAATCCCGAGAGCCGTCTTTGCTTATAGCTGTTTCTTCCGCAAACACCAGCAGGACTTTCCACTGATATCTCATAATAGCTCAGATATAATGGTCCAAAGCAAACCGCCGCACTACGACGATGGAAACATCAAAAGATTGAGCACAGAAGCAAGTCATTTAGCCCTTCCAGTTATATCAAGAAGACCAAATACTAACAAGAGCAACTAGATATTGACAGCATCGGTGATAGGAGGAATCAAGGGAGGTATCGTTGGGTTGGCCAGCTATGCTGTGATATGCTTAGGATATCCAAAATTCAGAAGCGTGAGGTTGCCGGTGAAGACGTTCTGGCATGTCAGCTGGATTGGTATGGGCAGTGTGTTTTGTGCCGAGAAACAGGTGCGACAGTACTCCCAGAACTACATGGTGGAGAAGGAGATCAAAGAGGAGGAATTGTTGAACGAGGCTGCCGAAAAGGGCCACTATATAGACAGATTTTAATAGGGAATTCAATGGAACTTGGGGTATTGCAGTCTGTAGTACGAGATGTGATCATTGTCACGTGATTTGGAAAATCCTGTTTTCAGCGGGAGCCCACGGTGTTTCTCCCAGCCGATTAGCACTGACTGAGGCCCGTGAAAAGCCACACCCAGCCACACGATTGCGAAAACGAGACTCTGCACGGGGAGCGAAAATTTTCCACAGTACGGAAAGATAATCAATTTGATAGAAAAAATAGAAAGTATTCAAAACACGAAATGGAGGTTGTTATTCTCCACAGAATGGCACCAGGTCCAAGCTGATTGCTACGAAG
This sequence comes from Saccharomycopsis sp. NRRL Y-5750, assembly GCA_030564765.1. Lineage (NCBI taxonomy): Eukaryota > Fungi > Ascomycota > Saccharomycetes > Ascoideales > Saccharomycopsidaceae > Saccharomycopsis > Saccharomycopsis sp. NRRL Y-5750. The sequence goes on along the minus strand of JAKTZD010000016.1, from coordinate 179,661 downwards.
AGGACCCAGGCACCGAATTCGCTGTCAGAATATCCTCAAGACTCCGAGTATTCATCAAGACTTCGAGTATACGCGAAGATCGAGACTGTTTTCAAGGCCAACCAAGCGGCAATCAAGAACAGCTATATTTGTGGCGAAGACAGCCGCGCTGATTTAGATGTCCGAACAGACAACAGAGTAAGTGTTTATGGCGGTGTATTGAGGAGAAGACACGAAGACTAACAAGAATAGCACCAATGGGCATCAGCTCCAGCGGGGCCCGAACGAGTCACGTAAGTAGACCAAGCATCAGGATTGTGGAGAATGGAAGAGTCTGTGGACCCCAGCTACAGTGGCCTGCAACATGCAGGCATTCAGGACACAAAAGCGCTCGTTCCAGACACCATTACGTGCATTACATATATAACGTAACCCATACTAACCCCTATAGTGCCCTACTACCAATACAACACCCCCAGCGACCCGAGCGACTTGTACGGGCGTCCCGGCGGACAGCCCCACCTGAAGAAGTCCTCGCGGCGCTCCAGCACCAACGTCCGCAGACTCAACATCGAGGACGCGCTCCTCTATCTCGAGGAGGTCAAAAGCTACTACCAGAACGACTCCAAAACCTACAACGACTTTCTCGACGTGATGAAGGACTTCAACACCCAGAAAATCAGCACGCTCGACGTGATTGACGGGGTGTCGTTCCTTTTCAGAGACAACCCGGCGTTGATCCAGGGCTTCAACGCGTTTTTGCCCTCGGACTTCTCGATTTCGTACTCCACAAGCCCCGGAAACCCCAATCCCATTGTCATCACCACCCCCGAGGGCACCATCCTCAGGGGGAACTCTGCGGGGGTCAGCATTGCCGCAGGGCCTGCAGAGGGCCGCGAGGTGCCCATGGGGAGCTTCCGGGGCGACGCCAAGGCCGCGGAGCCCATCGAGATGGACGACGCAATCAGCTACGTGAACAAAATCAAGGTGAGATTCAACAAACAGCCGGAGATCTACAACTCGTTCATCGAGATCTTGCAGACGTTCCAGCGCGAGCAGAAGAGCATCGAGGAGGTGTACGAGCGGATCGCGGGGCTTTTTCAGGACGCGCCGGACTTGTTGGCGGACTTCCAGAAGTTCCTCCCCGAGGCCGCCGGCGCAGGGGGTGCCGCGGCGCACGTGTCGAGCGACCCTGCGCACCCCGTGGCGCCGGGTTTTTTCGCCCTGCCGCAGCCACGTGCCCCCCGCAGCAGCCTGCAGCAGCCTGCAGCGACGGGCCGCGAAAAGCCCGCCGCGGGCGACGCGGCCTACGCCGCCGAGCTTGTCTTTTTCCTGAAGATCCGCAGCCACATCGACTCGCAGTACGCGTACAACAGCTTTCTCAAGCTCGTCAACTTGTTTTCCAGCGAGATCATCGACAAGGCCACCTTGGTGGAGCGCGCCGCGACGTTTATCGGGCAAAACCCCGCGCTTTTCGGGTGGTTCAAGCAGTACGTGGGCTACGACCCGCAGCAGGCGGCCCAGCCGCTCGCAAACGCCCCCGAGGACCTCCTGGCGCAGCTCTTGGAGGCGTGCGGGCCGCTGTACCGCAAGCTCCCCGAAAACTCGCCCGCGGCGGCCGCAGTGTGCCTGGCGCGCGACGAAATGTGCTGGGAGGTCTTGAACGACCGCTGGGTGGCCCACCCGACGTGGGCGTCCGAGGACTCTGGGTTTATTGCCCACCGCAAGAACGTCTTTGAGGAAACCCTCTTCAAAATCGAGGAGGAGCGCCACGAGTACGACTTCTACTTGGAGGCGAACATGCGGACGATCCAGACGTTCGAGACGATCGTCAAGCGCTTCCTCAGCCTGACGGCGGAGGAGCAGGAGGCGTTTTCGCTCGAGGAGGCGCTAGGGTCCGCGTCCGGCACCATCTACAAGAAAATCATCCGCAAGGTGTACGGCGCGGAGCAGGGCCTCAAGATCATCGCCGCGATGCACAAAAACCCCGCAATGGCCATTCCGGTGGTCCTCCGCCGCCTCAAGATCAAGGACGAGGAGTGGAAGCGCGCACACCGCGAGTGGCAGAAGGTGTGGCGCGAGCAGGAGCAGAAAATATACTTCAAGTCGCTCGACCACATGGGCCTCACGTGGCGCGGCACAGACCGCAAGTTTTTCGCGGAGCACAGCTTGGTGCAGGAGGCAAACGGGCTCAAAACGGGGCAGTTGACGGCCCGGGCGCGCCGCGCCAACCTCTTGCTCAAAACCGCCGCCCCGCAGATCACGTGCCGCTGCACCGACCACGCGGTGGTTGCAGACGTGTTCCGGCTCGTGACCCGCAGCCTCGAGTCGGGGCACTGGACCCCGGCAAGCGCCAGTGCGCAACCTGCTAGCGGCACTACCGGGGTGGCGTTGGCCGATGGCGACAAGTCACGTGTGTCGGGTTTTTTCCTCGAGTTGTTGATGCAGCTCATGTACGCGGGCCGCGCCGGCGCGGAGGAGGCGTTCCGGCGGTTGAGCGCCCTTGGCTTTGACGAGCAGCAGCGGCTCCGGGCGGTCCGCGAGGCGGAGGCGGAGCGGCGGCGCCTCGAGCAAAAGGAGCAGGAGCTCCGGGAGCGCGAGAAAGAGCTCTCTGCGGCCGGCGCCGGGGCGGGCGACAAGGAAAAAGAGCTGAAGCCGGGCCGCAAGGAAAAGAAGAAAAAGGAGAAAAAGCCCGGATCGGGCAAAAACGACCCCAAGGACGGATTGAGCGAGGTGGAGCGCCGGTTGCTCATGAGCAACCCAAACAGCCACCGGCTCATGCGCGCCAAGGAGCGCAAGCGCAGCTTCAGTCCGGCCGGTTTTGCCGCGTTTTTGGCGGACGCGCCGCCCAAAAAGCCCACGCCCGCCGACGGCCCGCAGAAAAGCCCCAACGCCTTTGTGCGCCACATGTACGCCCACAAGGCCGCCTGGGAGGCCGTGGGCTTCCCAGAGTGCCTTGTGCGGCTCGCACAGCCACACGGGGGCCCTGCGGCGGCCCCTGGACGCGTCGACTTGTTTGCAGACGTCTCGTTCTACAAATTCTTCCGGCTCTTCATTGCGCTCTACGAGCGGCTTGTGGAGCTCAAAAACATGAGCAAGGAAATCACCAAGGAGCTCAAGTCGCGCAGGGAGGTCCCTTTTGCGAAAAACCTCGAGCTTATCTGCCGCCAGTTGGAAGACGCGCAGTTCCAGCTAGGCGCAGCCGGCCTGGGCGCCGGAAAGTTCTCCGCAAGCAACAGCTACGACCAGACGTTGGAGCTCGTGACGCGCTTCCTTGCGGGGAAGATCGGGCGCAGCAATTTCGAGGAGGTTTTGCGCCAGGCGTACTGGAACAAGGCGTACAAGATATTCAGCATTGACAAGGTGCTCCAGGACATTGTGACGCTCGCACACGAGTTTGTGACGGGCCAAAAGGGGCTCGCGCTTATCCAGGCCTTCAGCGAGCACCTTGAGCTGCAGGAGAGCCTTGTAGACTACCAGGACAGGGTGCGTCTGTTGCTAGGCGACGACGAGGCGTTGTTCAAGATCTCGTACGACGCGGAAACGCAGGAATTGGGCATCAATTACATCAATCTCGACGACATCTCGCTTGTGACAGCCACCAATGGCGGCAAAAGTGTGGAATCGCTAGAGCAGTGGGTGGAGTATCTCTCGAACTTTGCCAGTTTGTCTCCAGAGTTGCAGAGCGGGTTGCCTGTTGCGTCTTCTGCGAGTCCTGTGTTGAAATTCAGAAGCAGCGAGGTTTTTAGCGAGGATGTTATAAAGGCGAGCGGGTTAAAGGTGGTTCGCGAGGGCGATGTGTATACAGTGACATATTGAGGGATGCCCAAGGACAAGTGTAATAATATATCTGATTGCAGTTTTGGATGGAATGTAGTTGAGAAATGGATATACAGGGCGTCACTGGTTGCTTTGTAAGGCAGTTCTGTGCTGAAATTTAGAAGCAGCGAGGTTTTTAGCGAGGATGTTATAGAGGCGAGTGGGTTAAAGGTGGTTCGCCAGGGCGATGTGTACACAGTGACGTATTGAGATGCTCAGAAGGAATGTAGTTGAGAAATGGATATACAGGGCGTCGCTGGTTGCTTCGTATGGCAGTTCTGTGATGAAGATAAAAAGTGGGTGATTTTAGTGAGGATGTTATAAAGGCGAGCGGGTTGAAGGTGGTTCGCGAGGGCGATGTGTATAGAGTGACGTATTGAGGGTAGCCCAAGGACAAGTGTAATAATATATCTGATTGCAGTTTTGGATGGAATGTAGTTGAGAAATGGATATACAGGGCGTCACTGGTTGCTTTGTAAGGCAGTTCTGTGCTGAAATTTAGAAGCAGCGAGGTTTTTAGCGAGGATGTTATAGAGGCGAGTGGGTTAAAGGTGGTTCGCCAGGGCGATGTGTATACAGTGACGTATTGAGATGCTCAGAAGGAATGTCGCTGAGAAATGGATATACAGGGCGTCACTGGTTACTTTGTAAGGCAGCTCTGTGCTGAAATTTAGAAGCAGCGAGGTTTTTAGCGAGGATGTTATAGAGGCGAGCGGGTTGAAGGTGGTTCGCCAGGGCGATGTGTACACGGTGACGTATTGAGGGATGCCCAAGGACAAGTGTAATAATATATCTGATTGCAGTTTTGGATGGAATGTAGTTGAGAAATGGATATACAGGGCGTCACTGGTTGCTTTGTAAGGCAGTTCTGTGCTGAAATTTAGAAGCAGCGAGGTTTTTAGCGAGGATGTTATAGAGGCGAGCGGGTTGAAGGTGGTTCGCCAGGGCGATGTGTACACGGTGACGTATTGAGGGATGCCCAAGGACAAGTGTAATAATATATCTGATTGCAGTTTTGGATGGAATGTAGTTGAGAAATGGATATACAGGGCGTCACTGGTTGCTTTGTAAGGCAGTTCTGTGCTGAAATTTAGAAGCAGCGAGGTTTTTAGCGAGGATGTTATAGAGGCGAGCGGGTTGAAGGTGGTTCGCGAGGGCGATGTGTATACAGTGACGTATTGAGGGATGCCCAAGGACAAGTGTAATAATATATCTGATTGCAGTTTTGGATGGAATGTAGTTGAGAAATGCATATGTAGGACGTTTAATGATATTTGTAGACGTACATACTGTAGCAGTAATGGAGTTGTGGTTATATGTATCTTTTGACAAATGCTATCAAGTAGCTGGGTGTCGAAGCACAAATTGGGTTCAATGCGTCACTGGTTGCTTTGTAAGGCAGTTCTGTGCTGAAATTTAGAAGCAGCGAGGTTTTTAGCGAGGATGTTATAGAGGCGAGTGGGTTAAAGGTGGTTCGCCAGGGCGATGTGTACACAGTGACGTATTGAGATGCTCAGAAGGAATGTAGTTGAGAAATGGATATACAGGGCGTCACTGGTTGCTTTGTATGGCAGTTCTGTGTTGAAATTTAGAAGCAGGGAGGTTTTTAGCGAGGATGTTATAGAGGCGAGCGGGTTGAAGGTGGTTCGCGAGGGCGATGTGTATACAGTGACGTATTGAGGGATGCCCAAGGACAAGTGTAATAATATATCTGATTGCAGTTTTGGATGGAATGTAGTTGAGAAATGGATATGTAGGACGTTTATTGATATTTGTAGACGTGCTATACTGTAGTAGTAATGGAGTAGTGGTTATATGTATCTTTTGACAAATGCTGAGATGCATAAACCGAGTTAATGTTTGTCACCGATTGTCTCTTCTGCTAATGCCGAAGACCAACATTTTGCTTTTATGTATTGATTCAATTCGCGTCCTAGCAGAGGTTTACCGTCTCGTACATTTCACAAGTATGTCTCGTTCAATCAAATTTTGTGGAGTAAGCATATAGACATGTCTAAAAAGCTTTGTGGAGTAAGCATATAGACATGACTTAAAAGCTTTGTGGAGTAAGCATATAAACATGTCTTAAAAGCTTTGTCGAATAAGCATATAGCCATGTCTTGACATTGTATCTAAATACTGTTCCTAAACAATCAAGACGATAGTACGGCCCCGACTCGTAGTAGAGCCATAGCGAACTTTTTCACTAGTCCGATCAACATGTCTCTGCATCCGGCACCGTACAAAGCTTCAAGTGCGTCTTTTGGCGAATGCATTCTACAGTCCATGAACGCTTTTGCAGCAATTTACAGTATATTTCGTATATATAAGTGCATTTCATCACCACCTCTACAGATTCTCATATCCCTCCTAATCCCCCCGCTGCGCCTCTGCAATCTCCTTGAACAATTTGATCGAGAACTTCTGCGCCTCGTTCGTCAAGTCGCGAAGACGCGCAACCTGGCTCAAATCCTTCTCCTCCCGAATATCCCTGATCATCTGCGCTATCGGGTCCAAGTACTTCTCCCTCAACGTCGCAACATCGCTCTCAAGTCTCTTCTTTGTCTCTTGAGCTGCTACCTTGTCAATTATAGGCCCAATCAGCTGCAAGGCATCTGAAGTGTCGGAAACAAGAATATCAGATCTGTTGGCATGTTCGAGCGCGACTCTTCTCTGGGTATCTTTTTGCTTATTCAGCTCTGCTTCAGCAACCAATCTGTTGATCTCGTCCTCGGTTAGCCCGCTCAATCCTTGAACGGTGATCGAAGCATCCTGGTTTGTTTTCCGTTCCCGCGCCTTCACCTTGATAATCCCGTCTGCATCAATATCAAACGTCACCTCGATTTGAGGCTCTCCTTTGGGAAGGGCCGGAATGTTTGAAAGCTGGAAGTTTCCGATAAGTTTGTTGTCTTTCACCAACGACCGCTCGCCCTGGTACACCTTGATTTCCACCCCCGTCTGGCCGTCCACAGCAGTGGAGAATATCTCGGTCTTTTTGGCCGGCACCGTGGTGTTTCGCGGGATTAAAGGCGAGTATATCCCGCCATAGGTCTCTATTCCGAGAGTCAAGGGCGTCACATCAAGCAAAAGGATATCCGTGAGCTCCCCAGAGAGAACTGCGCCCTGGATAGCCGCCCCCAAAGCCACAGCCTCGTCTGGGTTGACTGTGGTATTGGGGGCCTTGCCTCCAAACAATTCGGTGACAACCTGTCTGATTTTGGGCATCCGGGTCATTCCCCCCACAAGAATGACCTCGTCGATGTCCTCTGGCTCGAGATCCGCGTCCTTGAGGGCCTTGTGGACGGGCTTGATGGTTTTCTCGATCAAAGGCATCGACATTTCGTCCAACTCCTTCTCGGTCAAGGTGAGATTTATGTGGTGCGTGGGGCCGTGGATAAAGGGGAGGTTTATTGTGGTGGAGGGCCCGTGGGACAACGCAATTTTCGCAGCCTCGCAGGCCTCTCTGACCCGCTGTATCTCTGCGTGGGTTCCGTCTCTGTATAGGTCCACTGCGCCACCCGTTTTTTCCTTGAGGTGGCCGATCACGTGATCCATGAGCAAGATGTCGAAATCCTCGCCGCCAAGATGGGTGTCGCCGTTTGTGGCACACACCTCGAAAACACCCTCGTCGATATTGAGAATGGAGATATCAAACGTTCCCCCGCCGAGATCGTACACCGCAACAAGCCCGTCCTTTTTTTGGTCAAGCCCGTACGCCAATGCCGCCGCCGTGGGTTCGTTGACCACCCGCATCACGTGGAGCCCCACGATCTTCCCAGCAGACTTGGTAGCCTGTCTCTGTGCGTCGTTGAAGTACGCGGGTACCGTGACCACCGCGTTTTTCACCGGGCGCTGGATGTGTGCCTCCGATATGCGCTTCATTTCCTGCAAGATGTAGCCTCCGATTTGGGCCGGGGAAACCATAGTTGTGTCTTTAGCGCCCGTGACCTGGAGCCATGCGTCTCCATTGCTCGGGTTTTTCACGATTTTGTAAGGCACGTTCTTGATATCCCGCTGCACTTCTTGGTCCTCAAAGCGTCTTCCGATAAGCCGTTTTGTGGCGAAAAAAGTGTTGGTGGGGTTGATCACCGCCTGTCTTTTTGCAGGCTCGCCTACCAATACCTCGGAGGCATTGTTGGCAGTTGGGAAGGCGACAACTGACGGAGTCGTTCGCTTTCCTTGCAGGTTCTCGATGATATGCGCCTCGTCACCTTGCACAATGGCCACCGCAGAGTTAGTTGTTCCGAGGTCAATTCCGATCACTGCTTTTTCGTTTGCACGGGCGGTTGCCAATTGACGACGAAAACTGCACTGGTAATGCGTCTGACACACCGCGCTGCGGAGGGTGCGTCGCAAAGGGGGGGTGAGATTGCGACTTAACATTGTGTGGCAGAGTGCTGTTGTGTCGCAATTGTCACGCAGGTTTTCTCGTCAGGTTGAAGGGTATCGTTGAGAGAGCCGCTGTATCGATATGTTGAAGATGGATGAGTTGCTCATAGTGAGAAAAATTTTGGGCCGAAAATAACGCGGAGGAGATCCTACATCCGTGCATGAGGTGCACGGATGTTCCCATCGCCCATCATGAAGAGCATCCACTGGGTCGAGTGGATTGTGATTGTCAAGCGGCAGCAACGGCTCCAGACGGCATTGGTATCTTGTTGGCCATCAGCATCATCATACGTGACTTTATCGTGATATCCCACCTTGCATCTGTTTGACAGTATCGCCTTGAGTCACACATGCTTCGCGCACCATTAACTGATCCTTCAGGCACCGCCTATCTTCAATTATACAGTTCTCATTGTGAACAAATGCCAGTACCCAGCCTCGAGACCAACAACTACTAACCTTGGGCACTTTGAGATCTTGCCATCCTTCCGCAATCCCCCTACATACCTTTTCTTCACTTCGCTATGCCCATCCTGGCATGCGATGACCCACGCCCGGGTAACCCGCAGATCTGCACCTTCTTCGCTCATTTCTCTGCACAATTTTTTCCTTCCAGCTTGCTACGCATAAAAATTTATTAAGAGAAATTTATCAAGCAATAGATACTTGGCGCTACAGATCAACGAGGTGTTTATCATATATATATATACATATATAGCAAACAGGTTTCAACACACAATACAAAGGCGAGGCAACCCACAGCAAAATGGATTTGTCCAACTTGTCCTCCAATTTGCCACCTTCCACTCCGGTGACCCAGGAGCAGATGAATGAGCTAGACTTGAAGTTATCGCGGGAATTCAAGAACGCAGCCAATTCTGTGGCGTCGTTATACAGACTTTCCAACTCCAAAAGCACTATGCTCCGCTTCAAGGGATACCTCGAGTGTTTAGATGATGTTCTTAACATGATCAAGCTCCACAAATTGAAACGGCAAGTGCGACCGGAAGTAGAGATCCAAGAAAACGACGAAACGACCATCATCAACGACAGCAATGAAAGTGAAATCCACGTAGACCACGACGAATTTAATACTGGCGGTTTGGACATCGAGAACTGGTGCCTAACCAAAAAGGCCGAGCTTATGGGAGGCGAGAACATAAACAACGGGATATTGTTTGATGATGTTGTAAATCCTCAAGCAAATGCAAACACCAACACCAACAACGCTTCTGGACATAGTTCAAGCAACGACGCATCCCTCAACAGAACTTGTTCTCACAACAGCAATAATAACGGCAACAGCAATAGTATCAACGGCAATAACAGCAGTAACACCTGTAGCAATAGCAGCAGTAATAAGCATGGAAAATCTTGTAAAACCGCCGCTAGTAGCAGTGGAAGCAGCAACAACAATACAACAGATGAAAACACGATCAGCGAGGATGTATTAAGAAAATACGAATTTACGATAAATCAGCCTACAAGTCACAAGTTCAGAGCATCCATGCCATTATTGACCATGGATTACAACAGCATCAGTAGCAAGCAAAGACAGTCAGGCGGAATCAATGGAATTAACGGAGGGAAAATACGGCCTCATAGATGGTATTATAACGAACAAACACATCTTGGTGCCAGAGGCAGAAAAGAGGCTGATGAAAAGATAACAGAGGAGGGCCACGATGACAATGTGGACGAAGAGGAAGACGAAATGGGTTACGATAATGATGTGCCCATGAAACGAAAGATCATCAATGGGATGCAACGAACGGATAATGTGAAAAAGACCAGGCTTCCATGATGGTAGGGTTATGCTCAATTTGGAATATATTGCATGTGGTGGTATCAGGGGGAGATTTAATGGAGAAGTTGTTTTGACATGTCGTATCCTCGGCATATAGTTTGAAAAGATAACTTTCTCGTATATAAGATATTATGAATTACCCAACATCAAGTATGATGTGATTTTTTGTTTTTGCATCGCTTTTGTAAGTATGGAATATGCTTTTTGTGTCTAATGGTTTTGACCAAAGAATAAATATTGAAGCACCGCACAGTGAGATTAAGGTGTTGTCTTAAATTTGTAATCCAGGTACTATTAGGTAGTGATTTGCAGCTACGTACTCCTGTGTGACTGACTGCTTGTGTGATAGACAGTTTTTTGAAATGGATGATCTCATAATTAGTTGTTTCTTTTCAGCTGCGATTCTGTAATGGCATTGATTTGCAACTAAATACTCCTACTAGCCTGCTAGTGCGTCAGGTTGTTTTCTGAGATGGATAGTCTGTATAGATTGTATTCACTTTGCTATCATAGCCCAGCATTCTATTATGTAATGGCATTGATAAGGATGCTAAAATGCATTTTCTTATTTTATTGTGCCTGTTAGCCCGTCAGACTGTGGTTTCAAGATAAACAGTCCTGTATACATCAGACTCAGATTACAATCGCATTATACGCCTCGTGGAGACAGAATGTGTCGGCGTGGATTACGTTAATTTACTCAGATGCCAAGCTTTTATCTTGCAATGCCTACTTTCCAGGCACTTAGAACCTTTTGAATCAATTCGATATACGATTCATTACGAACATTGCCAAAAGATTGTGAGTCCGTCATAGAGTCATTTTAGCATGACCTAGCTTCATAATCCCCCGGTGTTTTGTTCAAGTGTGTCAATCGGGACATGGATGCCTATAGGTGCATACTCTCGATGTTTCAGTGCAATGTTGATACAGGTGCCCGACACTTTTCAGTGCGTTTTTGGTGACCTCATAAATTTCTTCTTCCTATCTTATAGGACCTTCATAGTGTATGCTAATTACATCGCCACAGTTTTTCTTTCCCAAACTGATCGTAGTTTACTTCGATCTTCTTGAAATGCTTCAAATTACGCTTACACAGACTACGCCGGATATATCGCTTCCTCCGGGACCTTGAATAATCACTGCTTCCGTTGAGTCTTACTCTAATATTTACAACCGATTACGTACCCCAATCATGATCATTCATCAGCGTTTACCCCAATGAAAATAATTGCACCAATTACTTCATTTGCTAATTAACCGGGACCGCTTACTTCAATAATGCAACAATCACACCAATTTCCAATTAACGATCACCGCTTACCCCAATAAATGCAACATTTACACCACTTTCCAATTAATTATCACCGCTCCAATTGCCTTTTTTGATCACCGCCTAATTTAACCACCTTCAACAATTCCCATCAATCCAATCACCCACAGCAAAACAATACACTGTTTCACTCTCTCTACAATTGAGCCCAACCTCTTCTAGTCTCAATTTGATCATCGCCCACTTAATTGGCTGTTGCTTGACCTTTGAGCCAATAGCAAGTGACGCAGATCCGTATCTATCAAACCTTCCGCAATGTACATATAAATAGAACTTGTGGGCCGATCCTTACATTGAGAAGCAATAGCTGAAATTCGGGGATGAGTTGTGAATACATCAAAAATACGGAGGAAGCGACTATGCCTCCAATTTGCCCCCAATGCTGCTGTTTACAGACGCCCAATAGTATATACGTATACGAATGCGACAATTCTCCTCGAATTAGTTTCTCAACGTGAAACACATCACAAATCAAACACTAAAAACCTGGTAATTGTTGGTAAATTAATATATGCACCATTACGTAATTTGTGATTATAATTTTTTCCCGGCTGACGTGAAATTTGGAAACGGAAATAGACGATCGTATCGATCTAACCGTACAGCACGGAGATTGCAATAAATTTAGACTTATGGGGAAGAACATTGACAAGAATGACGTCGATGAAAACGACTCCGATATGCACACTGAATAATTACAACAACACAGACGAAATAACCAATGGATAAAAGAGAACTAAAAACAAAAAGGTGAGAGGATAAGAACATAAGATATTGAAATAAACAAACAAACAAATTTCGATATGACGATGATGGAAATGATGATATAAAAAAATATGTAGTGGTAGAAATGAGAAATGTGATAGGTAGTGATAGGCATAAAGGACGAGGGGTGATAAAAACTATAGTACAACATCCAGCCAGCAAGCAGAGCGCCGGCATGGACTCGCCTTGGTTTTGTTTTTTAATTTTGAGGGGGCGTAAACAAGTTATCGCTCTACCAGTGAAAACCAAGAAAATCCTAGCAGAAAAATATTAGCTGCGAGGACAGGCCTCTTATTCAGCTTCTTGAAGGCAACTGGAAGGTCAACGAGCCATTACTACTGGCCGAAGACGCAGAAGATGCTCTGGACTTGAAGGAGTTCGAGCAAGACTGGTTCTGGTTCTGGCGCATCATGCACCGGTTACGATAGTCCTGTTTCTCGTCAAACAGAGAAAACTTGTTACTGCTGGCGCTGCTGGAGCCTAATTTGAACAACCCCATTGCTGATGTATTTGTGGATGATGGAATCTGCGGTGAACTCAACTGATGATGATACTATACTCTCCTGTTCTCAAGGCAATCGGCGAGACGACTAGAGGAGAACAAGAAAACGGCGACGTAACACAAAAAGATCAGATGCTATATGATCAACGAAAAAACCATACTATCCAGTTTGTAATGTGTGATGTGTTTATATGTTATGCTGCTGTGTACGATTTGTTGATGCCTGGGATAACAATGTGGGATGTTCAGAAACACTTATATTTGAAAAACGAAAAACTGTTCAAGAAAAAATCCACCGAAAATCCAGTGAAAGGCAGAATTGGAATGTATCGCAAAAAGAGAGAAAAAAAATTATCCAGATTGATTTTTGAATGAAATCGCTGTTTTTTTATATTATTTTTCTCCCAGTTGCTTGAATCCCACCTCAGTAAACCCTTCCCAGCTGTAGAAAAAGAGAAGAGACGAAAAATTTTCTCGTTTTTCTTCCTCACCAGGACTTCACAAAACCAGATTCTTGCAGTGAAAAAAAAATAAAAAATCAAAAAAACAGAACGCCATACAAAATGCTGGGAGAATCTGAGGAAACTCTGGGAAAGCTGGGAAAAATTTTTTTGACTGAGATCCTAAAACACCTGAAAGAAGGGTAAATTCCTTTGGGCATATTGATTAATCAACTTCTATCGCGCTTGCAGAGGGCTATCAAACACGCTAAAAGATGTCGTAATCATAGAGATTGTAAAACATGTGTTTTGCCTGCGCTTCTGCTGACTGCCTAAGGCTCGCTGCTGGCGTGGTTTGTTTTGTTTACCCCCGTAAAAGAAGAGCGCTTTGTACACAACAGAACGGGCAATTGCTTTCAACCAGAAAACGGTAACCCCGGGTTGCGAGCCCGCGACGCGTGGAGTTTTGCGCGATTTTTTCTCTGGCTTGCTGGAATGGTGGTGTAAGGACAGTCTATTGGATGTACTTTGTGCCCTCTTGTGAGGGCTCCAAAGGATGTTTTTGCAAATGGAATTTCCTCCCACAGCGCTCCACATAGGCACGGGATGAGCATCTTTTACCCTGGGTTAGAAGACAATCAAAAATTCTCTTTGTGTCCTTGTAACTGAATAGTTTGAAGTAGTCTGTGTTTATCACTTATCTCTGATTGTGATTGACGACTCTACTGGCAGTGCGTTGCACCACAAGTGTTGCCACAAGTGTGCCTCGCGCAGGTATTTCTGATTCTTTCCGTTATCGCATCTTTCTTTTTTATTTTGTTTCTAGTTGCTTGCTGCTTGTTTGCTTGTCTTAGTTGCGCTTGTGATTCTTGTTTTAGTAGAGCTTTTGATGCAGAGTCAGTCTATTGGAACGTAGATACTTTACTGTACTGTACACTGGTCGTCGGCGAGTTTTTTGTGCCGAACTCCCCTTTCAACATCTTTGTTGTGGCCTGTTTGTTTGCATCGAGCATTTTATATACACATTTCCGAGCTAAACCATGCACGCTTACAAACCCCTTGCTTGCTGTCTGGGGGGACAGATACGTGGATGTATTAGTAAACAAGGGGCAAATGGTATCTTGTACAGGTAAATCTTGCGATCATGTATTTTCTGTCTCCCCTCATGAGATGGGCATCCTTGACTGGGTGTGTGGGTTCAGTATTTGTATCCTCTCCTTCGACTATAGGGAAAAAGTATGTATGGATGTGCATGCGATTGATTTTCTCAGGATTGGCGGAAAGGGGAGCCCTAAGGGGAACAACAAGTCACACACTTGCGAACGTATTATAGTGTTTTCTTACGATGAGCAATGTCTGATAATGTAGCGAGTGTCTGATATTATCGCTCACGGTAATAAGATGCGTCGCTGTGGCGAATGTCTGAGGAAGGTGTTTGTTTTATTCGGATTGCATCTTTTGATGAAGCATGTGTTGTGTAACATGTAGAGGGTCAAGTATGCTCACTTCTTTTGACTTAGAACTTAGCCTCTTACGACATATGTCTAGTATCATAGCCCCTATGATGCTTTGTTGCAACTGGTGTCTAACAGTATCTTCCCGTAGCTATGTTGTCTGATATCGACGATCGTCTCTCCCCTGATGAGATATTTATTAATTAGCACCAAATGTCTAATATCGCCTCGTTCGATGACGACACCCTGCAAGCCTTGCACCACTACAACAATGAACGTGGGGTCTTTTATCCCACAAAGCCATCTACATTCATATGATTGAACTCGGGATTTTTACAACAAAGCCACCATTCTCACGTTTTTCTGAGTATTCAATCGAATGTCTTCAATTCACTGCAATCGATAAACAGATATCTGATTACATGTAAGTACGTCGCGCAAAGACACCAGCATAAGGTTCCGTTCTATACTTTTTTAACGTTACTCGCTACCTGAAAAACTTGTATAATGACGCTATCGGTCTAGTTTTTCATCAAAAATCAAAGTGAGTGTGCTTCTCCTTCCTGTAGCTAGCGCTTTCTCTATCTTGAGTATTTCATCTCGGTCAGAACATCGTTCCAGATATACATAGCCCTATACATAGCCCAAATTGACCAATCAATGCACATGCTCTTCAATTCTTAGTGCACGAAAATGAAAATGCACTAAAATAGTTCCGCTTCGAGGCGGTTCTATTTTTATGATTTTCGCTCGATTGGCTATCTTCAAAAAGGGGCAACCCAGGGAAAATCACAATTTTGAAGATTGACATCAAAATATCCATTTGTTTTTACTCATCCACCCAACCATCTCTTCACTTGACGCACAGTGGATCCAATATATCGTTGTTGCCTCACATAATCGTAAGCCTACGGAAATCTCTTAATATTACCAATTAATAATGAAGCTAGATTCGTTTCATATACTAGCGACAATCCTCATGCTATTTTCAATGGTCGCCTCACGTCCTGTTGCTGTACCTATCACAGAACCAGATGTTGCAGCTCAAGATGCAGCATCCGGTGAAGACAGTGGGCCGCTTCTCAAGAGAAGCCGCGCATTCTATAAAGGAATGAAACCTGTGTATTATGCGGGTAATCGGGCAAAAGTTGCTAGCTACATAAAGAAGCATTGGAGCACACTCGTTCAATAAGTATGCTCATATTTTCGTGGCTATTCTGGTAGTCAACCCATACACTTTAGCTTTCTTGACTCTAGTTTCTTTCATCTATGTTTAGATTCATATATATAATCTATCAATGTATAATAATATAATTAAAGGACCTCAACTGCCCATCAGCATTTGACAGCCCCTTCCTTCTTTGAAAATGAATTGTAAATTTGTAGCGCCTTGAAGCCAACGATGGCATAAGCGACGACGCTGAAGAATAGTATTGTAGCGAGAGTCACAGATATGTTGAATTGAAGCACCTCGTTGTTGATCAATAGATTCTGATAGGATGGTATTGCCTTGGCTATGATAATGAACACATATAATGGATAGCCGTAAAAAATAAATTGGACGATCATTGATAAATAGATACCGATAACATACCGTCTGGCAAAGTTGACTATTATATACGTTAGTGCCGTGAAGAGCATAACGTCAAAGCAATACGTGATTGCAAAGTTTCGCGTCAATCCTGCAAGGCTCCAGTAATCAGTGTTAAAAGTCGTAAACTGAATAGCAAACATGATAAAAAAAAATGCATTGAACAACAATATTGAGTTGAGAAGCTTCAAATTGTTGGTGAACTGAAACTTCAACTGATATTCGTATTTCGCATTGATCAAGACGGTCCCGTCGTATAATGCGAAAGCCCTGAACCCCTTTGCCTTATGTGAATGGCTTCGCAAGTATTGGCAAAGAACCAATGTGTTTCCTAGCCATCCCAAGCAGACTGCAGATAGTAGTAAGCACTGTATTGACTGACGGTAGTTATAGTCGCTGAGCTGTCTCATTGTAGGGAATATGTCGGCGAATTGAAAGGCTGGCATGAATGCCGTCATAGTCCAGATGCAGTAAATGGTAACAAAGTTTAAATACTGTTTGGGATTAAGCCAGGTAATCACTGAAAGAATCAACGAATACACAAAGCTGAAAATAATAGCATACATCCAGTTGATGCAGTATGTGACTTCCCCAGTTTTGTTCATTTGAAGAGCTGTGAGTACATCGACAAGCACAAAGATAAACAACGATGCGTTGCTGAATATCAAGTATACCAAGTTGATATTTCTGGAGCTGATTTCATACTTCATTCGACATTCACCCAATCGCTGACAATTGTAGTATATAATTGGAGCCATTATTATGAGACCTGTCCCAAATATCATGTAATGGGTGATTCCGAGAATGAGAAACTCGGACATTATCACCATCGATGTAACCTGTATAGAGAAGAATAGCACGTTTCCCAAATTGAGCGTCGATATTATCAATCCAATCGCTGAGTGATGCTTATAAGAGTAGTAGTTAAAAATAGTGAATAGTGGTTGGGAGCCTGCTATCACCAAGGTATAAACAAAGAAGGGACCATCATTCAGAAAGCAGAAGTAGGGCACTGCAAACATCAACGGTGTTATCGCAAGAGAGCCGACCAAAAAGGAATGGAATAGCTCTTTGGTGTTTAATAGTCTCGATGCATGGAAACTGATCAACAAATCCATATTCAAAGTTCTCCAAGACAAGTCTTTGGCAATGAAAAAAATCCAGATCAATAGCTGTGCAAACAAGCATAATCCCATCCCAATTGTTATGCCCAAGATATAGTAATACGGTTTCATGATTGAGTTGTCTATCATGGACGAGAAGTTCGATGTTACTGAGTAACCTGAATTTTGCATGAGACTTTCATAGTAGGCAGTCACTTCCTTAAGGCTCTCTGCATCAGAAACAAACATCTCTACCAACTGAAGCACATCAGCAGCAGTAATCACGGTTAAAATGACAAAAAGCACCGTAAACTGGGTGTTATTCTTTGACACAAGTCCATACACAATGATGATGAACTCGTAGATTTTAGTATAGCAGAAAAATAGCACGAATGGCTCAACGTATGTTCTGAAGCTGTCTTGGTCTTGAGTTAGGGTATTCGAGAATAGGATCAATATCACAACTGTAATAACCGTGGTTGCAAAAGAAATGAAAATGAATGCGAAGTATATCCATCTTGATTTCTGGAATATTTTGATCGTTTCGCTGTTCAGAGATGTTGATGTGTTTGGTGAATTTATGTCTTCAGATTGGATATCTTGCAGACCGCTACTGATCTTCATACTGTCTCTGAAAGGATTCTCAAGAGGTGCGTTTGCTCCATAGCTTCTCACTGTGCCCGATGATAAGGTAGTGAATGTGTTGCTGTTGCTTAGCATCATTTCGTCTAGGCTGAAAACATAAGCGTCGTCAAACTTCAGCACCTCGCTCGACTCTTCTTCTTCAAAGGGATTGAATGATGCAAAATTCTTTTCGCCAAATTCGTCTCTCTTTATCTTACTTCTGTATGACGACTCTGGCATTGCTGCCTTTGTGTCCAATCCCACTTCGACAGTGAACGTTGATGATTTACGGCCATGCTCCTTACGAGGGCCTGGTAGAGGTGGTAAGTCTTTACCCAAGTTGACCATGATGCACTGATTGATATTTGCGAGTATCAGCCATTATTGATAAACCAAAGCAGAGGAAATTCTGGGTAGTCATTGAAAGATAAATGCAGGATCTTCTCGTCAGTATATATAATCTATGACCAGAGATGAGCTACATGAATGGACGACGGTACACGCCATAGCTATCGACGGATTCGCATATACATGGGCAGCAGTTGCATTTATTTGGGGTATTTATTGGCAAAAAACATAAAGACAGCCTGAAACATCACATGACACTCATACCTGAGTTTTGGTATTACAACTTTTTTTTTTCCAAACTTCAGGATGTTAATGGAAACAACAAACCTTATTGCATTTATGACTTTGAAAGCAGAGCCCTGAATTCAGCACAGTTTGAAGGATATGACCGGCCTGAAACCGCACTACAGCTGGGTAAATATATGCAGGTCTGAATTCTGCTAGATGGAGCAAAAGCTATGGCTTCAACGCTGTGAGAGAACTCTTTCATATCTCTTGAAAGCAAAGGGTAGCCCGTTTTACCGTTTTTGCATTTCCTTTTTCAACATTACAGGATGTTGCTCGTAATCTATCTCTTAAATCGTTTATTAGTTATCTAGAAAGAGTTGCACTAGCAACGCAGTCTATCTAATCGGCATCACCAAAATATGCAAATCTCTGAAAGACTA
Organism: Saccharomycopsis sp. NRRL Y-5750; assembly: GCA_030564765.1. NCBI lineage: Eukaryota > Fungi > Ascomycota > Saccharomycetes > Ascoideales > Saccharomycopsidaceae > Saccharomycopsis > Saccharomycopsis sp. NRRL Y-5750. Next base: position 160,839 of record JAKTZD010000016.1, on the reverse strand, counting down.
TTTTCTTGTCTGTAGCAGCCCCACTGATGACCCTTGCGGCCTTACCAACACTCTGGGACTTACACTCCGCAAACTTGTCTAGTTTGATCATCTTTTTACCTGCAAGAGTGTCTATACGCAGAATTTTTGTAGCAGGTTTTTCTTCTGCGTCAAAAGAAAGTCTTCTCTTGTAGTTACTCAGAACATTGACCGACTTTTCAGTCAACACAACCTTTTTGTTGACAATTTGTTTAAAATTTTCCATTTGATAGGAGTACTTTTTCATTAGTTCTCTCAAACCGGTGGTCGTGTTTTCTTTATCCTCGACCGAATTTTTATAAACAATCTCGTCTTCAAAATCGCTGATATCGCTGAATTCATCGTCCTCGTCCACGCATTGTACCAATGACTGAGTTCTCCTCCCTTCTGGTTGGCTGATTGAAATGATTTGTGGGGGTTTATTCTCTTCTGGTTTGTCGGCAGAAGGACGGTGCTCCATCGCTTTTTGCTGCAGATTTTTTGTGAAAAACTTGCTTCGTTCTTGTGTTTCACTGACAGTGCCTTTGCGAAATAAAGAGATGCGGCTGTCTATAGGATCAGCCGCGGCTTTGGTTCCTTTTTTCAATGTTCTGATTGCAGTGGTGCTAATTTCATCTTTCACACCATTAACGGAAACAGTGGGCGTTGCAGTCTTCTTACGAACAAACGATTTGAACATGTCAAGAGTCAGATACGAAGCAGAGACTCCAGGGGCTGATAAGGATCTATGTACAGCCTTTACGCCCTGATGTTCGGCCACTTTTTTAGCAGTAGTTCCCGAGGAGGAAGCTCTTAGAAGTATCTCTCTAGATATCAAGGGCTGTTTACTTATAGGGTCGAGAATACCCTTAGCAATTTTCAAGTGCATATCGTTGGACAACAAGTCCCCTATGCAGGAATGCACTACCAGTCTTTCAAAATCGTCTTCCAAAGCATCCATAACAAGCTCATTTAAACAGGTTATCTGCTGTTTTACAGGGTCAAACACTCGCTGGTACAAAAACGCAAGATTTGCCTTTTTATACTCGCTCAAAAAGTCCTTGGGCACAGCCACCCCATCAAGTTTTAGCTTCAGAAGGACCTTTTCCATGGAGGTCTGGAATTTGACAATTTGAATTGCTTTTTTAACGCCAAACTTCGGTATCCCGTCGGTATAGTCGCAGCCGCTTATACAGGCAACCATGCGCAACTGGTGGCTGTCCATGATGCCAATAGGAACATCTACAACCTTTTTGAAGTTTGACCGGGCCACCTCTATAACTGTATAGTCGCGATCGTTGAACTTGGTCAAGAGCCGCTGACAGCCAAATATAAGCAAGTCAGAATCCTCAGAGATAATCCCGTCCACCAAGCCAAGCTTTTCGAGATACACCATTTGAGAGTCTGCCTCATAAGGCGCAACAACATATTTGATTCCTGCAGAACGCAAATAATCGATGACTGTTTTGGCCATGTTTGGCGTCACATCGATGGACTTTAGCAAGTACTCGTTGGCCCTCTTTCTGTTTCCCAACTTCAACTGTTTTTGGCCCTCGATTTTGTTCATTTTGCGCGCCTCGTCACGTTTGATCTCGGTGTTGCGTTTTGAGCTGAGATGGTCTCCGTCAAAAACAAAGTAGAGTTCAATGCCAAACATCTGTTTCATGGCACTGATTCTTCTCTGGAAGAAGCCCAAGTACTTGTTTGTGGGCTGGTCCATGGATAGCTCCCACGAACACGCGAAAACTGCCCTGTGAAGCCAGGCATACCCGTCTACAGCAAAACACTGTCCATGGTATGCTTTCAAAGATTTTGTCTCCTGGATGGACTTCAACGCGGGCAACAATCCAGCGACGCCCATGCTGTGTTGTGTGTATTGCTCTTCGTTTCTAAAGGCTAAATATTTAGTTTTTACGTCAGTGGGTGAAATGATAAAGACATGAAGTTTGCTCAAGCTTTTGGATATTTGATGAGATTACGCGTTTGTGCTGGGCCCATGGAGTTGGCTCCGAAAGTTTTTTTATCTGAAAAAATAAGCCAACTTGGCTTCACTTGCGTGAAAAATCATAAAAGCCTATTTGTGAAAGGCCCGTGGTGCTGGCTTCTATTTTTTCATCCGAAAAACGAGAGCCAATGGCGAGGATCTGTATTTTTGGAGCCAAGTAGACAGCGAGGAAAAAGGTGAAAAATCGCGATCAGTGGATATGGCTAGTGGAGGGGTCTTAAAGATATCATATTGAATGAGGTCGAATTGACAGAAATAGATTGATAGCACCATCAACGAATATTTTCCTCATCCAACAGCTCCAACAAAAAATAGCTTCATCCCATCTGTAGGGATATAGCACCAATAAAAAAGCACGAGGGTAGTCAGTGCGAATCATTCCCAGTAATACCAACAATACCAATCAACCAACACCCCTGCAGCCCCCAAAATGACGGACCAGCAGTTCCGCTCCATTGACGGACAGTTGTCAAACGACCCCCTGTCCAATGACGACCAAAAACCAGCCATCAGCGTCAAAAAGAAGCGGCCTGCCAGAGCGTACCATATTCTTTCTCCCCAACTAGACAACACGTTCCCTCCTCCAATGGGCCAGCCGCAAATGTCCAGTCTGGAAAGCTATCTCAACAAGCCATTGCCACATCCAAACACCCCCGATTTGCGCTCTTTGCGAAACAACCAGTCGGCTCAGTCGTTCAAAACAACCCTCTCAAATCCCACCTCGCCATTTATGTCCCCTCCGGCTCCTGCTCTTCTTCAATTCCAGTACCAGTCGGACATCCAAAACAGCTCCAAGAACAGGCTGCAGCCAAACCCTTTCAGCAGCGATCCGCCACCCCAAATGCCGCCTCAAATGGCCGCAAGACAGGTCAGCTCGACTATTCCAGACCCTCTGTTTGTCAACTCGGCTTTTATTCCGGACGCAACTTTGTCGGTGCCTCTCCAACGGTCTCTTGTTCAAGCAGAGTTCTGGAACAAAATTTTCCTCACTTTTGAGAACGCTTGCCCGCCTATTGCCACTACCGACTACAAAGTAACCGACCAGGGCACAGCATCGCCCAAATTTGTAACGTCGTCGATGTACAACTTTCCCTCCACCGAGTCGCTTAGGGCGTTGTCCAAGTTGCCTGTAGCCATCAATCTCCGCCCGTTTGCGCCCGTAGACGAGGAGGGCGACGAGGCTGTTCCTCTTGTAGACTTGACCGAGTTTGGGGGTCCTCCTAGATGTAATCGTTGCCGTGCGTATATAAACCCCATGGTGCAGTTCACCCATTCGATGAAGTTTATCTGTAACTTGTGCCAGCATCCCAACCAGCTCCCCGAGGCCTATGCAGCGCCCTTAGACGAACGCTTCAAGAGAGTCGACATAGACCAGAGACCAGAACTCAACACCGGGGTGGTGGACTTGGTTTTGCCCAAGGAATACTGGGAAGTCGACGGAAAACCGCCGCTGCCGTTGCACCAGGTGTTCTTGATCAACGTCAGCAATGTTGCGATCGAAAAGGACATCCCCCGCATCACATGCGATGCGATCCGGGCCGCCCTCTTTTCGTTTGACCCCGAAACCGGCGAGGAGGTTTCAGTGTTGCCAAAGGGGGCCAAAATCGCGATTATGACCTACGACAAAAACATCCAGTTCTACAATCTCTCCAGCAACTTGCCGGCGCCTCAGGTGGCCATCATGACGGACATCGAGGACGCGTTTATCCCGTTCTACGACGGATTGTTTGTAGATCCGCTTGAGTCACGTCTGATCATCGAGGACACCTTGCAGCTCATCGAAACCACGGACCGGGGCTTCCGGTACTCGGAGGTGTCGTTTGGGGCCGCTTTGAATGCGGCTTTCATGGCGCTTTTCGAGGTCACGGGGGGCCAGGGCGGAAAAATCACGGCCACGTTGCCGTTGCTTCCAAATTGCGGCCCGGGAATGCTTTCGCTCAACAAGTACAACGATCTCAACTTGAAGGAAAGCGAGCACAACAAGGAAAAGGTGGCTTTGTCGCCAAACAACCAGTTCTACCAGGACTTGGCCAAGGCCTTTGTAAAGGAAAAGATCGGTCTAGACTTGTTCGTGTTTCCAAACTCCGATTTGGACCTCATAAACTCCGGATTGGTCACCTCGCATACCGGGGGCTTGTTGAAGCTCTACGCGGACTTCAATCCGGCCAGAGACGAGCGCAAGTTCATTTTTGAGTTCAAAAAATCCATCAGAGACACCGTGGGCTACCAGGGCCATCTAAAGGTCCGGGCGTCCAACGGGTTGCAGGTGCAGGAATACTACGGCAATTTCGACAAAAACAAAAACAGCAGCGACCCCTCTGTGTCGGTTCTCAGCAAAAATAGCACGTTTGACGTGTTGTTCTCGTTTGACGGGAAGTTGGATCCAAAACTCGACTGCCATTTGCAGGCTGCGTTGCTCTACACCTCGACAAGCGGGCAACGAAGAGTCAGGGTCATAAACCTTGTCACCGCAGTGACGGACAGACTAGTCGACGTGTTTTCGTTTGCCAACCAGGACGTCATTTGCAACCTCATCATCAGAGACTGTTTGGCACATATTCCACAGCAGTCGTTGTTTTCCATCAGAGAGTCCATTGATATGAAAATCACAAACATTTTCACGCAGTACCGCAACTTTTTGGTGGAAAAACACGTCTTGCCCGCACAGTTTGTGCTTCCCGACTCGTTGAAGACGTTGCCCTGCTACATGATGGCGTTTGAAAAGTCGAGAATATTGAAGCCGATCCAGTCCATGACTAAAACAAACATGAAGATATACAACTACTACAACTTGTTCAACATGCCGTTGGACTTGGTGTCGTACTATCTCTATCCGTACATCGTGTCCTTGAACGAGCTCAGCGAAGACGACTGCGAGTTCAATGAGATTTTCATGAAGTACAGACTTCCTGAGAGCCAGCGTTGCACGTACAAGCTTATAGGTACTGGCCAGTGTTTTTTTGCATTCAACGGCGAAAAGATCTTGATCTGGATCGACTCCAACGTAAACAAGTTGCTTGTCCAGGATTTGTTTGGCGTCTCTTCCCTCAATGAGCTCGCCGAGTCAGAAATGGACGAACTTCCGGAATTAGATACTGAGATATCGCAGCAGGTTAAGAGACTCGTAGAGTATTTCCGCAAGATTGTTGTCAAGATAGACTTCTTGCCTGTCAAGATTATCAAACAGCTGTCGCCTGCACACCTTCAAAACGAGTTCATGGAGCTTTTGATTGAAGACCGCTCGATAGACGGATTGCCTAGCTACGGAGACTATATTTCGGGGATTCACAAACAAATCAGAGATAACTGCTCCGAGGATGTAAGAAGAAAGAAGCTGCGGAGCAAGACGAGCGAGTTGCTATCGTTGACAAACGCCTACAACAGCTTGAAAATATAGTTGGCGCAAAAGGTCTCAAGGTATATGTGAAGCAGTATATACAGCCCAGTAATACAAGTAATACAAGTAACACTAGTGATGTAGGTGATGTAAGTAGTGGAAGTATAAGCAGTATCAGTAGTCTAAGTTGTGTCAGGCGTATGAGCCAAATTTTCATTCTCAAGTTGATTCCGCCATTTTAAAGCTCGCAAAAGAGTATGATTTTCATCACCCTCGTGCACGGCGTATCCCAGAACCTCTCCACTAATATATGGAGTACTGAACGCTACATTAATATGACACCCCCTTCAAGAGCTACGGTTGATTGTTGTGCATTTTTCCTTTTACCTGGCTGGCCAAATTACACCCTGAAATTTTTTTCAGTGAAAAGTACAAACGAAACCGGTCTTGATAGCTCAATGAATGAACCCCTTATTCCTTCAGCTGCTGGGTGTGTGTGTGCTTGAATCCCGGACCATCACCTTTTGTTAGTCGAAATAATGAGTAAAAAAAGTATTTCACCTAGTGGAAGCATACTTTACCTTATTGTGGTTCATTTGTTATGTTGCATTAGGAACAACGCAGTTATACCTACCCCCTTTTTCCCTAAATCGTACCCAGGGTTTTTTTTCATCCAAAAATTAATCAATTCTCACCTGTGGAAATATACAAACAATTGAAAATAAAGCAACCGCACTCACATTTTCAAATTTTTACTAACCTTGCTGCCCTTCCTGGCTTGAGTTTGCGATGGGAAAAACTTCACTGTAAGTGAAAATTTTCCTTCCATGATGTCTGAAAAACCCTTCTGGAAGGGTTTTCTCCGCACTTCGTACAGTAAGCTAACAGCAAGGCAGGCGCGCGAAGTAAGGTTTGTACAGTATAACGTCATTTTTCAATCCCATTTTTCACAACCTCTAGAAAAAACATAACTAGAATTTAGAGGCATATATTATATGATTATATGTGTTTTGTCACGTGACAATGTATCCTAAGCTTCCTTTTTTTAAGGGAAATTGGCGTTATACTGTACAAACCTTATTGTGCGCGCCTGCCTTGCCGTTAGCTTACTGTACATTTTTCATTACGTTTTTCCTTCTAGCTTTTCCTGTCACTTTTCCTTTGGTAAACATCACATTATTTTCCTGCAGCAAACCATTCAATTTCTTATAAATTAAAAAACTTTCACCCGTAATATTCTCTATTCAAAAATTATACCTTTTTTTTTCTATTCGCTAGCTCTATACTGCAAATTCTAGCCAAAGGCGCTTCATCGCTGTATACATTTACGCTCACAACACTCGCGCTTTTAGTCAAGAGAATGAACTTCGCAACATTTATTATCTATTTAGTGTGCTACATCGTGGCGATGACCTTCCACTTGACCGCGTGTCTGGGCATTTTGAAGGATGGCCAAAAGCTTTTAGCTGTCTATTGGGGCCAAGACACCGTTGAGAATGAAAACCGGAAGAAGCTTGTCCACTACTTGGAAACGCATGGTCGTCCTCCCAAAGTCATCAAGCCCACGTTGTTGGATGTTTGCAAGACCGAGGATGTGGATATCGTGTTGATTTCGTTCATGACAATGTTCCCTGGTGCCAGCAAGAAACTCTCTGATGGAAGAATAATCAGAGTTCCCACTGTTGATACATTTGAGTCCCAATACTCATCCAACCAAATGTACACCAACCACAAGGTAGAGCGGGACATCTTGGAATGCCAGAGCAAGTATAATAAGCTGATCTTTCTCTCGTTAGGAGGTGCAGATGAATCCTATAAATACGGCTTTGACAACGAAACTGATGCAAAAAGCTTTGCTCAAACAATGTCAGAGATGTTTCAGGCGGGAGAATCTCCTGTGGTCAAACCCTTAGGTAATGTTACTCTTGATGGATTTGATTTGGATATTGAGCAGGATAGCAAGGATCCCCACTTATACGTTCCATTTATCAACGAGTTGAGAAGACTATTCAAGAAAAAGTTGTACATTTCCATTGCTCCACAATGTACCTTTCCTGATGAAAATATGCAGGCTGTTGTCCTTGCTAATCAGCAAGACAAAGTGGACATTGACTTTATGTTCATCCAGTACTACAACAACAAAGGGATATGTGGTGCAAGTGGCTCTCAAGAGTTCAACTGGGAGAGCTGGACAAGTGTTGTGAACCCAAAAAAGACAACACTTTTCTTGGGGTTGCCAGCCAGCAATAGCGCCGCAGACAACGGATACATCAAAGGTCGAAGTGATCTTTATGAGACTATTGGTCCATTGATGGACTCGCCTTATTTTGCAGGTGTTATGCTTTGGGAGGCCTCTAATGCGATGAACAACTTTGATCTCTCCAATCGCCGTAATTACCTTGAAGCCATTGGAGATATCATCAAGTCTAAGCCGGGGCAGGAACCACTTCAATGCTCGGGCCAAAAATCGGCCAACTTACAAGTCAAAGCTGTTGTCGCTTATACGGCTGTCCTTGTTTCTTCTTGGTTTATCTTATTCTAATTTTTGATTTTAGGTAGTTAGTTTTATATATGGGTTTTTTTTGATTTAAAGTAGTTAGCTTTATCAGTTAGTTTTATATATGGGTTATTTTTGATTTAAAGTAGTTAGCTTTATGAAGGATCTTCACAGGTCTGCAACGAGTAGGTCTCTGCTTACAGCTGGTCTGAGAGAGACTTTTTTATGTCAACAACATACTGAATAGCAGAACTTGTAGGGAAGAAATGTAGCATACTATTGAAGTTGAAGTGTGTTGGTAAAAGCGATAAATACACAAACAAGAACTTGACACAAGGGATGATTGTGTAGAGCAGCTGATACCAACGGGTGAACAAGCATAAGTTAATATACCCTATTTTAAAATACAGATGAAGCCTTTTCTACTATCTATGACAAAACTATATAGATACATACAAAAAAGCCTGGGAATGGCACTCTTTTATAGAGCGAATACTTCTTGGTTTAAAACTCCGTTCAAATAAGTGAGGCACAGCTGAATTAAGGAGAGGTTTGTACAGTCGCAAGGACCAATCATCCTCGAAAGGGCACATACTCAAAGGGGCTGGATGACATACCAGCCAAACGGATTAACAGATACAGTTTAAATTCAGCATGGACAAGATAGCAGGTCTACAGACCGCAGTGTCATAACAATATGCAGCGAGATATATATTCATGGAATCAAAGCGTAATTATCGCGCGTCCACAGACTCTTTAAATTTTGATAGAACATCAGGTGTTCAACGTTAAAGCTATGCTACAGCAACCAGGTTGATCTGCTGTCCCCTTTTTGCAAGGAGTTGTACAGTACTTCCTCGGCTGGTCAATTTGAAGTTAGCCGCAGCTCAGCGCCTACCTTCTTTCGCTTGTACGCGTCGTCCTAGATCGAATTCCGGACGAAGCACTTTAAATTCGAATTGTGACTGTGATTGTGATTATCACCTAGTTTGTAAGTTGCGATCTAGCAAAAATTTCTTCGAAAGACATCAATAAGCGGAGTTCAAGGAACTTATATAGAGTATCGACTCTGTGGGATAGTCTTTCAAGTGGGATGTCTCCCTCGTGATATGCGCTAACAATTCAGTTCTGCTTTTAAATTTTGAATCACGAACCCTTACTCTGGATTTACGGCAGATTTGACAACGATAGCGTCTCCGCTTAGGATAATGGCACTCTTTGTATCTTCTCAAGTTACCATCGCGGCTCTTAATAGGAGTGAATTCACTAGTGTTTAGATCACTTTCCCTTTCACTTTGAATTGCCGTCTCGTTTGAGTAGTCTGTCTCTTCGACATCTTCTTCCATAACCTCTTCAATCTCTTCGTTCTCTTGAACCTCTCTACTCTGCTCATTTTCTTGAGTGTCCTCTCTCTGTTGAGTTTCTTCTTCTACCATAATCCTTTCGTCTTCTTTTGCGTCTCCTCTTTCGTCGACTTCTTTCTTTTTTTGACTCTCTTCGTTCTCTAGAATATCTACTGGTGATTGTTCTTTTGTATGCACATTTGTTTCATCGTTTTTAGCATCACCAGACCAATTCGGGCCCTGTACAGTATCTACCGTAGTAAAGGGGGCGGGCGACTGCGAGGGTTCACTTGAGTCCAAAATGATCTCTTCAATTTCCAAAATGTCTTCCGCATTAGAGGATGGACTACGAGCGTCGCGAGTGAACTCAAAAGTGCTTTCCGACAGATCATTTTCTATATTCGACTTTCCGCTGTGAAATTCGGGGTTATCTGGAACACTGGTCGTCCTTGAAGGCGGCGAAGATGGCACTTTTGTGTTTAGAACCGTCAAAACCGATAATTTGCGCCGAATTTCCACTGGGTCGTGAGCTGGCTTTACGGGGCCCGAGGAAAAACGATTCATCGGCGTCTGCTTATATTCCTTAGACCAATTAGTTTCAGTCTTGTCAATACTGTTGTTTCCATCAATACCATCCTGTTCCCTACCCTTGTTGTCATTATTATCGTAGCTATCATTGTTGTTTAAGTTGGTGGTGCTTCCCGTGCCTTCCTCACTATTGAGTATGTTGATTAGGTTACTGGTGATTACAGGTCGTTCCTCACTATGAAGTATGTTATTTAAACTACTTCTGATCCTCGAGCCTCCCCCATTATTGAGTAAGTTCTTGTTGCTACAGCATTCGTATGCTGCTATTTTGTTGGGAAGTTCACCTTGTTGATTGATAGGAGGATTATTGGCAGTGTTCGAAAGCAGAAATCGATGTGTGTTAATCTGGGGAGGCTTGGTATTGTCTAATTGTGATGTGAACAAGTATCCTTGGTGGTATATCTGGTTGTGTGTGATAATAGGCGAGTCTTTCAATGGTTGCTGGGCCATTTGCAAAGGAGACAGAGCTGGGAGGTATTGTGATGGCGAGGAGGAAGGCATAGACAGAGCGGATGATGTGGAAGCAGGCGTCACAGGCTGATTGAGAGAGTTCCAAGACCCCCGTCGTTGAGAGTAGTCGAAATTCGTATTGAAGGTGCGATTGTTGCCGCTGATGCTAGTGGGCGTCTGCTGGCACGCGTTCGTACAGCTTTTATCATGAGGACCTGGGTCGGCATTACAGATGTTCTCCAAGCGCATTATTGAGCTTTGTCTCAAGGATGAGCTTTTTAAGTCCTCTTCTCCCGTGTTTTTGGTCAAGGATGGCTTCGTGAGATATGACATGGCCAGCGAAAGGGAAGGTGTCACTTTGTCAGTTCTAATGGGCGATGTTTGTTTTGATGCGTCTCTTCCCAAAAGTGCAACTTTTTTTTCGCAAACAGTTGAGCTTATAGACTTGTTATAATTCTGATCTACACGTCAAAGATGGTTATCCTCTCGATGATCTAAATATTTCAACATGCAAAAGAACCATCGTCATTAAATTATAGGTCAGTTTAATTATATTTTTTTTTTGCGTACTTTTTTAACGATTTTTAGGAGATGAAAATAAACGTCGCGACTAAGAAAAATAAACAAAGAGAATTTAGCCATAACCTTAAAGTAGACATTCAGTGGAGCGATGCATCATAATACTGTTTATTAGTCTGCTTAGCAGAAAGGGCACTCACCTGTATCTGTAATGGGCATTGTACTGCTTCTTCTTTGAATAAAAAAGGGCCAACCCAACAAAACTGTCACTCCTGCCACCAGGAATTTTCTGAATCTTCTTTTCCTGACTGTTCGCAGACTCTACGAAGACAAGCACCAAGCTTCGGATTGCTTTAAAAGATACAAACGCCAGTATTCGCTGCGAGCTTGCTCTGGTATTTTTTAGAATTGAGCATGCTTTGTCTAATCACAGACTGAACACATAACTGTCCGAACTCTTGAGCATCCTGAAACACATACACTTTTCTCAACATGCACCGCGAATTTTCCCCTTTCCAATCTATTGCAGTGCTACCAAATAAAGTCAGATTTGATAAAACCATCCAATTACATGGTGTGTAGATTGTGGCGGTGCATCTTACTATGCATAGAAATCAAAGAGGCCTCTACTATTTCTGCCCAAATTTTTTATTTTTACTTATGTTATAGTGTATCTTGTCTTTTTCATTCTCAGAGGTTATAACTATCTCCAATATTTCCTCTTTCTAAACAAAGAGCTAAAAAAATCAAGAGCCTTAATAATGAAAAAGGGTAAGTACTAGGGCTACACCAAGAACGACTAAGGAGAAAGTATGGCCAAGAAAGGGAAGTAGTTTGAGTGATCTGTAATTTGTGTATTCGTTGAGCAGTGAGACTCCAGCAGTATTAGAGAATATATGAGGAAGAAAAACGCACAAAAAGATCACACAAGAAATCGAACATGTAGCCACACTACCAACGGATATGCAGCTGATCTTTAAGTGCGACTTCTAACGCAAATGACTGCTCAAAATGTCAATCGCAAGTACGGACCGATTTCTGTGCAGAGGCCTCAAAGATAAGATGTTAAAAGCTCCTAACAAAGAGCTGTATTTCATTACAGATGGAGATTGAGAGCGTTTCAGATTCTCAACCAAACTCAAAGCTTTGAGCTTCTTGAGGCGGCTGACTTTACAGATGATAAGCTATCATTGAAAAACAACTTGCCATTCAGAAACAGGCTTGTTTCAATGACCGAAATCCTCCCGCCTCTCTTTTTCGTCACATAGAGAATGTTTCCGGTAAGCACTTTGGTTCTTGCATATCTCCCCGCGAGCGCCATGATCAAAACTCATTGGACTCCGTCTTCAGTCAGTAAGGGTAGAACCGCTCAGTAGTCTAGGAATCGATCAGCGGCGTGTTGGCTGGCGTCGACTTTTTTCATGCAGCTGATGAGAGTTTAAGGTTCAGTAATTGACCTTCCTAAAATGTGATGATATACGACGCTTACGGCGGTGCCAGGATCCAATTTTCTTTCCTTCCTCGATCTTGGTTTTTTTTTTAATTCAGTCAAGTTGTCGGCAAGTTCTGAGAGTGTAGTGTACACACAAAACGAAAGCAAAAGCGTGAGTCCACATATGGGTACACGTATTTCGGTGGTCGGTTGAAGTAAAGCAAAAGCCAATGCTAGCAATGGTCCCGAGTGAAAACAAATTTGTAACTTTAGAGCAAAGCAGACGCACTACTGCTCCAAAACCGAAAAGCCGACTTCCAATTTCGACCTTGAAGTACATAATTGATTCTTTTTTGTAGTACTCAAAACGTACTGTGGGTCGGATATATCCGAAATGTCTACATACAGTCCGTTGAATACACTTTATCCATGACTCTCTATTCTACACACATTACGTGTGCAATATTACTGATAATCAGAGACAAGACAAGACAAGACTAAACCATTTTTGAAATTGACGAAGAATATTAGTAAGACAATTTGCAAAATTACTGCTTTTGTTACACGTAACGCAACTGAGCCTGAAAACGTATTGCAAATTACGGGAAATGTACACTCAAAACAAGAATCAGTGAGAGAGATTATTTGTGTAAGCTGAGGGAGTTTGTTTAGACCAATATAATTTGGCTCTATTATTACCAAGTTTAGGCCCGGAATACCGTACACAGGGAAGCAATACCCAAGAGAAATTCCATATCTAGTCACATTATACGGGAGATGTACACATAAAGTGAGTAGCATGAAACTTATTGTATGAAGCTCAAAGAACAATTGACTTTGTAAGTACCAACTTTAGGCCTTGAATACCATAAAAAACAACATGGTCAAAGAAAGCTGGGACAAACAGCAAAATAAGATCGCAAATATAAGAAAAGCAGCAGCTAATTAACTCACAATTTTCTCTGAGTAGTGAAATGTGCAATTTGGTGATTACCGATTTAAATCGAATATTGCTGCAGGATTTGTTCATATGGCGCCAACTAATTTTGAGAATTCAAATTTAAACGCAATTATGAATTCAAAAATTTTGAGTATATTCTATCGGAAAACCTTACGGAGGGGCAAAGAGAAATTATTTATTATGGTTACTTTGCTTCACTTGTCTTCAGTTTAGTTGAGTGTATACATTTTCAATAGGTCTGTTTGCTCTTTATTTTCTCCTTGATCGTTTCTTTTGTACCTTTTTTCGTTTTTTCAAATATTATTTGTCGTCTTGATATATTTTAGTGTCCTTTGTTAATCCATCTATGGAGTTGCTCACTATGAAACTGTTTGTAGATTTGAAATGAAATGGAAGTATGATTAGTGATGCTAGACTAATAACAAAATGAAACTTCTTTGTATGTCTATGTGTAGTTTTGTACAACGCTAAAGATATTAATATCTTTTCATCAGAAGAAGAGCACATCGAGAGGGTAAAATTAACTTGAAACCTCAAGTTGATTGATAGTAGAACACTTTTTTCCTCGTTGTTAGCCTATAAATCTCAGACATTTCTGTGACTTATGGATCGTTGATTCCCCTCGCCTCCAATAACATGTACAGGGGAAACAGAGACACCGCTATTGAGAAGAATTCAAAGAATCTTTTTGCCACTAACGTGAAGATTCACAACGATTCCATCTTTGCTCAACAAAGTAGCAATCTACGGACCTGATCTCCCGAACCTTTTCTTTTTGTCCCATATTTTGTTCCGTTTTTCACTGGTTTTCTTTGCTTGCTGGGTGCCGTATTTTCCTTGTTTGCGATCGGAACCGGATGCATGAATGGCAAAGCCCAGTAACAACCGGTCTACCTACATCCAAAAAATTACCTGCTTATATATACTCAATATCAGTTTTGTTGGTATCGAAATGAGATGAATTTTTACACCGTTTAGCTTGATAGCTACCTCTTCATATGTAGCAAACTGACTATAAGAAACGGACGGAGTTACAATCGATGATGCTTTCCGAAACTTCTACCCTATCGAAAAAGCCGAAGAGCGAAGCTTGCTTCTTGTTGAGCTTAATAATTTTGCAAAGTTTTGAAGACGCTATTTAATCAGTCTAGTTTTGTTCTTTCGGTTTCCATTCACGGTAAGCCTATGTTGCTATACGCGTAGCAATTTTGAGAGTTACTTAATTTAACAGAATGGTTACACAATGATTTATTTTCCAAAGGTGATTCGTGTAGTAGCAAGAACTTAGCATCTGCACTGGTGAGGAAGCTCGTGTCTTTGCTGCTGCATGTACAGACAAGAAGCTTGTGTCAATGCGTATAAGAAAATCTGAAAAATGTCGTGGATAAGTCATCAATTTGGGCTCCTGTACGGCTTATCGCGATTGCTTCCTGAGATTCATAATCTATAATAGCGCGTGAACATGCGCGAAACCTGTACTGGTTTGATTTCTGTCAGTTTTCCGTATTTGACAGGGAATACTATCTACTAGACGCATTCGTTCGTTGATTACCGATAAAGGACAAAATCATGGCAAAGCGTAAGCAGTATATTATTTGTTGGTAAAAAGGGCGATATAATATAGAACAGAAATGAAAGATATCCAAATAGGCACAGAGAGTTTTATAGAGTGAGGTAGTATTAATGGATCAGTTCTGAGATCTCTCTTTTTTGCGCACTCGTCTACTTCTGACCTTCTGGTCGGGACGCGTGTTTCTCCAGCTATCAACCGCTCTTTGGATTAACCCCTTTGAGTTTCTGATATTCGGATTCAACCAACACAATTGCCATCCTATTTCATTACATTGTCTTTCGTAATTACGACGATTAGAGTTTCTTGCAGGGTTGGTGCCAATATTTGTTTCGGGGGCAGCATTTTTGTCTGCAAGAGACAAATCTTCAGAGAAGGCCTTTGGATATACGCAGTTCGCTTTTTTGAACAGTTCGTCCATCAAGCTCATAATCATCTCCTTCTC
The DNA here is from genome assembly GCA_030564765.1 of Saccharomycopsis sp. NRRL Y-5750. Taxonomy (NCBI): domain Eukaryota; kingdom Fungi; phylum Ascomycota; class Saccharomycetes; order Ascoideales; family Saccharomycopsidaceae; genus Saccharomycopsis; species Saccharomycopsis sp. NRRL Y-5750. Next base: position 145,695 of record JAKTZD010000016.1, on the reverse strand, counting down.
ATCATCTTTAGGGCAAACAACTTTCCAGTTAGCGATCACTTTATTTTTTGAGTATTCAAAAGAGATAAGCTCGCGACCGGAAGATGGGTCGAACGTGACACTTGGAGCAGTAGCCGGGATAGGTCCTGGCTGGTTTGTTCTTCTTCCAGAGCCCGATAAAGACGACGATGAGCTAGAGGAGCAATTAGAAGTCGATCCGTTAGACACGGTATAAGAGGGATACCTCACTGGAGAAATGTTATTGTAGCTGCCCATATTGATGTTAGGTTGCATAATATTATGGTCCATAAAAGAGTTCGTAGGAGTGGTAGGAGAAGGAAACTGGGGAGCAACCAGTGCGATATTAGGCGTAGACCGACTTCTTTTGCGGAACTCCTTGTAGTCATTGTTAGAGACTTTAATTATTTTGGGATTCATTTTCTTAGATATGGATACCCTTCTGTATTTATTTTGGTCAGCATTGTAATTATTATTAACCATTCCTGGATTGAAGATTACCTGCTCCATAATGACCTCAGGACTCATACGATGAGGCAGTTGTTGATGTTGATGGTATTGCTGCTGCTGAAGTTGTTGATGCTGGTGGAGTAAACGAGGCTGCAGTAGCAGCTGTTGAGAAGGAGATTGCTGAGGTAAAGTTTGAGGAGTGATGAACTCCGGAGGAATAAAGAAATGTGTATTTACAGGGGTAACAGTAGCAGAATAACAGCCCCGTTGTGGGTTTTGAAAGTTATTGCTTTGACCGCTAACAGACATTGAGCGTGAATACGAATTACTGCCTGCTGTTGAAATTATTTGAGGATGTATCAGAGGCTGTTCTTGCTGCTGCCGCTGCTGCTGTTGATGTTGATGAGGCTGAGCAAAATATGTTGTGTTTGATGCTGCAGAGCCAACCCCTGCTGCAGCATGCACATCTATCGCTAAGTCAGATAAATTCTGTCGTGTAGTGCTCTCAATTGTTCCTACAGAGTTCAAGTCAGAGCCATTAGAACTGGATGCAGCGACCTGAGAAGCTTCTGCAGCAGTCGTAGTGTTGTAATTATTAAGGCTAGCCATGCCTCCATTAGCGTCATTGAACTGGAATTGAAACTGCTGTAGCTGCAACATAGTACGCAAGTCAAGATTAGGAATAGTATTACCCGATAGCGGTCTTTGCTCCTGAGGTATTGATTGCTGCTGCTGCTGCTGCTGAGCAACAGGTATAACTGCAGGAGATGCCAACATTGGAGAACAACTGGTTGCACCAGGGACATATACATCTGACTGATTACCTTCATTATTGAAAAGTAAATTGCTGTTTTGTGGAATCTGTGGTCTTATTTGGGTTCCCGAGTTTGGGGACATAATCATCACCATGTCGTTGAACTGGAACCCTGCATTGGTATTACTGCTATTATCAATGTCAACAGCATCGCTGTTATTTGAGATGGACAACAGACTACTCATCAAAGAAGGAGAGGAGGAGGCAAGCAGTACCGGAGCGATGGCTGAGTCAGGAACCCCAGATGGAATAGTGCTGTCATTTGAGAAGTAAAGCATGGCAGGAGCTTCAGGGCCGGCGTTGGAATCGCTCGTAGATGTTCCAGAACTTTCGGTATCTCTACTATTCTTAGGGAGATAGTAGTTTGGTTGATTGAAAAACGTCATCATTATGAACAAGGTGGTATCAATCGGTCAACAGTTAAGGCTTAGTGATGGATTGCCTAGGTGGATATGTGATATGAGAATGTAGATATGAAATAGAAATCCGAGATGTTGAATGGTAGCAAAGGAGATCTTGAAGAATAGCAAAGGAGATCTTGAAGAATAGCAAAGGAGGATCAAAGTCCAGAAATAATATGAGTAAAGGCAGAAAAAACAAGACAAGAATTTTTTTTGGGTTGTCGACTCTATATATACATAATGTTTTATAGGTAATATTGTTGTATTGTATGTATGCAAACGTAAAAGATAGAGTTGGAGCTTCCCAATACTTCTGTATTTGTGTCTTTTCTACTATTCTTCTTTTCTTTTCTTATTTATTTCATTTTCACAACATCTTTAGACCAGAAGATGAATATTAAGTTTTATATATGAAAATAAGCTAGCTCACAAAGCAAGTTAATGTAGGATTTTCTAACTGACAAGCAAAAAGTCTCTTTTCTTTTTCCTCTTGCTTTTTTCTTTTTCTCTTCTCAAATTGATTTTTTTACGATAAGATTGAAGCATGAATTATGCATGCATAATGCATAAGAACCTTAAGCAACGTATGCATATTGACAAAGATGACTAGTTAGCACAGTGAAATTGCGAACCGTATTACGGGTTGCTATTAGTAAAGTAGTCACCTGTTGAAAAATGATGCTGTATGAAGTGTTCCGTTGGAAGAAGAAAAAAAAGAAAAGTTCAAAGTGTGTTACTAATTTGACACTACTGCGACAATCAGTAGTAGAAAAACGATAAAGCATCGAGATACTATCAAACATTGCAGCGGGGTAGTTATATAGCAAGATCAGAAACAACTCCTTAACAAATTGCTCACTAATTAGCTGACCGCGATCAAGCGGGATCAGAACAAGAGCAGCACTCTATTGTTTAATATCATGCCTATTTTTCCATGCATTAAAAATAGAACATTGATTACGAATGATAAATTACTCTTATTGTTTTTGTGCGGATCCTTTTTGCTGATCATTGATCTCGGGTCAGAGAATAGCAACCATTGAAAGAGAACATGTGAGAAAGTGCGGGAGAAAGAAGGATTTTCAGCAGTAGGGTTTTGAGTGATTAGCAGTCAAATGCTTTTATTTACCTAACATTTTTGCTACTTTGTTCCTGATAAACAAGATAACCAGGTGATTGAATAGGGAAACAAAGAAGCAAGTGAATACCATATTACCAGAACGAGTTTAAACATGATCGACATCTTTTGGGTTTGGGCTTTTACATCAATGGAGAATTATTCAAGGCGCTCAACGCGCCAGCCATCACTCCATACTCAATGAATACCTTTCTGGTCCAGGTACAAGAAAACTTACAAGGAAGATAAATAATAACTTAGCCCAATTCAGAAAGAGCAATCGCCAGCTTTCTTTTGGTCTTATACCCCATAGGAAAGATAAGTTCTAATTACCTGAAAGACGAGAGACAGTATTCAATGACATTACATGTGCCTTACGTGGTGTATGAGTGAAGAACAGAGGTAATTGTTTCTGCTCTCATCCGAGTGGTGATATGGAACTGAACACACAGATTAAGCAAAACTAATTAAGAGATCAAAGTTGGTTTATTTACATTTTGTAAGGGGTATATGAACAATTGCAAAATTTGATCACTATTGTGATGCTTATTAAGCTAAAGTCTTGGGCTATTGTTTAACATGATATGCAGCGAGTGTAAACAAATACCGAATAATAGCGCTTTATTCAGTACCACATTTACGTGTTTCCTGCGCTATTATTCGCTTCATATAGAACTACGAGTATCTAATGAACTCAGATAGGTTGTACCATAAACAACAATAATGAGCGGTCATTACATGACTGTATTCGTAGGTAAATCCGAGTGACTAAAAGTAGAGGAGTTTTGTGAATGTTTCTTTTTTGGTACCTACATAATGTCTCAATTCCTAATTTGAGATGAGATTTTCGTTCAGGATGAACCAGAGATGATTGTGGTCTATGTGTTCCAATTTTTCAACTGACGAAGTTGACTGAGTTAATTCATGATGCTTTGAACATCAATGGCGAAAGTGCTATATTTTCCTTCAACGCTGCGGCGGTGTACGTCTAATTAAGCCCTCTATCTCCGTAAGAAGACATAACATTAAAGCGAGACACCCGAAAAAGAAAATCACCCGAAAAAAGTGAGACATGAATTGAAAGCAAAATAGCAACTACATAATTGCATCACTCAAATAGACAACAAACAACAATAAGCAACTAGTCGGGTGCATGTTTATGTCGTATAAGATTGAGACTTACCAGGTAGGGTTTTCTAATTGTTTACCTAAACATCCAATTGTATCCCCATATGGATCTAATAGCTAAAAAGAAAAGCGTTGCTGAAATTTTGTGGCAGTGAAATTGGTCGAGGATGGGCCATACAAAAGCAAGGTACGACGATTGCACCTGAAATCATGCTTTGGTGGCAGCAGTTGAATTGGCTCATTAGATAAACCACCCGAGTTTCAAAATAACCAGATATGTAATGACGGACACAGCATACTATTGTTACATAGACATAAGGCGACTCTTTTCTTCTGCCTTTTACAAACATTATATTGCCAGTAGAAATCGCAGAGACACACAAATGGTACGCGAAAATTGAGTGTGCTGTTTCGAATTTCAAAGGGTCGGGTTTGCCTGAAATAGCGAACACATCAAGAGGAACAAGTCGTCGTGGCAGAAAAAGCTAACTGTAGACAAAGAGTCATCCTGAGTTATTCTCTCATTTTTATGGATGTTGATACTCGTAATCTTAATGAAGAAAACATAAACACAAACATATCAACTGCCAGGTACATTTTCAATCGGTTTTGGTGTACCTGGATTATCAAAATTTTAGGTCGATGATCGGCCAGAAGCCACATCTAATAAAAAACAAAAACAAACAAGGAAAAAGGTACCAAATGATCACATTCGAGAGGTGATCATTTTTAGTGAAGATTGGCTTTTCTGTAGTTTGTAGGCTGTTGCTCATAAACCATTCTGTCTGGAGGTGAGCTAGGGAAACTGTAGGGCAGAAACTAAGAAACTGTAAAACTAAGAGAAAATTTTAGCAACCGGTAATGCAACACTGGAGATGATACAACAGTCTAACTAAAAAAAGAGTTGCCAAACTGACAATAAGTGCAAAGGATGCAAAGGACAGTCGTGGGGGGAGATGTTAGACTCACTAAAACAACTGGTTTCTTTATGTGAGCGTCTACCCTGGATGGTGACACATAGTGTTGAACCAACTAGTGCAACGTGTATTTGACTTTGAGTGATGTAGGTCTGGAGATTCGGGTGCTGAATATCACCGATACAGGCACAAGGATCTTGCCAAATTTGAATTTACTTTTAGGCGAAGTTCGATCATAGTTCAAGTAACAAATCTGTTGCCCGTAATGGTGGTAAGGAGTAGCGTGATAAGCGGTGTTTACATAGCTTGAAAACTTGTAAAACCAGTGCCCAAAGCATAAACTATACAGGGAGACCTGTTGGTGACGGATATTTATTCATGCGTACAGGGATTCGTCTTTTTAACTATAGACTTCTGTTTGTAGTTATTCTTACAATGGAGCAACATTTTGTGTTTTGGTCTTTTAGGCGGTATTTTGTCTTTGTGGCCTTTTGAGCTATGCTATTCTTTTGCATAGCCTTCTCAATAGGGGATCTCCAACTGCCCGAAACTTTCCCCGTATTCACGATTTGGGCATTTGAAAATCAGATGTCGGTTTTATGTGCCATGGTTTCAGCTAAACTCATTTATGTGACGATACTTGGACAATAATGACATCAAACTGGTCAATCATAATCACCGTTACTTTCTGGCTTGTTTTTAAATTTTTGAGTTGCGTTTGTAAAAGCTTTAATTGGCGGGAAGGGTCACCGCTTTTAGCACGTGATTATTCGGGAGAGTTCCGCCCTGCCCCCGCACAAGAGTTTTCCACTTACTGTGCGGGCGTGATTCAAAGGATCCTTCTCCTCACGCACAGGAGATACGAAAAAAAGTTTTTTAGCAAAAAAAGGTTCTTCTCAATCGACGAAAAAGAGGGAAAGCATTACTAAAATCGACATTAATCTAACTTTAAATAATAGCAAGTTAAAAAAAAACTTGGAATTGCTCGAGGGGGATGTATTCCATATTGCTGGATAGATGTTCGATTATTCTGGTGAATGCTATACTTGTTTGAACTCGCTGTGTACATGGTGTAAAGGTATACAGGTGAGAACGGCAATGGCCACATTATTGGGAAATGTCCAAAAAGAGACTTAGAGGTGAGAAGAAGGGGCCATAAATCAAGTACTATGAAACGTAATCCACATTTACCTCAGGTGTAGCCAATAGTAACGAGTACCGTTTCACACGTTATATAGCCTAAATAGCTATGGCGCTTTTGGTGGTGAGTATTTGCAGGTTGATAGTGACTGCGCAATTGCTGTAGTGGTTTGGGGTTAAAGTGGATGACAGGTCAGAACCCCTCTTTTTGAAGCACGCTGCTATAGAATTTGAGAATTGATATTTGAGTATCTCACTTGTCGAGATATGAATAGCAACACAGACATACGTGGATACTATCCCACAGTTGGAGAGAAGCAATTCGTGGTTGTGGTCCTGCAGTGAGAGTAAAATATCCAAACAAGAAAGTGAGGATTTCTTGCCCGCGCAATTTGTAACTGGCAATGCATCTGACTAATATCCCCACAGTTGAAGCTGTGAAGGATTGTAGACTCTCCACAGCAAACAAGGCTAGGAACTTACCATCACCAGATACCACTACTTGAAGTGAGATCTCAAGTGCAGTTCAGTATCCCACGCTCTGTATGGCCTGTAGGGAAAAGTCAGATTCGTGGATAATATCCCCACACTTGATGGAGAATGCTTACGTAAATGAAACTTGATAGAAGGGAGGTAATCATTGTCCCACTATAGCATAGGGTCCCCACAGTTGGAGGATCTTTACGTAAATGATGATATGCAATAAAGCAAAAGAAACAGTCGAACGTGGTTAAGAATCCCACTCTTTGCATGGCGTGTATGGATATTCCCTTATCTTTGGAGGATGTCCCCACAGTTGGGAGCGCAACTGAGGGAACATGATTAATTAGAAGAGGCACTCAACTCAACGTAATAATACATCCCACTTTTTGTATGGCGTGTACGGATATGTCCCCACAGTTGAAGAAACGGATGCTAGACTCAGCAGAGATAACATAACATCATCGGGCAGTATCATCTTGCAGTGGGAGCTCCAATGCTTATCTTTTTTTGTATGCTATCATTTATTGAGTCCCCACAGTTGAAGAAGTATTTGCAATCCCGCGAGAGGCAAATTAACATCTTTAGAAAAACCCGTTGATTTGTAATAGAACATTCCGAAGTCACGGTAGTATCCCACGTTTTGCACAACTTGTATAAAAAAACTAGTGGCGTCCCCACAGTTGAGCAAAGATCAAATAGCGTAGCATCTACAGTCCCGCACCTCTGGCCATCCCACGTTTTGTATAACTTTTAGGGAAAGAATCCTCTGACTTCCTACAGCACCTTGCAAAAAAGGCAAAAGCCGCAATCACAGATTGTCGTATCGAATCGCATCGCATTCTGTATCCCGTAAATACCAGCGCCAATCTGCCGGATAACATGTGCCATACCTTGACCACAAGCTCACTACATCCACTTTCAAGATATTTGATAGCATAAAATATATTTGATTAGACCAAACCCATATAACAAAACAAAATAGCTGCGAAATAACCGCAACAGAACTGCAAAAACTATTTGCAAATATACGCAAAGCAAAACTCAAGCCTTGACAAAATTGACGCCCTTGGCAATATTGCCCTCAAGTTGATCAACCGCCTCAATAAGCAACTCTTTTTCGTAGGAATCAATTTTATCCAACACACTGTAGTTGATGTACTCAACCCCGTCCTTGCTAAGGCCAACGGGAATCGAGAAATAGTCCAACGAACTGCCTATTCTCTCCCTGAGTTCTTTGGCCCCGCGAATGGAGTCGTCCTCCAAGTTTATGTAGATGGAAATCTCGCCCTTTGCGTTGGAAACGATAGCATCAAACACTCTTTCAACTAATCTATAGGCAGCATAAGCCATGGACAAGGTAGCAGAGCCCTTTCCGTCTTTTGCCTTAACAACTTCGTCCCCGCCGTATTGGACCCTGTAGACAAGGGCTTCTTTACGTTGCGTTTGCAAGTTGCGGTAGATTTGCGGGGCGCCTAGGGAAAAGAGGGGAACAATCGTGGTTCCCGAATGGCCCCCTACGACTGGTACATCGTACTTGCTTGCATCGTCGTTAGGATTGCTTTCGTTCAACTGCGAGATAAAGGTGTTGGCTCTAACGGAATCAAGAGAGGTCACGCCTAAAACCTTGCGGGCGTTGAAAGCCCCGTGCTTTTTCAACACCTCTGCGAAAATAGGCACGGTGGAGTTGACGGGGTTTGAAATCACCAAAACAAATGCGTCTGGACAGTTGTAGGCGACCCCCTCGGCCAATCCGGAGACAATTGAGGCGTTTATGTTGAAAAGGTCGTCTCTGGTCATCCCAGGCTTTCTTGGCACCCCTGCAGGGATGATCACGATGTTTGAGTCCTTCAACGCACCGGCCAATCCCTCATCGATGCCGTTGGCGTCTACGGTTTTGGTAGGAGCAGACCATTGGACCTTTGCTCTTGTGGAAATGTGGGAGATGTCTGCAGCAACACCCTCCACGTTGACAACATCGTAGAGGGACAAAACACTGACGTTTGGGTTCAACTTGACAAGAAGAGACAATGGTTGGCCAATGCCACCGGCAGCACCGCAAATAGTAACCTTCATTGTGATAAGATGGGTATTGAAGAAATAGGAATGTGAAAGATCCAAAAAGAAAAATGTATCAAACAGTAAGTACAAGGTAGGAAAGACGAAGATCAGAAAGTAGTATATCGAAGTTCTATTTGTATGACTCAAAACATTCCCTCGACTCTCTGATCCGTATACCGGCCAGGCGTGAGTATTTATAAATTTTCAGATTTTCTCCCTCATGTATTACTCAGTATGGAGCGCAGTCCTTCAAAACCAGTGGTAAAATATCCTCATACAGAACGAAAAAACCCCGATGACATTCACTTATTTGCTTATCTTTTTTCATTATGTAATTTTTTTTTTTGCTCATTGCAATGTCATTGCAGACGTCATGCGTTGCAACAGTTTTTCCTCGGAAGTCCTAGGAACGGCCCAAAATGTCTGAGGGCCAGGGCTCACACGCAGCTCCGCACATCACCCGCACAGGAGGGCACAGCCGATGTGGACACATAGCAAGACAGGCAGAAAGACATACAGTAGAGAGTTGAGTTACTGTGCCAGGGATGTTTGAGGGTGTACAACTATGGGTGTGTTATGGGTGTATTAGGACTGTACAATGGCTGTATTATGGCTGTATCATGACTGTATTACGGCTGTATTACAGCGGCACTACACATTTCCTGCTCAACTATACACAAAATACTTCATATCTCGTACAATTTCTCGTAGAAACACCCGTCGGACCCCCAGAACCCCACCAAACCCGTGGGCATCCACCCTCCCGGACCCGCAGTTTTCTCGTGCTCCCTCCGCATCTCCTCAAGCTCCTCTTTTGTCTGGGTCTCAGGCACCCCAATTACAAACCCTCGCATGCAAAGTTCCCCGTTATTGTTTCGGTCCACCAAGTAATTTTCTCCCAACAACCGGAAATCGACCGACTTCATCTCCACCGCCACGCTGCTTACTCCGCAGTTCTGATACTGGAGGGTGTCGTCCGATAACTCCCTGTTGTTATTATGCTCTTCCGTCATATCGGTTCTGTAATCGTAAATGTTGGTGGAAAAAATAGGCCCCGCCACCCCCTCCAAGTACCGCTCGCTGATGATATGAGCCCCGGTGACGATCCGCATGTCTAAAAGCTCCCGCTTGGCCAAACGGTCCTTGACAATGTTGTTGATCACCTCACTGTAGACAAGCCGTAGACGTTTGAACTCGGGCAACTGGCCTAGCCTGTTGAACACTCTTTTTTCCTCAAACAACATTTGACTTCTGCCGACCTTGAGCCGCTTCCACTGACTCCATTGTGCGATGTCCCCGTAGAGCGACTCAAAAAGGTATAAGTGCAATTTCTTTAAATAGCTCAGAGACATCACCACAACGAGATTTGGGGCTGCGGGGCTTTCTGCACTGCTGGCCTTCGCCAACACCTCGTAGATCCCCTTCCCTATTCTCAACGCGATTTTGCCCTCCTGGATCTCGTCGTCCAAGACGGAAATTGTCTTTTTCTCGTCCACAATCGGCTCGCTGACAATGCCAATCGGCACGGTCTGGAGAATCCCGGCCAAGAGCTTGTTGACGATGCGGCTGGTGGACTTTTCGTACATCAAAAGCAACTCGTCCTTGCCGTATGTCCAGAGCTCGCGTACGGGAATATTTTTCACATTGCTTGCCACACTACTCATAATCAGGCGGTTCAGATACGTGGTTGTCTTGAAATTCGTGGTTTCCTTGAAGACAATCGTGTTCGGCGATTCATCGGCATTGGCCAAATCGAGTTTCTCCATAAACCGGAAAGTTCCCTGTGCTGGAAGGTGGTCCTTTATGCGGTTCCACTGCACCACATTGTACGGCCCAACCGGCTGCACGTGCCCCTCTGCGATAAACTGCTCTTCGTCGATCAAAATGATGTACTTGCTGCCAACCGGCCGGTTCTTGTTGATCAAACTTCCCAAGTTTTTCCGATTGGTAACGATTATGTCCGATCCGACGATCGGCTCGTATGGCACATATTCGTGGCAGGTGTGCACCTGAATGTTGTACAAAAGACCCGTCATCGTAAACAAAAAGCTTTCCACGCTGTTCATCGGCAAGATAATGCTCATTTTTAGTCCCTTGTCGGTGATCTTGCTCTCTTTCTGCTGCTCGCCCAACACCAACTCAACGATATCACGGTACAATGTCTCAAAAATGTGGTTCAATTCATAGTAGCTTTTCCGGTACTGGAGTTTGTACTTTTTGCTGTAAAAACTGACTCCCGTGGTGTGGTCGTCGCTGGTTTTCAAACGGTTCATGGCCAATTGCCAGATATCTCTCACTGTTCCGTCTCTGAGCTCGAATCCCTTAGGAATCGAGAGCCCGTGGACTAGTCCTGTGACTTCGTGCGGAACGTTGCGTGATCTGTATATCGGGGTCTCATTGTCGCTCGCCCTGATCTTGGAAATGCTGCTTTGTTCGTGGAGTAATGTTTCTGATATATCCTGCTGGGTCTCAAGGTATTTATTATAGCCCACAACCACCGCAATAATCCCGCACAAAATCGTGATAAGCCATTTGTCGTCTATCATGTTGACTGTGTAGTTTTTCGCTGCACCTAGGATCTGTCTGAACTACCCCTCTTCTTGTGAATTCTGGGCCAAAGTGGGTTATTTATCTATGCAGTTAGAAATTAATTTTTCTGGCTGATATTTATTGGTATACTATCGACAATCCGCATGGAAATGCAATGCAATTAATACGAAAATTCTTTCACCTTCTGGTCTGGAAAATTGGTATGGCAAATCGCTATCAATGGAAAATTCTCGAGGGGGTCCATAAACTGTGATCTATACGAGAGTGCTTTGAACGGTGGTCACAATGTGGCACGAACAATCAGGCCAGATGGAGACCGGGTGTACGGGTGCGGTGATATGCACACCCGTACAATACTCTTGATTGACTCGTCATCGTTAGGAAAACATCAGCCAATCAAAGATCCGCTTCTTAGTTATCATGTCTGGGAACAGATGATATATTCTGGAATGGACACAAGCACGCAATGAGAGAGGTTCAATTCCAGCTCTCGGAGAAGACATTGGTGCCTGTAAAGGGCATCATTTTTGATATGGACGGAACCTTGACAGTGCCTCAGAATTGGATGTTTGGTTAGTATAGATAAGAGAAGTTACTTCGCTTATAGAGAGCAGATTTACTAATAGTATAATAGGCGAGATGAGACGGGCTTTAGGCATTGATGAGAAGACTGACATCATTCACCACTTGAACACATTGACGGGAGAGGCCAAGACAAAGGCGTCCCGCGCAGTGCTTGACATCGAAGAGAAAGCCAGAAAATTGATGAAGCCAAGACCAGGATTGGTGGAACTCATGTCATTTATAGAGAACTCGACCAGTTTGAAAAAGACCATCTGTACAAGAAACAACATGGACCCGGTTGACCATCTATTGGAGAACTTTCTTGACGGAGTGGTTTCTTTCGATGCTCCTTTGGTTACACGAGACTTTCATCCACCTAAACCTGCCCCAGACCCAATATTGAATATAGCAAAGTCTTGGAAGCTTCCGGTAGACCAGTTGATCATGGTTGGCGACTCTATGGACGATATGAAGGCCGGCCATTCAGCAGGATGCGCTGCGACTGTGTTGATCAGTTCAGAAGCCAACGGACATATTCACGGAGCTCCAGAGGTTTCGCTAGTGATTCATTCGTGAGTAAACCAAAAGACAGGATTTCAAGAATACAGAGACATTTTTACTAACTTCGTGGCAGACTTGACGAGCTTATCGGGCTACTCAAATAGACTTATAGAAGAGGGACGCATCGCTGATAGACTTACAGATAAGATTGAGACATATAGACAAGGTTGATGATAGGACTCAGAACGGGATAGAGAGAGTATGATAGTGACCCATAGTAGAGGGACGTATCGCTGATAGACTTATAGATGTGATTGAGACAGGATTGATGAGACTCAAAACGGTATAGAGAGAAAGATAAAAAATTCGTTGCAGAGCATAGCAGATAGCTATCACTGATAGACCAAATCAATCAACTGATGCATTTCCGTCAATATGCATAACACTCTACCTCAATATACACTAAATCAAAACTTTTCCTTTTATTAAATTGACGTACATAAAGTATACTTGACTACTGGTATCTTAACCCATTTTCATGTTGATCAGTATTGATCAAATGTGTCGGCGACTTCTCTCCAGTACTTGAAGAACCCTGAGAAGAACTTCACTCCCAAACCAACATCCTTGGACCCAACAGTGGCTCTGATACTGTGCATAGACCACTGGGCAATACCCAAATCAATGGTTCTAGCCCCTGTTTTACTACTGATGTACGGACCAATGGTACCCCCAGAACGAGAGTCGTTTCTGATGTGGAACAACTGCAACTTGTCCTTGTTCAATCTGGCAACCTGCTCAATGATCGCTCTTCCAGTGACGTCTGTAGCCATGGCTCTTTCGTCAAAGGCAATGGTCATACCTGTGTTCAACAAAGGCTTGTGGTTTTCCAAGTAGAAGTCGGTGAAGTTAGGATTCACAGCATGGCTGACATCTGCGGAAAGAATCAAGGTGTTTGCGTAAGCAACCTTGACCAACGAGGTCAACGACTCAGAGGTAGACTTGCTTTTGAAGACATCTACGACTCTCTCAACAACAGACTCGGACAAGCCTCCCTGGGCACCCTGTTTGCTGAGAGATCCGATTTCTTCGTTGTCGTATAACGTGACGACGTTGAATTGGTCTGCAATAGCAGCAGCAGCCTTGTCAGCCTTCAAGTAGTCGAGCAAGCCGTAGATAGCGGTGAATCCACAGATTCTGTCGTCAATTCTTGGCGCATACACGAAATCTTTCTTGATACCACCGAAAGAGCCCTTTTGGCCGTCGTAGATGTCCAAATCCAACTGGACGAGGTCCTTGATCTCCACCCCAGCCAATTCGCTGATAAATCTCAAAAGACTCAAAGAATGCACTCCGTAGAGAGGAGATTGCTTCTCCGCTTCAGTTGGCGGGGCCGGAGTCTCGTCAGCAGCGTTAAAGGCAATCACAGGGACGGCTCTGGTTTCTTTGTTGAGCAATCTTTCGAAGGAAACCCCGAAATGCGGAGCCAAGGAAGGAATGTGGGCAATCGGATGAGGAGATTTGACAAGTTTGGCCTCCACCTTTCCAGTCTTGCTGTTTTTGAACAAAACTTTCCCTCCGATATGCAAGTCACGGTCCCACCACAACTCGCTGATAGCCCCGGCATATGGAGCAACTCCCAAGAGCTCGTACCCCTCAACAGGGTTCTTGATGCTGGAAGGCTTCAACTTGGTGGTGAGGGCATCGATATGCGCACCGATAAGCCCAACACCCTTTTCTGGGGTCCACGACTCGCCGATAGTGAAGGCAGACAAACTGGTGTAGTTTCTGGTGGTGTAGTATTTGCCTGGAGCAATTCCGGCCCAGCTTTCACGCTCGCTCAAGAACTTGAACCCCTGGGACTCCAACAAAGAGCCAAAATAACTGACAACGTGGTAGATTGTTGGGTTCTCGAAGGTGAAGTCAATGTACTCCTGCGAGTACTTCTCGAAGTATTTGCTGTCGGCCAAGACACTAGGGCGGCTCAAAAGATCGTCGCCTTTTGCCTCTTGAGGCTGCGTGGCTCTTTTTTTCGAGGACGATCTTGAGGTTAGCGGAGTCAAGACATCGAAATCGCTTTCTTCCGCGTCGCTGCTCGAGTCTTGGTATGCGTTAGGGTTAGCGTGTTCAATCAATTTTCCAATATTGCGGGGACGGCGTACATTAGCACGTCTGCCGCTTTTTGTAGAGCCGAGGCCCTGCTGTTGCTCCAAGATTTTGGCAAGTTGCTCGACGGATGCCCTGAGTTCTTCCATGTCACTCATGATTGATGTATTTGTTGCGGTGTCTGTGGTGATGGGGAAGACGATAAGAAAATGCCAGCGTGAGGAAAAAGCTGGCTATTTAAATGGTGATCTATCTGAACCAGCAACAGCCCGAAAAGGCTGGCTCCACAAGTTTGAAACAGGCCAAAGCTAAAAAAAGGAAGCCAACGGGAAAAACACCACCTGGGCGGAGACAACCACCACGACGCAATAAGGGCTGCGATGCTGTATAGGCAAGCGGAAAGTATAATTTGGGGCCCCTAGGGCGGATGGGCTGGGTCGCAGGGAATTATCCAAAAGCAGCCGGAGGCCAAAGCTTAATACGGAGCCAGACCCAAGGGACAGCAGTGAATTGCACAGTAAATTGAGTTGTCATGTAGCTAGTTTGGGTGGGTGATAGCGTGGCGATTACGCTATACATTGGGGATTGGCCAGCACCTCCAGCTGTGCCTCCTGATAAGATAACAATTATACTTCAATCAAAATAAACATCACTCACTGCGAATGAAGTGCGGTAGTTTAGGATGTGAGACCAAACTAAATGTTATCTATTTGTCTCTCTATCTGTCTGCCTATCTGCGAATGAACGTTCACGCATTTCGAAAACCGGCCAGCTTACCCATGCAAATACGTTCTAAATGATGGCCATCTTTGCCACCACAATCGATCCCCGGAAAAACGATACCTCTTCTACAGCTAACAGCCAGCGAATCCCACAGTAAATACGTGTATTAATCTCTATAACCTTACTGACGCAATTCCCAACTAAATAGACTCATTTTAACCCTAAAATCCTTGCAGCATGACTACGAAACCACAGACTTCACCCAGTCGTTGATCTGTCTCACAAAAGGCTTCTTATTTGGCAAAATGTGAGGCCCGTAGTGTGTGAGCACCTTTGAAGTTCCCGGGGCACAGAAGCGGTCAACAAAAGCCAAGGACCGCTCTTTGGCTATCACTGCATCCAATTCGCCAACAATGCTCAACGTAGGTGTGGTTATCTTGCGACTTAGGTATTTTGCGTTGACTGACTCGTCCTTGACCACATAGCCCGCTGCAAAGATTGCAAATTTCAATGGATGAGGGTTCCCCAATGCCTCGACGTTATTGACCAACAATTGGGCAAAGGCTGCGCCCTGCGAAAAACCAACAATCGCGTCTATAGGCCCGTTTTCGTGGATAAACTGCTTGACATGCTCAAAGGCTGGGGCAGGATCAAACACCACGTCGTCCGACAACCACCATCCCCGCAACTCGAAGTCGTTGGAGGCTTCAGAAGGCGGCACCTTGAAAGTCGCGTCCAAATATAACACCTCAAAGTGGTCCTCCTCTTCGAAGATTTTGCATAGCTGTGAGGTTTTCAAGCGGAAAATCGCGGCATTCATGGCAAAGCCATGTAGAAAAAGGACCCGAAATGTCATTGTCTAGGTCTATATATACACTATATATTTTACGCAGATACACCGAGATAAGTGTCTGGAAAGTGAAAGCCGTCGCAGAAACCAGTTTGGGCCAATGGGGATGCCATCGTGCCTTTATATATACGTTAGATACTATCAATACGTACGATAATTTACCATCAGAAAAAGGAAGTCAAAAAGGTAAAATTTTTTTGTTGGATTTTGACTGAAAATCATACAGGCCAAAGTGTGGGATGCCGGGGGACGTAAGCCTCGCAAAGAATGGCCACTAGACTAGTCGCAGCAGTATCCAAAAAATGCAGGTGCTTTGACCCCAAGGAGACTAAGCGGCTTCTTGTTCGTATGGAGGAACAGTATGCGATGCTGCTGAAGTTTGGGGAGCAGAGCCGTGTCTCGTATGCTCGCAAAGACTATGCGAAGGGCGAAGAGCTTTCTTTGACGGCTCGCGACTCGTTTGAGGAAGCCACCAGGCTTCGAAACGAAATACAAATGAGGATATTCAGGGCCAATAACTGTGGAAGAGAGATCAATGAGATTGATCTACACGGTCTTTTCATCCGCGATGCTAAGGAAATTCTTCAGCAACGGATCCACAACGATATTGTGTCAAATTTCGCACGTTTTGATATTAGAGGAAAATCATTTGCCCGGAGGTTGTACATAATCACCGGAAGAGGATCGTCGTCTCCATTGGTGCCGTCCTTGGGTGAAATATCGGCCATGAAGTTTGCAGTAATGCAGTTGCTTCGAGAGTTGAAGTTCAGTTTTCGTATTGACCATGTGAATAAGGGGATTGTTATACTTGATTATTCGGACATCCCTATTGACTACAACTATGGGTTTTTCTTCGGGAATGTTGAATGGCAGGGGTGTATGCGAAAGTAGGTTACTTGCAGAGAAGATTATGTACCGCAGGCGTATTATCAGTTGCTAGCAAGAGGACAAATGGTAATGTGTATGCCAAGCATCCTGGCAAATGCTTCAAGTATACTGCAAATATGTCCCTAATATAATATATGTATCAGTTTCCGGTTTTGTTCGATGTAAGTTGACTATACAAATCGGTATTGTGCTATCTTATCTTCTTATAGACAGGCCTGATGTCAAACGTGTGCTACGCAAGCTGTCATATTTCAATACATAACGAATATCTCATTAAGTGGTTTGGTATATATGTACCAAGTAGTCCAACTACATTTTATGCATCCTTCGAAATACTGTACCTAGTCAGTACCCACACCTCAACTCGCCCAGATTTTCAGATAAGACTGCAATCATTATTTCAGCTCGTCATCAACAAATGGTGCATTTGATTGCAGCATGCGCAATCATGCATGGCCACGCATGGATCACACACAAACCCGCCAACTTTTCGCTTGAAAAAATTTCTTCCTCGCAACACAACAAACATGTTTATTTCTGAATTTCAGCTTCTACGCATACCACTCTCTCCACCCCAACTACCAATCCATTGATCCATCTACAACTATCAATCCAGAGTCTGTTGCATTTTGTTTTACGCCCTTTGATTTCTCATGGAGTATTGAAGGAAGTCAAGCATTCCCAACTCTCTAATTCGCCTAGTTAGATCACTTTTGGTTTTCGATAGTTCCTTATTGATCCTATTTAGATATATTACTTTAATACAAGAAATTATATTCTATATACTCTTTGCGACCATTGAAGAGTCTTTTGTTCGCCTAAACAGCCTTTAAAATGACAGACACAGAAGGAGACTCGCCTACAAACGCTGCCAGCGACGCAGCAGCCCCAGCTGAAACAATGCTCTCCACCTTTGAGCAAAACATCAAGCGTTCAAAGTTAGACGTCGTCAGCCAGTTGAAGTCTAAACTCAAAGAGAACCCCAGGGACGTCCAATCATGGCTTGCGTTGATCAAGGCGGTCAGAGCCAAGGAAAATAGCGAGGAGACAGAAAAGGTGTACGAGGAATACTTTCAACATTTCCCGAACAGCGGAGACGTGTATCTCGACTACATCAACTACGAGCTATCCAAATCAGAGTTCCGAAAGGTCGAGGATCTCTACGAACGGCTGCTTACGGAGTCGTTGAACATCAGTTTGTGGAAAAACTACATTGACTATGTGCGCCGCAAAAACGATATTGTGACCGGAGGACAGGAGGCACGCCTGGTGGTTTTGCAGAGTTTTGAAATCGCTCTTCGCAATGTCGGTATAGATTTGGATGCAGGGGCCATCTGGGAGGAGTATTTGGATTTTATAGACCAATGGAACCCGATTTCGCGTTGGGAAGAGCAGCAGAAGCTCGACCTAAAACGTAAAGTATTTAGACAATGCGTGGTGATTCCATCGCACAGATTAGAGGAACTTTGGAATAAATACATCGCGTTTGAGAACGACAACAACGCGGCAACTGCCCGCAAGTTTATTTCTGATTTAAGTGCCCAGTACATGTTGGCACGGACGTGGTATAAGGAGTTTACAAATCTTACCAAGGGTCTTATGGCGATCAGCGAGTCTGTGAACCCTGACGACTCAGAGGCCGGCTTGTTGAAATGCTACAAGGTCTGGATCAATCTTGAGAAGCAAAACAAGTTGAATTTGGCCAATAAAAAGCTTCTCCACACGCGAATCGAGTTTGCCTATTCGAAAACCACCCAGCGCTTTAAATTCAGCCCCGACGTTTGGTTCGACTATGCGCAATTCAAGTTGCACGATTTAGGCAAAATCGACGTTAAGGCGGCGAAAAAATCCGCCGCGGGACTGACCGACCAGGCCGGAAAAAACGAGTCAGGCGGCAGTTCGAACCCCGCCCTCAGCCAAACGGTTAAAATTGTCGAGGAGGCCCTTAAATACAACCCCTTATCGATTTCTTTGACGTATCTTGCAGCGGAATTATACGAGCTTCAGAACAAGGAGGAGAAAATCACTGCCACTTTTGAGGGGTTGATTTCGTGCGTTACTAAACAGTATAACCAGATTGTTGTAGACGAAAGTTTTCTCATTAAGGAGACCAGTAAGAAGGTAAAACTGTTGCAGAACGACAACCAGAGAAAACGCAAAATTGGCGATCTGGACAGCCACGGAAATGAAGACGAAGATGACGATGACGACGAATACGACGTTGATGGACAAATTGGTCTTGTGGAGGAGGAGGAGAAAGTCGAGGACGAGGCCGAATACACCACAGCTGAGGAGCTTGAACAAAACAAAAAATGGTTGAAAAACTTGCAATTGAACAAGCTCAAGCTCGAGAGGTTCATCACCCTGATTTATATCAACTATATCAAGATCGCGAAAAGAGCCATCAAAAAAGTCACTGCAAGAAACATCTTCAAAGACGCACGTAAAAACTTCAAAAATCTCACATGGCATATCTACTATGAAGAGGCCATTTTCGAGTACAACACCTCTGCAAACTCGCAAAAAGGAACCAATATTGCGTTGAAGATTTTCGACATGGGGATGAAAAACATCAAGATAAAAGACTCGAAAAACTTCGGCTTCTTGGTCGAGTACTTCAAGTTCTTGATCTTAGTCAACGACTACACGAATATCAAGTCGTTGTTTGAGATATGTATCAAAAACCTCACCTTATCGAGCGATATCAACAAAAACGACCCAGAACAGGTATTTGAGCAGCGGGCTAGACGTAAGACGTTGAAAAAGCTATATAAGCTTCTTTTGAGATACGAATTGTATAACGGAAACCTCTCATCTATTGACACCTTGCAAAAGCGGTACGAGGCCCTTTTTGAACGCGAGTCTAAATTGTATATCTATAGTCAAACGTTCAAGGAATACAATGGATTGAATCTTATTAAAGAGTTTGATTTTGACGTCAATTCAGACGAAATCTACTCGAATTTGCACAACTACGACACAAACATCAACTCTGTCTTGTACAAGCCAATGATCGCAAACGCAAAAATTGCAGCGAGATATGGACGCACAGGCACGTCCTCCAACAGACAGTATAGAGACATCTACAACAAGGTGAGCCAAGAGAATCTTTTGCAACTGACTTATTCGGACAACGAATCAGACGAAAGTGAAGACGATGAGGGTTGCGAGATTCAGAAGTACGAAATATTGAATAATTACGGCTTTGTTGACCGTCGTAAATTGTACTCTCAATATTATCAAGCTAAGCCTTCCCTCATCAACGAGGAAAGTACGGGTTATATAGCTTCTAAGTACTCAGACAATTTGTTACCTCGTGACAAGTACGAAAGATCAGACGAGGAAACAAGACTGCAAACCCTGCAGCAACAGCAGCTATTCCAGGACAATGAAGACGACGACGATTATTCTCCAGAAGATATTGAATTAAGTGCGGTTGAGAATAAAGGTCCTTTTGTGACCGATAATATCTATAATTTGTTGAGAGTTTTACCTAGCTCTTCGTCGTTCAAGCAACAGACTTTTGACTCTAGAAAGGTGGTTGATATGTTGCGAAGTTTAGAGATTCCTAGTAATCTTTAATAACGGGGTTTATGTAGACTCGATATGCTATGGAGTATCATCATACTGATAAGGTATTCACCAGACACTTTGAATAGCAATGATACTTTCAACGAGAAGTTTTATCTTGTAGACTGATGTAGCTCCTCGTAGCAGTGCCTTGATATTGTGGAAGCCAAGGCCTACTAGGTCGAAGATAGCCCCTACAGAGACTTTATATGTAGCAAAATAAGTTATCACGATCTTTTAGTTATAAAGATCAATTTCTATCTAAATCCAAAATACTCATTTGACGGTCTTTAGTAATCTTCTCACAAACCCAGGTCGAGGCGTACATATTCACTCTGTCGATAGAGGACCCGCTGTGTCTTGTGGCGGCTGCGTGGCATCTGAAGCCCATCAGCTCAAACTTTGCAATATACCAAGGAACTTTGGCTGCCGATCTCAATAGAACTCTGCCGTTGTTACTCAAGGCACTGTAAAGCGCTTTGATCTCATCCATGACATCCTCGCCATCCGGATCAAACCAATCCATGTGATCCATAATCACAGCAACGGTGATGGTCTTTTGAGTCAATCTCTCAAAGACATCCTTCAAGGTATCGGTGTGCAATCTGATACCGTCCAAAGGAGAGTTGTTATGATTCTTGATACTGGACCCAATATCTTGAGTTGATATCTTATCGAGCTTTTTGAGACGGTTGAATCCTTCCACCGTCAAATAGTCAGGACAGTTATGCTTTTCATAATGCCCTGTCAACGTCAAGTAATAGAAGTAATTATCGGATGAAATCAATGATCTGGACACAATTGGGTCCAAGGTATCAATAATGTACTGAAGGATTGAGGTGTCCATCATGGCCGCTTGATTTGCGGGAACTCCAAGGGCCTTCCACAAGAATACTGGATTGCCAACGAAAAGCTTTCCTACTATAGCAGAGAATAGCACGGGCTTAATCGATTTCTCCCAAATTTCCTTCTGCTTATCGAGAGTGGTCGCCTTGCAGAGCTGCTTGACACTCCCAGTCAATCCTGTAAACTTGAATACCCACTTGGCTAGACGAAGTGCCCATCTTGTAGATCCAGTGTCATAAAGGCCGTTTCCGCTAATATCAAAAGTCTTTGGGCCACGCTGCATCCAGTACTGAAATGCGTTTGAAGAAAGGTGTGGCGATAGCTTGTTGACCAAAACCCCTTCAAAGTCCTTGATCTTTCCATCTCCAAACATAGCCCAGAACTGTTTGAATGAGAGGGCTCTGATACCAGCCATCTTGAGCTCAATCAAGTGGCCCTGACATGGATTCAAATCCACGCCATGAATTCTTCTCGGAGGATCAGGTAAAGTCGCATAAGACAAGATATTATCACCAGCACTAGTTATGGCCAAAACTGTGTCCTTTGAGGTAAGATTTAATATTCTTGCGTCCTCTCTTGGATCTTCCCAAGTAAAAGCATAAATATACTGATTTTTAAACTGCTCCATCAATCCATTGAGCTCATCATAGTAGACCCTCCATACCTCCTTTTGATAGAACAACGAGGGGTAAGGAAGACCCTTTTTGACGTTAGACAAAGCAGCCTCCAAGGCTTTACTCACGGGGATCTTATTTCTACTTTTATATGGATCAGTTGACGACACAGAGTCAAGGGATGGGGCTAGATACGGTGACTCTGTGGCCAAGCAATTATAGCGATGCAATAACTGAGAATCGTGGTTTTTGTTCACCCCGAGCCATATATAATATGGGATGTTTCCCAAGTATTTATTGTAGCAGTTCAAGGATTTCACAGTACCAAAGCGGTATTCCAAATACTCTCTTCTGGATGGGTCAAGGAAAACCCGGTCACACTCAAACCATATCCTCCAGAATGTTCTGTAAATCCAAGGGATATGGCGATCAACAAGACCTCCAAGCGTATTTGTTCTACCTATCGACGTGGCCGAAGACTGGACACCAAAGTCAACAGAGCAGATGATTCCGTTGCTCTTCTTTAGTAATGTCAGTGCATGATCGATAGCAGAATAGTAGGGAGGAATCATGGAGAGTGAATAGCTGAAAGTTATCAAGTCGGCAATGCCCTGGTTTTTCGAGTCGATTATAGGAAGCTCGAAGTCGCAAGCATCACCGCATATTATGTGCACGTTCTTCCAGCCATTTTTCAGCTTTCTTTGTCTAGCAACATTGCATAATGAAGGTGACAAGTCGACAAGATAAATTGCCTTAAAGCTTTTAGCGATAGGAGTGACATACTTGTCCATCTTTTCAATATTCAAACCAGTACCACCACCAATGTCGACCCACACAAGGTTTGTTTTCTTGCCGATGTGTGACATCGCAATCTTCAAAGCATTCTCGCGACCTTTTAGAAGAAACTCTCTGGTGGTATCATAGATGTGAGCCTGTGATTGATAAAAGCTTTCAAGGCTGTTTTGATTGCTGTTATTGTCGGAGTTACTGTTCGTGTTCTGTTTTCTGGAGAACTTTTCAACAGTAAAGGGCTTCACGAAGCACGCCCAGCAGAACACTAGCAACGAGTACGCTTTATCGTTGGAGTAAAAAAAGAGGCTCGAGGAGAAAAGAATAGTTGCATAAAGTAGGAGCTTGGTGAAATTTTTAATTCCATCCGCATCGTCAATGACGTCGTTGATCAGAGCTGAGGTTGAATTCATGTTTTGATTGTTAGTTATCGGGAACAGAGTCTACTTAGAATGGCTCATTTGCACTTTACAAAAGGAAAGGGACACTACTCAAGGGATTGAATACATTGTCGACTATATATATACATAGATGTATTAGACCCACATTACTAATGACCCGGAATACCTCTGAGGATTTGAGAGAGATATAGGCTCAAATCATTCCGGCTGTAAAGCCAAAAACAAACGAGATTATGCAGGTAGTCACACTTTCCTATCACCCCAGACCTCACCGAAGAAGCTGCTTATTAAACTAGTCCTGCTGATTGTTACCTTTGTGGAGACCCACGCGAGCTGCCAAAAACTGATTCATGTTGAAAAAAGCTCAACCCGGTTTTCCTCATTTTCTCACACACGTGGACTGCATAGGGCCGAATAGAAATTGCACATGCAAAAGTACATCAGTGTTTTTGTTCAATGAAGCATCAATACAATAGTGAGTTGGTGTACATTATATTATCGTTGCAGAAATTGCTGAAAAATCCAACAATTCGACGCACGGTGCGGCCCTAAAAAGCTCTATATCGGGATGGACAATGAGAGAAAAAAGCTAAGCTCAATTTATCGAGGGTGAATATTACCATGCTGGAATCCAGCTTGCTATATGACTTATTACACTAAAACTATATAGCAGTACATCCCTAAATCTTCCATTATGACATCCCCCTATAATGCCTCTATATCATCACCGTCATTTCTCTCCAACTCCTTGAGAAACTCGTCGTCATCAATATCATCATCCAACTCCTCAATCTTGATATCATCAAAGTCTTCATCCTTTTCGCCTATATCTTGCATTTTTTCATCCCCATCAGACCCCCCGTTTGCATTCGATATCTGGTGGGTCTTTTTCTGATAGGCCAATAGCTGTTCGTAGGTCCAAACCGAATTTTCTTGGTCCTTTTTCTCCATTGGTTGGGCCATGGCTTTCAAAAAGTTCTTTGCACTGGCAATTGCCATATCGATTGACAAATTGATATCAGACTTAGCCACGTTTTGAGCTATCCATCTAGGAAGCTGATCTATTTTAAACTGGAATCTTCTATCTGCCAACACCATGATTCCGTAATCTTCCTTTCCTCGTAAAACTCTTCCTAAACACTGCGCAGCATGTCTCATTGCATCGAAAGAAAGGAAGTCTTTCTCACGAATTAAGTAGTTGTCTCTAAGAAACTCCAATCTAGCTTTAAGAATTCTCGATTCTGTATACTGGTATGGAATACCAATCATTAAAACTGTTCTTCCGTAATGATGATCGAAATCGATACCTTCACTGACCTTTCCTCTGGCAACGGAAAATAAAACGGCACCTCTACCATTGGAACAGGCAGTACGATAGGTTTCTAGGGCCAAAGCGGTCTCCTGGGCATCGGGAGTCTCCACAAGAATAAGTTTGTATTGCCATATTTCGTCCAAAATCCCCATGGATTGCCACATCGATATGATACCCTCCATGTAAAGATATGATGGGAAAAAAACCACAAGTCCATCTGGGGTGGTTTTCGAGAATTCTAGGACCAAAGAGCCGTAGTTTCGCACCACAGAAGGATCGTTTCTGATCTCAAACTTTGAGGAAATCGCCACCTGATCGGAACCCTTGGTAACAATCATTGGCAAAAATGATCTTCGAGCCAAAGTCATGGAGTACGACTTTTCCACTACAGTGTCGAAGTTAAGCATTTTTGGATACATATCCAAGGGAGAAATGGTACCTGAAGTAATCACTATAGACGAAAACTTCTCAAAAACAGGTTTCATGGCAATAGACGCATCAAGACAGGTGAAGTGAAGAATTGGGTTAGGAACCTGGGACTGTTCACTTTCAAATGGCTCAAGAATCAACTGGAAGCCGCTCTCGTAGGTTGATACCAATGTGGCAAACATTGCCACATCTTTTAACGCTGTGAAATCTTCTATCTGCCGTAATTCAAGAGTTCTCACTAAAATAGATAATCTTTCACTCATGAACTTCAACGGCTTTTTATCAATGAAGGTGAGTTCCTTCAAGTGCTGCAAAAACGAGTTGGGAGTCTCGGATATCACATACAAAACCTTCATTCTGGTTTTTAAGTATTCAATGAATCTTTTAAAGAACGAAATGAAATGTTCTGCTCGTCTTATATTGCCGGGAATGGCTTCCTTGATGAGATCCTCTGCTAGCACAGGATTCTCAGCAAACGTTTCTTCTGGCTCGTTTGTAGATTTATCTCTCAAGTCGCTTTCTCGCAATCCGTTCACTAAAGCCTCGTATTCGTCCTGAAGCTTTTGAGCGTCCTGTTTCTTCATATCTGTGATTGCCTGACTTAAGGTCTTTGCACCTTGACTTGCTTTTTTGAGCACATCAGACGTTAAGTCTATAGACAAAGCCTCAATACAAACATTATCAATATTGTGCGCCTCGTCAAAAATAACGATGGACTCCTTGGAGAGCTCCCTAGACACTCTTTCAGAAATTTTAGGGTCCAACAAGTAATGATACGAGTAGATAATGATGTTACAATGAGGAATCATCCGTCTGACAGCGAAATACGGACATATTCTTCTTTCATGGCAATATTGGATCAAATCGTCGAAACTCCAGACCCCATATTCAATCAAATTAGAAGGATCTAGACTGTACAAGTTTTCGTGGTATTCGCATAATGGGTACTCCTCAATTGTCCCTTCTCCGGCCTCTAGCTTCTCCTTATGCTGCCCATTAGTCAATCTACGACATTTTTCATCCACAATTGTCCCTTTACGTTCCTTGGAGATTGTAGGGTGTAGACAGAGGTTCTTTCTAGAAGAAAGACCCAATCCTCGAAACTCTTCTTCGTATCCAAGCGTTTCACTGCGAAATCTCATTAAATTTTTCAACTCTATAAGGGCCTTTTCGATCTCTGACATTGTTCGCGAGCAGTAGATGATTTTCCGATGCTCAGGATAAAAGATCTGATACGCCACAGTTAACGAAAGCAAAGAAACCGTTTTACCGGTTCCCGAGGGCATCTCTAATATACAGTTTCCTCCCACATCGAGGGTTTTTTTGATGTCGCACATATAGTCATATTGTTCGGGATATATCTTTGGGTATGGAAAGAGGACCGGTAAGTCATCGATATAGAACTTCATTTTGCTGTATTATATTGAGAGAGCGGTAAAGTTTTTAGTAGGAGTATCAAATGAATGATTCCCGGGTTGCTTATTGAGAGTGTTTGAGCCACTCGAGCCGCTAATGATACAAGTCTGGAAGGTATCTGCTGGAAATAGATAGTTGTGCCAATTGTAGCCAGAATTAGCCAAAAGTACCCTGTCTGGAGACAGAATCGAGTCAAAAATTCTCACAGATGGTACCTGGGTTAAAGGTACTACTGTTTGTTGATAGTGACTGGCGATTGAGAGTAAATTCGCTGCCTTATTAATATCGCATTGGATAGCGATTTATGTCTAGATTTCCATTTGATATTTTCCACATTGAGATTTTCATTTTTTATTGCACAAATATTTGGCTAAGTTGCGGACCCGCGGGTGTGGTATTTAAGAAAGGAAGTCGATGCATCGGCATTGCCATTTCTAAGTGATCTATCAAATAGGCTCAATCAAAATGGTAATGTCATTAAAAGGCAGTGAGCGTTGCAAATGACAGAGAGTGTAATACTGCTGGATCCGTCTTTATATTTCACCAATTGTTGTGAACTCACTAGCATTAAAGTCGATGCATCACCTAGTGATCCATCAGATAACCCTGATAGGCCATGCTGAATCGCGCGATATAAGTATTTCTACAAAAGAGGTTTGTTTCGATAAGTAGCCAGGTTATCTCCTGTATGTACAGATAGCAAGCAGACACAAAAAAATCAGCAGCAAAGATATTGAATTCTAAGAAAATCAAATACAATGTCTTCAATGAACAACATTCCACTGATCTTACGAGAAACCGCAGAGTTTTTAGACGCGCAACGCGAGAGCAAAAGAAGCCAGCAAGCGCAAATTGAAGAGCTCACCAACAAGCTCCGGAGACTAAACAACGAGAACAACGAGCTAAAATTGGCCCTCAATCAGCAAAAACTACAAATTCTCGAGGTGGTAGACGAGCTTGAAAAAGAAAAGCAGGGCCATCTTGACATGATCCAGAACTTGAACGCTAATATTACAGAATTGAAACGAAAAAACTACCAGCTATCGAGACGCCAAAGTAAAGAGCATGAAACGTTGTGCAACATTCAGGCTCATTATCTGGCAGTGATGAACGATCTCAAAAGAATTTGCGACAGCAATATCATTGACACAGTTCAAGACGAGGAGATTCGCAACAAGCACAGCGTTTTGAGCTACTCGGACGCAATAGAAAACAGCAATAACACCGTCACGAGCTACTCGGATCGAATGGACAAAACCAGGCATAGTCTCCTGAGTTATTCTGACTCTATGGACAACAAGCACAGCGTCATGACTTACTCAGACCATATTGAAAATGACAAAATTTCTGACAACGATACAACATTGCTAGATACAGAACAAGACTATAACGATGAAATCACAGTCAAAATAATCAACCGAGATAAAACAATTCACGACTACGTAACAACAGAGAAATCAACTGCTTTCCTACCCCACATAATAGCACAATATGAAACCTACTTGGCGGAACATCTAAAGATAAAGCTCCCTTCAGGATTTGAATGGGGTTTTGATGAGAAGTACAGACAGTTTGTCCAAGCTAAGCTAGTGACAAGACCTTCAAAGGATAAGCTATTAGTCATTGAATGCCAAGGCGTAGTGCCTATAAACTCAAGGAAAAGAGTTGCCTACTCCGGAAGCGACAGAGGAGCATCTACTGCTCTTGTAACCTCTTCTGTCTCAAGGTTAGTCACAGGCAATTGCTGAGAGACCCAATTACTGTCCCTAAGAAGAACGCGGGGGTCGTCGCTGCTAGAGGATCGAATAGCTTTATTGAAGACGTTTTTGTATGTGTCTTCCTGTTCCTTGGTCTCTCTCAAAATCAAGCAATCCTCGAATTCTATGAAAACCCTGATGTCCTTGATCTTGAACACCACGTCGTCTATTCTTAGGAAAAATCTGTTTAGCAACAAAAGACGATGCTCCATGACTCTGATTTTGACCTGGCATATAGATATCCCGTTATCGGCCAACTCGTCCTCATAAAGAACCACGTCGTCGAAAAAAAGAATCGGATCGTGTCTACGAAGTTTGGCATTTGGAATTCTTTGAGTACTTTTTTTGAAGGTAAGACTTTCGGATAGAAGCTTTCCTCTGTAGTTAACAGGTGTATAGGTCCAATCGTAGGGTTTGATCATCTGCGAGGCGTATTTGGTTACCTTTTCTGTGGGTATATCGGAGTTATAATGCTCAGAAGAAAGCTTGACCTCTGTTGAGCCCAGCACAGCTCCCGAAGAGGAGGATTTCTTGTTTCTATAGTCAAACCAGTCCTTCGAGTGCGCCACCTTATGTAAGAGGTTCGGGTCACACCCTATCTTGAGTACTGTGTCCAAAACGTCGATTGAGTTGAAGCATATCTCAAAGTCCATCTTCTCGTTCTTGATTCGCACCTGGTTCTTCCCAAAGATCATTTCAGGCAACGGCAAGTTCAAAGCCTTTTCGTGATAGTCTATTTCCTCGGCAGAAAGAATCGGTCTCCGAACTGTGAAGATTTCCCAGTTGTTTATTGATATAGAAGGCGCATCTCTCACTGGGAGGCTTGATGCTGGAGCAGGAATAATTACAGAGCCACAATGGGCACACTGGGGATTATGGCAGGGTCCAGAGTGGGAGGCGGCAGGCACAGAGACTGCAGATCCAGGAAATCGTGTCGCCAGGGCCGTTGAGAAAGTTGCAGATGAGAAAGAGGTTGCAAATGCGTCTCTGTTTGAAGGGGTGGTGTTATTGCTAGAAAAGGTAGAAGAGGACGCGCTTAACAAAGAGGCATTGTTGAAAGATATATTTGGGTTGCTATCTGCCCTAAGGGGAGTTATAGACCCCTGGATCTTTCTAGGGTCTTGTCTTGATCTAGTACTCATCATAAAAAGCTCACGGGCCGCATTGACTTGCACTGCATTGATTCCATTGGTAGCAGGTACATTTTGAGTGTTTTTCGTATTTTTGTCCATAATGGAGAGTGTGTTTTAGTCTTCTATCGCTGTTTAATGGTTCTAATGTATGAATTCGGGTGTTTGTTAGAGAGAGGTGTGTAGATTTTGACATGTCATTTTGAGATTCGGTATGTCGTTTCCGTGCACTGTTTTGGCGATGAAAGACGGAAATTGATTTTACAGGCACCTGTGGGGTTGACATCAGTGCACCCGCCCAGACACCATTTCACGGAGGAGTGGAGATATTGTCATCATGCTATGTGAATATGTGGGTGACAATCGGTGGAAATTTGTAACATGACAGAGGTTTATTTTGGCAGCGGTGCAAATGTTGTGGTATCCCCTGGATATAGTATTGGATAGAAAGAAACGTGTTTATCAAGGCAGCTAGTAGGAGTGAAACACTGTCTGAAGAGATAATTTTTTCGGTATTTTTTGAATAGCACGTTTGTATAGCAAGAAGGCAAGTGGTGACCATCTGGATAGAAT
Organism: Saccharomycopsis sp. NRRL Y-5750; assembly: GCA_030564765.1. Lineage (NCBI taxonomy): Eukaryota > Fungi > Ascomycota > Saccharomycetes > Ascoideales > Saccharomycopsidaceae > Saccharomycopsis > Saccharomycopsis sp. NRRL Y-5750. The sequence goes on along the minus strand of JAKTZD010000016.1, from coordinate 116,171 downwards.
TTATGCACACTTTTTGATTATTCATATAGGACGCGAATAGCTAGGACACTCGCCAAAGATTGGCTTCAGCCATGACAGCAGTGCAGAAATTACACCAAATATTCACAAACATCCAAACCGTCTACTTTCTCAGCTCGTCAAATGACACTTTCATTAAACTCTATAAGTAGCAATTTTAAATAGCAATAAAATAACAGTAGCTATGCACTACTAGCAAGTCTATAACCTAGGCACAGCCTTCACATATCAAGCATCCTGTCTAGGCAAGCAAACGGCAGCTTCTTAAACAGTCTTGAGACCCAAAGACTTACCTTGGGCCAACCGTTTTTCGGCCAACGCAGCAATAATAGCAGCACCGGCACCTGATCCGTCTTCAGCTGGAACAATCTTGATAGGGTGATCCTTCATAGGCAAGTTCCAGCCGAAAATATCGTCTAATCCCTGGGCGGCTCTCTCCTTGAAGTTAGGGTATCTGTTGTAGACGGAGCCGTCAGCAGCTGCATGACACGTGGTCAAGTTTCTCTTCTTGGCCAAAGCAGCAATTCCGCACACCGACAATCTGGCCGATCTTGTTCCAACAAACTCAGCCAACTTGCGGATCAATTTTCTCTCTGAGGTGGAGGTTTTGATGTTCAAAATCGACTGGATCAAGTCGTCGGTGTCAGACAAGTTCTCAAATGGGTCCTCCTCAATTTTGGAAGGAAACGAGGTGTCTAAGATGAAAGGCTCGTGCAATTTGCTGATGTCTTGGTCTTTGAAGATAAACCCGTCTTTGTGGAGGTCCAACATCACCAATCTCATGATTTCTCCCAAGTAGTAGCCGGAAATCATTTTCTCAAAGGCTTGCTGGCCAGGTCTTGGAGACTCATTGTCGATTTGGATATCGTATTTGGTTCTTGGCAAAACCTTGTGTTCGTTGTCGAAGGCTCCGTATTCGCAGTTGATGGCCATGAATCCGTTTTTCACGTCCACGTCGTCGTACAATTTGCCTGCAAGTTTAGGAATCTGGTCTAACTTTTCGAAATAGGCTCCGTTACAGCCCGTACCGAAAATAAGACCCATTTCCGCAGTAGGATCGGTGTATCTGGAGGCCACAAGCGTCCCTGTGGTGTCGTTGATCAATGCCACAACACGGATAGGCACCTTGTATTTTTCCAAAGCCTCCTGCAACATTGGCACGACATCGTGGCCTTCCACGCCCTTGATGTCGAACCCTTTGGTCCAACGCTGCAAAATACCCATGTTAAGGGCCGGTTGCGAGGCTGGGTACGAGAAAGTAAACCCTAAAGGCAATGGGCTGGTCACTCCGTCAGGGAATTCCTCTTCAACGAAGTCTTTCAACGACTTGGCAATGAAATCCCACAATTTTTCAGAGGTGGTGGTACGAATGCCCTTTGGAAGCGCGAATTTCGATTGTGTGGTGTCAAATGTGCGGTCTCCGCCCAATTTGATCAAGCACACTCTAAGGTTAGTTCCACCCAAGTCAATAGCCAAGTAGTCGCCGGTTTCCTTCCCTGTAGGGTACTCAAGCACCCATCCAGGAATCATAGGAATGTTTCCGCCCTCAACAGAGAGACCTTTTTCAAGCTCAGTGACGAAATGGTCGGTGATCTGCTTCAATTTGGAAGGAGAAACGTTGAACAAGACTCTGAGTTGCTCGATTTGATCAAGCAAGTTCGAAGGAACGTCTGCCATGGACCCTTTTCTGGTTGGAGGTTTCTTAGCACCGAGATGAACCATGTTGTATTGTGTGTTGTGTTATATTGAAAGTGGATAAACCAAATGAGAAAATAGTAAGCGTAGGAACAAAAGATTGATTTCTGTTTCTGTTAAAGGCGAGAGATCATACCAATCTACAGCTCCATGTATTGATAAAGTGCAAAAGATCAGGAAAAGTCGAGGAAGTATGCATTAATTTATACCAGAAACGAAGATCATGAAAAAAATCCTGAACAGATTTCAGCTGCGTTCCCTTTTAGCTCTTTTTTCTTTTTTCGTCTGATGTCGGCCCCCAAAAAAGGTTCCCCAGTGGGAAACTGCCTGGAGAAAAAATTTTTCCCCTCGTTTAGCGGAGTCTATGGTGGAGATCCCCAGTGGAGACGCTGACGGACACGCTAAGAGACTGTCAGAATGAAGAGGTGCCACTTCAAGGACACGGAGTATCTACAGAGCCGTCGGAAGCGCTTAAAGTGTGATCATGTCGATTGTGAAGCTGAAAGATGTGCTTACAGAGCCGGAAAAATACCTGATTAAAGGGAACAGCTCCACAAGATGGATCTGTCTTGGGACACTGTAAAAACCCAAATTTGTTTCAAAGCCGCCTGTGAGGGTGCAATATGCGGTAGTTCGTCCCCGAAGAATGAAGAATCCCCGGAGAAGAAACTTTGGGGAAAATTCACGGATTATTTAAAAGAATATCACTATTTCTCCACCTGAAAGACAAAAGCTTAATGTGGTGCGAGAACTTCTTATCTGGCTTTTGCTTTGGGGGAAATGAATTGTTTTCAAAGCACTCCTTGATGGGTGATAGTGGCTGGTGTGTGCTATTTCTTGTCTGCTGATGCATGCTCTCACTGAGGCAGCAGTGGTTCTCAGTGGACACCTCGAAAGGGTGAGAGACATTATGTAATAGATCTTTAGAAATAGGAGTCATGCATATTAAGGTTTGCGCGTCCAACAAATTTTTCCGAATTGTAACGGCGAGATATTTCTCCGGTCGGTATCACCCCACGTAGAATCTCTCAATGAAAAGCACGCATCGGAAAATCTCCCTTGTGAGTGTGACTCGTGACATCATTATTGCTGTAGAGAATGCTTTTGTTTCTCCATGATTCGGAAAATCTACGTAGCATGCTGGAGATATGAGAGTGATATCGAGTGATCCGGAAAATTCACCTCGTGCCACGCTGGGAAAGCTGCTGAAAATAGTTTAATCACGGATAATCTTTGCGCAGTTGCCATTTGAAGTGTGATCACCAACCACATTCAATATGAACTGCCTTTGCCATTCACAATTGCCAACTGCTGTTACCAACCTACAACCACTGCCTATCTCACGAATGAGTTCCTAACAATTGCCATTCTTATCAACGCGGAAGATCTGCCGACTCTGAACCGAACGATAGCGTGATTCAAGAACAGCAAGCACAAACGGCTCGCCTACTTCAAAAAACCACCGCTTTCTTTATATCCCCCCCAACAGCCGGAAATTCTCCACACACTGAGCTATCACTCCGCCAATGTTAAACCACCACACTGGATACAACTTCCAGTCAGCTGATACATCACATGACCTCTTCTGGTCATATACCAACCATGTGGGTGAGATCTACCAGCTGCACGAACAAGGCTGGTGACTCCAAAATCGGAAATTTTGCATCGATGATCGTACCGGAAAAATGACATCATAATCGTGCTGCTGTAATCACCCTGGCTTGTTGCTGTATTCACCTCTTGTGGACATTTTCTCGCATGCTAACCGTAAAAAAGCTTGTCTCTTGTCACCTCATCCGCACTAAACTTGCCTCGAGACAACGTATGTCGTCATCTGCAGCAAGCTATGTATGTCTTTGCACAGCAAAGTCGGGTTGTTTCATCGTTCTGTTGCGGTGCTGCCCAGTTTTTCCTTAGGCAGTTTTCCAAGCTAAAAGGTCAAAAAGAACAAAAATCAGGGAAAAAAGTAATTGTTTAAGTCCCAAGCGATAATAATTAATATAAGTTTCAAACCACATCTCCTGAAAACTTGTTTGATTTACTGTCGGTATCTCAAGCTGATCCAGTTTACTTTCACAAACCAACGTTGCTGCCATTTTGGTCTCGTGCATATAGATATATAGAGGATAGACCCAGGCGCACCTATAGAAAAGACAGTGCGGTCGTATAGAAGATGTTCAGTAACATAAAACTGCTTATCAGCAACAAAAAGAAGGACAAAAAGACCTCCACGAACAACGCTCCATCCAAAGCCAGCGAAAATGAGACCCGCGTCAAAGCGCAGTCCAAAGACGAGCTCGTTGACAGTTTGACCGATCTCTCAATATCAGAAGACATCAAGACGACCAACGGCGTCAGCAAAAGTGCCAACGCGTCTCCAGATCTTGAGTTGGACAACGAAAACACGATTGACGCCACTCTTTATACCACAGAACCTGCAAAGAAAAACCACGATGGCAACGATGCCAGCCAGAACAGCCACGGAACCAGAGTGAAGGTTTTACGAAGCAGCAGTGCCAATAACGTGCTCACTCGGAAGAAACGCCATAAATACCAGACTCTCGTAGACAACAATTTCCGGATTTTTGAAAAATTGGGCGAGGGGGCGTTTTCCGTAGTCGTCAGAGGCCGTGATCTCAAAAGCGATGAGGACGTGGCTATTAAAATCATCAGCAAACGGCAGCTTGATAACGCACAGCAGTTATCGGTGCTCAAAGAAGTCTCGATTCTCCGAAAATTGAACCACCAGAACATTGTGAGCTTTGTGAATTTCCTAGAAGATTCAGACTACTACTTCATTGTTCAAGAACTATGTACAGGGGGCGAAATCTTCAGTCAGATTGTCGAATTGACGTATTTCAGCGAAAATCTCTCGCGGCACGTAATTTGCCAGATTGCCGAGTCCATTCGGTATCTCCACAACGATATTGGCATTGTGCATCGTGATCTCAAGCCGGAAAATCTTCTTTTTGATCCAATCGAGTTTATCCCCTTCAAGTCGGAAGAAAAGATCGCAAGCCAGCTCCGGAAATCGGACGACCCTCTGACAAAGAAAAGCGAGGGCGAGTTCATTTTTGGCGTGGGTGGGGGGTCTATTGGGGTGGTCAAGTTGGCAGACTTTGGGCTTTCCAAGCAAATATGGGAATCCAAAACAAAAACCCCTTGCGGTACTGTTGGGTACACTGCTCCCGAAATTGTCAAGGACGAGAGATACAGTAAAAAGGTGGACATGTGGGCTTTAGGATGTGTGTTATATACCCTTCTCTGCGGATTCCCGCCTTTTTACGACGAAAGCATTGACATTTTGACTGAAAAAATTAGTAAGGGGCAGTTTGAGTTCCTCAAGCCGTGGTGGGACGAAATCTCGGCAGGCGCCAAGCAGTGCGTCCTTAACTTGCTCTGTGTGAACTCCAAACAGAGGTACGATATCAACGACTTTTTCAGGGATCCATGGATCATGGAGTTCTTGGACAAATTGCCAAAAGACAAAAACGGCAACTACATCTATGCCGCAGCTGATACTCCCGAAAGTAGTGTCACATCTGCCCACAATATGGCCTTTGACGTCGTAGACAACGCTGTTCCTGTCCCACAGGCAGCACAACATGTAGTGCCAACCTCTGAGTATGATTTCTCCAGTCCGGTGTATGTTTCTAGCATTGCTACAGGGACGCAGTCAGATGCACGTATTGCCTCTCTTTCTACGGATATCAATGCCGGTTCTTCCAGCACTGTGATGACTCCGTCAACGCTATCTGCACAAGTGTCATCAACTTCCGGACGGAAAAAACTAGTAATCACTCCGGGCCGTTTTTCGCTGTCCCTTATGTCTCCTGCGGCTATTGTTCTTAAGGATGCGTTTGACGTCACCACAGCTGTGCATAGAGACAATGAGGAAAAGCAGCTTCGTGCGTTGCTCAGCAGACGCGAGCCTGGAGCAGGAATTGTGGAGGAGGAGGAAGAGGACCAGTTTGAGGAGCTAGATATCAATCAGCCAAAGATAATTCTTGATGGGAACATTCCTAAGGCGATCCAAACCACGGAGAAGAAGGACATTTTGGGAGACTTTCAGCTTGACATGAACAAGTCAAGCATTATTAAGAGACGGAAGAATGAGATAGCGACAAAGTGATCATTTTATGAAGACGTGCCCAAATGGGACGGTCTTATATGAGTGCATAGAGGCATATTATAGAGAAATTACAATAATGACGGACTGTGTTAGACGCTGTGATGATATGCAAGTGAATTGCGGGGACTATGAAATGGGCGAGGATTCGCCAAGGATATCTAGACAATGAATGACTGTTTTTTGTTAGGCTATGTAGATTTGGGTGATTTTCGAAAGGAGACTCTACCTGCAGTAGGATGCATGATAAAATACGAAAAAGTGATGTATTGATGCGAATGGGTGTCATTATGCATTGGTGGGAGCGTATTTGTAGGTAATATGTAGTAGTCGTTTGGATCAGTAAAAGACGAAAGGGAGTCATTCTGCTATGCCAGTGGTGGTATACGAATGGATGCCATTTTGTGGGAAATATGGAGTAAAGGTTTGGATTGGTAAAAGACGAAAGGGAACTGTGCTATGTACCAGTAGTGGAGGTCATTATGCATTGATGGGAGCGTATCCATATGAATGGATGCCATTTTGTAGGAAATATGGGAAGGTTCGTCTCGGTAAAGAGACCCAATAAACGAAAGGGAATCATTCTGCTATGTACCAGTTATGTACTACTGGTGCATAGTCATCGTGTGGAAAGTAATTCATCTACCGATTGTGCACACAGTCAACCCAATCACCATTTAAAAGTCAATCAAAAACGCTTTCCCCTCTCAAAAAAGCCCAAAAATGAACAGACAGCCTTCTCAAACAAACAGCCTCATCAAAAGAACAAACAGCCTGCATCAAACAGACAATCTACATCAACCAATCAGACAGTCCTACTTGATGTACATCACAAAAAACCACTATAATCTGCCTAACAGTGTACTCTCCACTACTCCCAACTTCATACTCCACAATTACTATAGTAATAGTGGAGTATACTCCCAACTGCATGCTCCACAATTACTATAGTAAAAGTGGAGTATACTCCCAACTTCATACTCCACAACTACTATAGTAATAGTGGAGTATACTCCCAACTGCATACTCCACTATTACTACGCACAACCCTTTTCCCAAGGTCTCATTCATCGCCTGCAGGGCAGCTGTTCCACCCTCCCATCCAAGCCCATACTACACCACACCACATATAAAGTTGTTCGCCCGTGGGCCTATCAATAAAACGTTTTCGTTTCCCGATTGGTTATTCAGAGACACCGCATTGTCTCTCTCTGAACATCGCATTCGCTAAAACCAGCCCACACTTATTGGCTGCACGTACGCTATTTGCGCACATTGGCAACGTTTTTTCCCCTTCCATCCCCATCGCTGGTAGCACACTTTTGTCCGCTTTGATACAGCCATTCATTCTCCACCTATCCAGCCTGGCGGCTTTTCGATTTACGAGCTCTGATTTGCGGTCGGGCTACACCTTCCCTTTGTCTTTCCTTGTCTCTTGTACATGTTTCTGTACATTCTATCTCCGCACTACACCCACCATGCTGCATCTCTGCCCGGTCCTGTCTCTGTCGCTATCATACACCCTCTTCCACTTTTCGTCAAAATCCGCTTTTTTCGCTCCTCCAAAGATAAACTCCAAAATTTTTTTCGTCTTTCTTCTCTTCCTTCCTGTTTATCTTTCGCTTGGCATTTGGCCTGCACCATCGCGCACTCAGACACAGACGCCCCTAAACTCCGCCGAAGACCGCCGACCCGACCTCTGCGCTGCAACCCGGAGCTGTGCTATGAGATGCTGCATTTGAACGACGTTTCCCCAGTAAAACCCGGGCCCCATCCAAACCGTCTTGCGACGGGCGACGATGCCCCACACCTTGCCAAAAACGGGCCCTCCAAGTCCTTTGTGGCCGGCCGCAAGGCCGCCCGGTCCTTGCGGCTCTTCCTCTCCGACGACGCCAAGCTGGCCATCCCCAAAGAGCCCTCGCCCACCGCGGCCAAAAACACGCCCAATGAGCACGCCAGGCTGCCCGAAACACTGCCGGAGAGCCCCATTGCGGCGCCCGGCGACGCCGGAAGCGACTCTGATGCCCCCAGCGAAGTTTGGGGCGAATCTGCCGACGATCTGGCCTTGAGCAACAACTTGGAGCCTGTGTCGTCCGCCACGTACTTCCCGCACGCCACGCCGAAGAAAAAGGGCCCCAAGCGCAGATCTGGGGCCCCCGAGGCCGCCGGAACCCCAAACACCGCCCTGGGAGTCCCTAGAACGAAAAGCCGGGCCGCAATCCTGCCCGTGGACCTCCAGGACGTCTACGCGTCGCCGCTGGAGGCCTCGTCGGACTTTTCGGGTTCTGAGTCCGTCTCTGTGAGCGAGGACTCGGAAACCGAGGCCCCGGACGGCGGCAAGCCCCGGGACGCGGCGCAGGACTCGCCCGGGCCGCAGCACTTGGTGGCGGAAACCGAGTACGACGAGCCGCACCGGCACCCCCAAATTGCTAGCCGCACGCCGGGGGCGGACAAAAAGCAAAAGTTTCTTCTCAAAATCGAACTCACCCCGTTCACCAACAAGGTCGGGGGCCACACCGCGATATTCCGTTTTTCCCGCCGCGCAGTGTGCAAGGCGTTGGTCAACCGCGAGAACACGTGGTACGAAACCATCGAGATCCGCCACCCGGAGCTCCTCAAGTTCATGCCGCAGTACATCGGGGTGCTCAACGTGCGGTACAAAACGGCGCTTCCGTCCCGGGAGCTTGCGCAGGCCCTACATAGCAATATACACGGTAGCCGTAGTTGTAGAAAGCCCTCTAATACAAGCAGCGAAGCCCGCCACGCGTGTCCGGAAGTCATGCTTGACGACAACAGGCACATTATCCCCGAGTCTTTGTGGCAGAAGTTCTCGGACCAGGTGGTCACCACCACGCTTCTGCCGATATCCAGCGGTCCGTGCGGATCTGTAGGCCCCTTCGCCGCCCGAAAGTACAGCAAAAACAACGGGGCAACCTCGGTGAACCGTAAGCTCCAGGAACTCGTGATCAAGGAGGTGTTTGCGCCCATTGAGCAGCATGCACGCAACTTCCGGTCGCGCAACATCCAGAAACACCGCCGCCGCCGCCACAAGAGCAAAACGCCCTCTGAGGCCGCCCACAACCTGCCCGCATCGCCCCGTAGACGCCACCGCAGCCACCGTAGGAGCAGCAAGAACAGCAGCCACCATCTCCGCAGAAACGGCGCGGATTCCACCAGCAACGACGAGATTTTCTTCAGCAGCGAGGACTCTGACTCCTCCAGCGCCCTTACGGACACCACGCTTTCTGTATCGGCGGACCGTAGCAGCAGCAGGCCGCCCTTGTGCCCCCGTAGCCGTAATCCGGGCGGCAGCAGCCCAAGGCAGTTTCTCCGCGCCTCCTCGGAAAGTAAGCCCGCCAACGGCCGGAATTCCAGCAGCAACGACTCCCTAAGCCACCAGACCGACGAGGGCAGCAACACCGAACGGTCTTTGCCCACCATAGAGCTCGACAGGCTCCGCGGGAAGAAGGCCTTGCAGGAGGACGCAAGCCTCCAAAAGGGCCACTATTCGCTCTTGGATTTGAGCAAAATGAACGAGGACGAAACCATCAAGGACTATCCTTCCAGGGAGTCGATTATCAACGCTGTGAAGGCGATGAAGAGCCAGAACAAGCCTGTTTTCCAGATCAACCAGTCTGACGACGACGACAACGACGAGGAGCAGTCCGAGGGCGATGTCAGTGTGGAGAAGTGCGGGGGAGAGAGTGTGGAGGAAGGGAAGGATACTGTTGGCGAGGGGCCTCAATATTTGGAGGCTCCTCAATATTTGAAAGAGCCTCAGGCCCTCAAAGAGCCCCTGAACGAGCCACATGCGGAGGAGTCTCAATATGTAAACGCCCCCCTGTTTTCCAAAGACCGCAAAATCGTCACAAAAATCGAAAAATTCATCCTCCTCGAAGACCTCACCATCGGAATGTGCAAACCCTGTGTTCTAGACCTCAAAATGGGCACCAGGCAGTACGGAATCGAAGCCACAGGCAAAAAACAGCAGTCGCAGCGCCTCAAATGCAAGCAGACAACCTCAAGGGCCCTTGGCGTGCGGGTTTGCGGCATGCAGGTGTTCGACGTGCTGCAGCACTCGTTTATTATGCGGGACAAGTATTTTGGGCGCCGCTTGAAGCAAGGAACAGAGTTTGCTAAGGCTTTATCCAGATATCTATACGACGGTGTAAGTGCCCACAGTGTGTTTGCAAAAATTCCGACGTTGGTGATGCGTATCGACGAGCTTTTGAAGATATTCAGTAAGCTAAAGAACTACCGTATGTATGGGTCGTCCTTGCTATTGATGTACGACGCACAGCCGGATTGTTCGGCCTCTTCCGGCGAGTCCTCGTCTTCGTCGTTGTCTTCTGTTCCCCCTTCCTCATCTTCGATGATCAAAGTAAAGATCATAGACTTTGCACAATGCGTCACTTCTGAGAACTTTTCCAATCCTTCCTCCAGCTTTCCGCCCACACATGTCAACGATGTGGACCGTGGATATCTCCGGGGGCTCAAAAGCCTCCGTTTTTACTTCCAGGCGATTTTCCACAAAATCTCAGGTCTTCAGTATCAGGACTTTGAGGATAGGTTGAATAGACTAGGCGAGTTCAATGACGAAAGTCTCCGCACGGCAATCAACGGTCTTGACGACGATACTAGAAGAAAATTAGGGCAGCCAATCGATTGGCTTGCCGGCTTTGAAGAAGAATTTCCTAATGAAAATCACGACTGTCATTTGGACTATCCTGATAATGAAGAGTTCATGATCTCCCAGGACGATTCAGATGACGAAGTGTCTGATTAAGCAGACGCAAAAGAGGCTCTTTGCATTTAAAGGTTTTGCTCCTATTATTTCTACTGGCCTCCATATTGGCCTCTGTTATTATTCCACCTCCATATTGGCCTCTGTTATTATTCCTACTGGCCTCCATATTGGCCTCTGTTATTATTCCTACTTAAGTTGGCCTCCACTGCCATTCTCATTATTCCTACTCTTATTATTCCTACCGGTTTATTTCTACTGGGTTATCTTCATGGCTTCTTATTGGCTTTTTTTGCTATAAGCTTTTTGTTTTCATCGGCTTATTTATGTCCCCATCTGCTCATCATTTCCAGTGTTTCTCATCATTTCCAGTGTGTCTTCAGCTGACACTGCTCATTCCTCTGCCTCCTGTTATCCTCGACATTTATTTCTGTATGTATTATTTCTTGGTGTTTGTTTTGTTTTCTGCTCTTCTAAATTTTCTCGTGTTACGATTTGATGGTTGACGGTATCATGCTCAGAATATGTATTATATAACTTCTTCTTTTTCGCCTTCCATTATTTTCTAAATATTTAATGCTTTTTTAGTTTGTCGATGAATATATGTCGATTATATACAGGTTTACCTAACTCCCTGGTGGTTTCTTCTGAATATAAAATTAAAAAACAAAAGTATTTTAATAATATTGATAAGCTCGTCACAGACGCGTGATAAACTCTATACAGTGGTTTAGAATGCTAGAATGAAATACATGTTATCTATTTCTCTATCTATTAAAAGCTCATCATCAGCCTCATTCTCCAGCCCATGATTTTGTTGCATTTCTTTGGGTGTCGCATGATTTTTTTTTGAAAAAAAAAATTATCAAAATTTTCAGATTTCATCTCTTTACAACCTGAGTATAGATGCGAGTACCATTACTATCTACCACGAAGAATACAGATATAATGACCCAAATGACCCTAATATGATTCAAATTCACACACAACCTGTACCTCGGCATCCCTTGAATGTCAAACCAGAAGGTAATAAGCTCCTTCTCACAGAAAAGGAACTCCAAGAGTATCAGACCAAAAGAGAACGTCAACTCGGTGATCTTGCACAATTGCCAGATGCTATTGTTTTCCAAATTATTTCGCTAATTGACAATCCAAAAGACTTGTTTCATTTGTCACACGTGTCTCCTTGGCTCTACGTGTTTACCTCCTACGATGAGTTCTGGAAAACGTTGTATCTCACTGAAAATACCGACCATGTTTCTTGGAAAGGCTCATGGAGATCTACGACGCTCAGCTTCTCCAAAGAATCGAACTTCGACGACCACGAGAAAATATCTCTGGTAGTGTACTCTGACTTCTTGTTCAGACCGTACCAATGTTCGCAGATAGATTACGAGTACATTTTCAGAGACATCGTTGATTTGGAAAAACGTAGTCGAAGCAGTGATGGAGGGTCCCTGGTGAAGCTTCCATACACACAAATCCCGGTTTTTGAAGAGGACAAAGTCAGTTTGGAATATTTCCGTGAAAACTTGGTCAATAGTCCTTTCATCATGTCCAACAAAGAAAAGCCCGACAGATGGCCTCATTGGACAATTCCCTCTTTGATAGAACGATTTGGGAATGTGGTTTTCCAGCAGGAGACTGTCAGTTGGCCGTTGAAGTCCTATTCGGACTATTTATTCAGTAATAGTGACGAATCCCCACTTTACCTTTTCGACTGTCATTCATCTGCCATGTCAATTCTTGCCGACGAATACGAAATTCCCGTCTGCTACCAGGAGGATCTTTTCAAGGTCTTCAACTCGTCCAAACTCGGAATCAGCTGCCGTCCAAACTTCCGGTGGTTGATTCTTGGATCCAAAAGAACGGGCTCGACTTTCCATAAAGACCCAAACGCAACATCGGCCTGGAACACTGTCCTTTCGGGAAGTAAGCTCTGGGTGATGATTCATCCCGATTTAAAGCCTCCTGGCGTCAATACGGACTCCTCAGAGTCGACAGTGTTTGCTCCAGTAAGTCTTGCCGAGTACGTGCTTTCAGGATACTTCAAGGATATTTTACGCATGGCACGTGAAAGTCAAGCTGCGGCAGATGGTAAAGTTTTCATTGGAATGACATTCCCAGGCGACTGTATCAATGTGCCTAGCGGTTGGTGGCATGCGGTGGTTAATATTGAAGATACTGTGGCCTTAACTCAGAACTTTACGCCGGTTACATTGCTTCCTAAGGTTCTACAGTTCTTGGGGAAAAAGTCTGACCAGGTTTCGGGTTTTTCAGAGCCTAAGGTAGCAGATGCAATCAAAACGTTGCTCGAGAAACATATGTGTGAAGGAAACGAAGAGACACGCAAGCTCTTTGAAGAATATCTCCAAAAACTCAAAGAGTTGGGTGGTTGTCAAGAAAGAGACGCTGACGATGAGTCTGTGATTGCCCCAGTCTACGAGCTTTTCAAAGTGTTGTTGAGACTCGAAGGGTTCACAGAGACGTTGGAAAAAGCTGAAGCTGAGTTGAAAGCGAACGAAGAGGCCCGCAAAAAGGTGCATCAGAACCAGGTGTGGCATGAAGTGGTGGACTCCAAGAAAGAGGAGGGAGGCTTCAGTTTTAATTTTGCTGATGAGAGCGACATAGAAATTGAGTAGCGTATTAAGATGTGTCTGCTCGGATATAGAGATTGAATTATGTGAGTGTAGCATAGAAATAAGGACAGGCTCAGCAGCCGCTAATAATAAATAATAATAAAACTCAAAACTTTCTATTAGTGTTCTGTTCAAGTAGCGTTTGCACATCAACGCAACAACAACAGCGCGTTGATGGTTTAGTGGTAAAATCCAGTCTTCCCATGGCTGGGCCCCGGGTTCGATTCCCGGTCTACGCATGTTTTTTTTGCAATTTGCATACCCTGAAATTCCTGAACAAAATTCACAGTAATCTTAATACAACAGACGCAAGGTTTCATGTCAGACACGGCTGCATAACTGCGATGCGCGGAGAACGACAGGGATGTGATGTGAATTTTTTGCATCGAAAAAAGCGTGCCTAAAATACTATACGCACTACGCCACTCACCCGCCCCTTGCATCGGCCATCACCGCCTCTCAACACCGTTTGCAGCTGCAAACAAGAAACCCTACTACAATTATTAATCCGTATATGTTGCGACATTCTGCAATCAAGTAACCAAAACAACTATAAAATGTCCTCCTTATCCCTAGAAGAGAAGCGTCGCAAGCTTGCGGCCAACAGGGCGAAGGCGCTTCTCAAAAAAAAAGAGCTTGAATCAGCACCAGCCGGAGCTAAAGGCCGCGATGCGAGCAAGGTTCAAAAGAACCTGAAGAACAGCAATAAGTTCAACCGTAATTTGGTGAGGAAAAGCGACTACATTCAGTATGATCTCTCGGAGATCCGGGACTCCAAAGGTGGTTTTGTTTACGACGATGCCAAAAAGCCTGGCGATGTGACGCTTTCTGAATGGCAAAAAGAACAGGAGCTCAAAAAAAGCGAGGCTCGCTTAGTAAGGGACCCCGCGCCGCCTATAGACATAGACAATGCTCCAAAATGCTTTGAGTGCGGATCTATAGATATTGACAAGGTGTTTTTCGACACATATGGCTGCCGTGTGTGCAAGAAATGTAAAGATCTTAAGCCTGAAAAGTATGCTTTGCTAACAAAGACCGAATGCAAACAGGACTATTTCATCACTGATCAGGTGTTGATGGACGAGGAGGTGTTTCGCAGGCTTGAAAAGCCCAATCCCCATGGCAAATTCTCACGAATGATGCTCTATTTGAGGTACCAGGTTGAAGAATATGCTTTTGAAAAGTGGGGAGGCCCTGATGGACTTGACAAAGAGTGGGCAAGACGTGAAGAGTTCAAGATTGAAAAGAAGAAGGCCAAGTTCAAAAGCAGATTGTTGGAGATGCGTAAACGTACACGTGCTCAAGAATATACCCGTAAACTTGCTGAGAAGCTTGAGGGGAACTTCAACCATGTGCATGACTTTGTAGTAGTGGAAGACGGGGAGGGAGAGAGCAATATGGTCAGGAGACGGTGCATAGACTGTGGATTGGAGACTGAGGAGATCAATATATGATCACACTGCTGGGAGTGACTCGTTGATGGGTAAAAGGTACAAAATAAGGAAAGCATAGAATAGAGTTGGTATGGCGTATTTGTACATTATACACGCACATATAGATCATTCATGAGGGTGATTTGACGGTCTTCATAGCATATATTACGGACGGATATGAGACAATGTATTTATAATATATATCAGGGATGGATATAAGCTGTTTGTATGATTACGTACACGTAGATATTGCATTTAATCAAAAGGCTCCTTACGCCAAACATACCATCAATATTCACAACGATCGCACACGCATCATTTGTAGATCTCTTTAAGACGGACAAACTCGTCATGCGGCAATACCTGACCGAACAGATACTTCCGGTTCCCGTTGATCACCTGGCTCTCGAAATCCGACCGTTTACCGGGCTTTAGCTGCCCTCCTTTGGTCAAAAGCGAATATATTAACTCCTCCTCTCCAAGATTGTTTCTGATCTGTTTCTTCTCCCAATACTCCGGTCCCTCGTAGGTGATATGTGCAAGTTCATATATGATATTGGCAGTCAACCCCCATACATCTCGTACCTTGACGTTTTCTTTAACACCTTCCTTTGCGGCTTCCTCTGCTGCTGCATCAGCATCCTCCTCTTCACTAGACAAGTCCTGAATTTCGTGGAGCCAGCTCACCTCAAAATCAGAGTTATCTATTGGGAATTTGTATGATCTCAAGTGCCATGCGATTCCTCCCCACGATCTTTTCGCTGAAAGCTTTTCAATAAGTTCCAGAGGTTTATCGCTTTCACTGTTCTGAGCCACAGCCTTTGGTCTTCCTCTGGGAGAGGCCACAAAGTCCTTTAAAGGAACGGAAAACACACTTGAACTTTCTCCTGGATTCAAAAGCACCTTTAACGTGTCGTTATTCCACACATCCTGGTAACTTCCTGCCGAATGAGTCTTCAAAATCCCCACACAAGGTCTCACTGCCATGATAGTGCGCGCCAAAAAGCTGGGAAGCATGTTAAGCCGCTCGATCTCCAAGTCATACTTGTCTATCAACTCCAGATTGTTTCTGCATATGCCTATTTCCTCCTCTGCTTCGCGTCTTGCACACATCCACTCGTCTTCAAGTCCAAAGTCAGCCTTTCCGCCTGGAAAAGAAACATGGCCCGAGAAAGACCTGAGAGAGCGAGATCGTTTGGTCAAGATCACCCGCAACTCGCCGTACTTTCCGAGGAAAAGAAGCACCAACACTGCAGAGCGTCTAGACACTGGCAACTTATGCCACACCGAAGTTGTGGGGTTCTTGTTGAAGTAGACAGGTTTGTAGTTGCGGA
Source organism: Saccharomycopsis sp. NRRL Y-5750 (assembly GCA_030564765.1). Classification (NCBI taxonomy): domain Eukaryota; kingdom Fungi; phylum Ascomycota; class Saccharomycetes; order Ascoideales; family Saccharomycopsidaceae; genus Saccharomycopsis; species Saccharomycopsis sp. NRRL Y-5750. Next base: position 100,179 of record JAKTZD010000016.1, on the reverse strand, counting down.
TATTTGCTAGGTAGCTTATTTCGGACATTGGGCTAGTAAGATCAATTCAAGAATTGCGTAAGAGATTCGAAAGGATGTTTGCTGTCAAGATTCGCAATAAGAACGTGCTTTTCTGTGTCTGCGTCCTCAAATATCTGTATCCATCGTCAAAGATGTCCAGCAAAGATCTTTCAACCGAACTGGCTTTAAATACCCCAAACGGAATTTTTGATTTTCATTGTTTGTTGTTAGGTTTTTCCGAAATGTGTGGAGGAGAAGGACATCACTTAGTGGATAAGCAGCGGGTCAAATGAGATATGCTATGGGAGGAGAGATCGGAGAACGTGATGATCATTAATAGAGGGGATTTCCCTGAGAGTCGCAAGATTGGCGGATTACATGCAACACGCTACATCCCTATACATCATTTAGATGCACTTTTTAGCCACATTCCAGTACTCTATGGAACCCACGGAGTGTGTGATGATGTTAGTATATTTTAAGGTGAGGGTGTATGATGATGTAGATATATTTTGATAACATGGCACATGCTTTGTGTCGAGATACACTGAGGTCACTGGATAGCGTGACGATCCATGCAAATCTCTCCCTTATTTGCTTGACATTTTCATAGCCTTCCCCTACAGTGCCTTCAGCATGCAGCAATATGTCTACAACCTACTTCAGCCTCAAGCGGAAATCGTGTCGCATTTCATGAAGCAAGAATGTGTGTTGTATTAACAGGAATATTTAGTAGATAGCACTTATTCTATCGATTATTATGAATATTTCTATTTCTGAGCAAGAATCTTTATGGAGTCCTTCTTAAACAAATAAGAGGCGCCCCCAAGCACAGTTGTCACTCCGACAAAGTACCCGTAGTACTCGAAAAATGTATTGAAAAGCTCGTAGTATTGTGTGTCGGCCAACAAAGGAGCCACCACTGGATTGAAAATTGCAATGGTGATGTACAACATCTGGAATCCAGTGTTGAATTTCGATATCATTGTTGGAAACACCTTGACACTGGGAATGCTGAAATCCCAGTATCTGACAAACGTCTTGGGAGGAGGCAACGTTCTGTATCGCACGAAAATGGCCGCAAGGCCCATAAGGATGTCTTTACCCAAAATCAAGACAGCCAAATATGCTGGAAACTGGCTGGTGTATGCTAGCGTGGCTGTGGTAATCACCATCAACAATTTGTCGGCCATTGGATCTATAATCGACCCAACAATGGTCTTCAAGTTGTATTTTCTAGCTATAAAGCCGTCTACAAAGTCTGTGACGCTTGAGTATATGAAAAGCGATGCCGCGTAGACGATCTGGTGCTTCACTATGAGATATCCGATCACAGGAGCCGATATAAGTCTGGTGAGTGTGAGGAGGTTAGGCAAGGTGTATATGTTCTCGTGTTCTGGGATGATCTTCTTCATAGGCTCTGTGATAATCTTCTGACGAAGCTCCTTCGACTTTGTGTATATTTCCTGGGTCTTTCGTTGTGCCTGCTCCTTTGATTTGCTGTATATTTCCTGGGTTTTCTTTTGGGCTTTTCCCTGCTGTGTTTTCAATGTGTCTTTGATGATAGTCCCCATGTTCTTGCCATTGCTATCGGAATAGCATCTGCGGAGGTTTAGTTGGAAGACGGGGGTGTTCTGTGACTCTGAAAGAGAACGGCCGACGAATATTGAAGAACGTCCAATACATGTCGATACTGATCTGGATCCTTTTAAAAGCGATGTCACCGCGGACAAGCTCAGTAACGGTGAGTGGGAATTGAAGAGCCTTATGTGGCTTCGGAAAAAGATTTGTGTCGCCATTTGTGATCAAGGACTCGACAATTCAACAAACACACCCACTGTCTAAGCTTGTACTGTATCGGTACTAAAGCTGATGATACTCTTTGTCGGATCTACAAGCAACTGACATGAAAAAAAATTTTCTTGCTTGGCCGAAATTTTCAGATTTTTTCGCTCAATGAGACCGGCCAATTGGAGGGCCAACGGAGATAGGCTTGACGCAAGAAGGGCCATCATCTTGACGCAGGGTATTGGTAGAAGGCCTTGTAGGAGACTGGGGTTAATTGGAGGGGTTAACCGGTCAAGAGGTTGTAATTCATTTAGCTGTTGAATGCCGATGGAAGAGGTTATAAATGGAGATCGAAAGTATCTTTTTTTGACGTCCGTCTTATGAGAACAGGCAAAATATCGGGGCTTTGATAGAGAGAGCCACAACTAGAAAATGCCTACTATTAGTGGGATTTAGATATGGAGTGATAAGGATGCAATTTGTGAAACTTCCGTTACAGAAACCTGGACAGTGTTGTAGTAGCACGTAACCATAACAGCTCCTTTCATCCCCATCAAACAGACATCGTACATAACGATGAGCCTTTTGCAAAAGATTACCTGCCGCGAGAGATTAAGTACTCTAGCACAGAAGCGCAATATTGTAAGAACGTCCGTACTCCAGCACAATATTGAGAAAACGTCCGTACTCCAGCACAGAAGCACCATATTGTAGAACGTCCGTACTCCGGCATATAAGCAAGCACAATAAATACTCCCAACTACAACTGCAATAAAAAACATCAAACGTCTTCAACTTAACACATACATAAACCGTCTATCTTGCAAAGGTTATATCGTCGATTCTCAAAATGGACTTCACACACTCGCTGGCCAAAGTGATCGCACTAGTATTGACCAACACTGGCTGCAAAACATGCTCGTTGAACGTATTGCCTGCAGCAGATCTTCTGACGGAAATCCCGGCGTATTTCTCGCCCATTTCGTGCTTGTTTCTGAGCTCGGTGATCATCTGAATGCTGTTGAGCCCGGCATTTTCGGCCAAAATCACCGGAATCACCTCCAAGGCCTCGGCAAACTCCTTGAAGCAGAAAGACTCGGTTCCAGACAACTCGCGCGACAATTGGGACAATTGGCGCGAAACCTCGATTTCAGGGGCCCCTCCCCCGGCAATCAACCCTCTCTGCTTCACAAGACAGCGAATAACACACAAAGCATCGTGGATGGATCTCTCGGTCTCGTCAAGCACCAAAGCGTTGGCTCCTCTGACAATGACAGAAACAGGGGGCTTAACAACGTTTTTGATTCCGGTTATCTTGACTATTTTCGACCCGTTGGACTCCACTTCTTCTATAAGATCGGCCTGGCCCAATTTGTCCTCTGTGAACGAATCGACGTCGGCAATTGGCTTGCAGCCCAAGGATTTGGCCACAAACTCTATTTCGTCTCTCTCGATGTCCTTGATGACAAGAATGTGCAATCTGGAGAGGAAATGCAAGGCCAAGTCGTTGACAGCGTCTCTCAAAATGGATTTCTGGATCAACAAAACATTGCACTTGGATTTCTTGATTTTCTTGCACATGTTCAAGATATATGCTCTTTCCTCCTTCAAGATCTTGTCCATTTGTCTGTAGTCGTTGATCACAATGTTGTTTTCCATGTCTGGCTTTGGTGGCGAGAGCTGGAACTGAACCAACCCGATTCTGGCCTTTTCGACTCTCACAGGCCCTCCTGCGCTTTTTATCACGTTCTGGTTCAAAACAATCCCGTCAATCAACTGGGTGTCGTCGATGGTGCCCCCGAGTTTCTTCACAATTCTTATATCGTTCAAATCAACGCTGTAGGGGTGGTTGACGTTGTCGTGCACTCTCAACACAGAGTCCACGGCCAACGGAGCCAACAAATGGGAATGCTGCGACACAATTTTCGAAGACAAAGAGGTCGAGGCGGCCCTTATAAGGGCCTCGCGGTCGTCCAATGAGATTTTGTTTGACATTTCCAAAAGAATCTCTACAGATCTGCTGGCCGCTCTTTGGAAGGACTCCGCAATTATGGTGGGATGGATTCCTTTTTTCAAAAGTCTTTCAGCAGCGCCGAGCAAGGCTCCGGTAAGGACCACAACACTCGTGGTTCCGTCCCCGGCCTCGACATCCTGGGCTTTGGAGACGTCGACCAACATTTTGGCTGCTGGATGCAAAACTGCCATGTGTTTGAGGATTGTGTGTCCATCGTTGGAGATGATGATCTCGCCTTTGCCGGTTTTGATCATTTTGTCCATCCCTTTTGGCCCCAAGGAGGTCTTGATGGCGTCGGCAACGGCTCTTGCGGCCAATATGTTGGAGTTTCTGACCTCTTGTGGCTTTTCCTTGTCCTTGAAGGTGGCATTGGAAGGTAAGTTTCTGGCACCGGAAGGTGCGGTGGCTGCGGACATACTGAGCGGTTATCTAATTTGCTAACTGGTGTCGCGATTGTCGATTGCAGATGATTAGAATTGGCGTGGGAGGCGTTAATTGGTGGAGTGTTTGTACGTATATAGCGACAGATGGCTTCATCGAATTTATTATTTATCTTTGATTTTTCAGCAGAAAATTTTTTTTCGTAGAGTGGGGAGAGTACTTTTGGGGTACAGGGTGACCCTATACTTAACGATAATCTTATGGCCCGAAAGGCCTTCGACAGAGTGGCCCTAAGGCAACAAGATAGCTTCTAAAAGGCGATAGAGGAGTACCAAAAAGAATCACAAGTACATATACTGCAAATTGTACCTTTTGGCTGAAGAAATTCTGATATCTCAACATATCCTGATATCTTGTGTATTTTTCTCGAGAATCTCAAACTCACAAAACATGGCCCAAGCACCATACTATGATTACACAATTTATTTGGTAGAGACTTACAAAATCAACTGATAGTGCCACCATCAAATATATTAGCGACAACGCTCTATGTGTTCAAGCCTTTTCAGGCAATAGCGCACTACAATATCTCACTAACTTTTCCCGCACCAATGGTAGACCCATTTCTCCGCAAAACCACTCTTCCTAGCCTTGCATCCCGCTCGTACGTCATCAACGGCAATGGTCTAGGCTTTGACGAGCTCTCATCAAGCAACTCGATCTCCACAAGCGCCGTTTTGTTGGATCCCACATGGAGAATCTTCTTCTTCTTCTTCTTAGGCTTGTCCTTATCAATGATCTCTACCAACCTCGTGATCTTTGCAGGGGACTCGTTGCAGCCCGAATAGAGTACAAACTTCGATCCTGGCAAGACAGGTTCGTTCTTGAGGTCAAAAAAGTGCACCTCGCTCAAAAAACGGCAAGACGAGGGGATGACTGCGTCGTAGTTTGAAACAAGATCGCCGGGTCTGATCAAATCGGAGTTTTTCTTCAACTCCTCTCTGACCTTCTTTACTTTGAAGAACAACGACACGTTATTGTCGTACTTGAGAGCCACCTCTTTGTCCTTGTAGGTTTCGAGCTCTTTTCCTCGAGTGCTCTCGGAGATCTTGATGGAACTCACTGGCAAGTAGATATTACTAGGGGAAAACGCAACAGTCTCGCCAGCTTGAATGTGGCCGCTATTGACACGGCCTATGACCTCGAATCCCCCTGACTGGACGTCAGTATTGACATCAGTGACCTGGAATAAGAACTTCTCGTCCACCACTGACAGAAACTGGGTGCTGGAAAGCTCAGAGGCCTCTCTTTCTAGGGCTTCTAGAAGCGTAGGCTGTGTGTTAGGATACCAGCTGGTGAGCTTCTCGTTGGTAGGCTTGGCCACCACGTTTGTCCCGTCTAGTCCCGAAACAGGCACAAAAACCAACTCGTCAGGCTTGAAGCCCACGTATTTGGTCAAAAAGTCCGTCAATTGCGTCTTTAAGTCCTCGTATCTTTTGACATCGTATTTCACAAGATCGAGCTTGTTCATGGCAACCACCAACCGCTTGATTCCTACGCAATAGCTGAGCAACGCGTGCTCCTTGGTCTGGCCAGAATAGCTAAATCCTGCCTCAAACTCGTTGTAGTTGCAGTCGATGATCAAAAGCCCCACGTCGGCGAGGGAAACCCCCGCTATCATGCGTGGAACATAGTCGCTGTGGCCGGGGGCGTCAATAATGATGAAATTGACGTTCTTGGTGGCTGCTGTAGTGGTACAGATGTCCACAGTCACGCCTCGCGATCTTTCCTCCGCAGTTTGGTCCATAATCCACGCCAAAGCAAAAGACTTCTTCCCCGCCGCTGCAGACTCCTGCTGAAGCTGTCTCAAAAACGTAGGACTGACTTTATCTAAAGCCTTGAGAAACATGCCCATAAGGGTCGATTTCCCGGCGTCTACATGCCCTATCACTGCAAACGACAAGCTGGGCAAGTGCGAGTCGGTTTGGGATACATACTGTTTTAAATCTATCTGTTTAAGAGGGGCCGTAGCAGCTTTTGGGGGCTCGGAAATGAACAGCAATCCCGCATTGACTTTCTTTCCAAGCGCCTCCACCTCATCCTCCCCAGCATCACTGTCATCGTCGTCTGATTCCACAATAGCAGCTTTTTTCAGTTCCGATTTTTTGGCCACCAGTTTCTTTCCATCGCCATTCTTTTGGGCACTTAAAACAATATCGTCAGGGCTAGGCTTGCTGAAGTTCTGGACTATAGTAGAGGCTGATTTCGCTATAAGGCTGCAGTTAGTATACATAAGGTCGTCAGTGGGAAAGTAGACACTGAACAAATATCCACTGTAGTTTTTTATGTCAGAGGTGCTTTTGATGGTTTCGCACCGCAGAAAGATATCCGAGAACGGAGTTTTTCTGCCGGCAAGTAGCTTATCTTCGTATTCGCATAGAGGTAGTTTCGTCTCTTGCGGCTTTGCTTCTTTTTCTGTATTTGTGACTGGCGGCTTTGCCGGCTCTTCTCGCAGTATTTTCGGCTTTGTTTGGGATCTCAAATTTCGCACTCCTCCAGAGGATGATAATTTTGCAAGCTTTGAGAGTTTTGATCTGCCGGATAGTTTGCTGCCAAGCAGTTCACCCTCAGGCCCGGTTTTCGCCGCCAAAATCAGACTTCCGGCCGTACTTTTGGGCTTTGACGATAGCCTGTCAAGAATAGAGACAGACGCGTTGTTATTTGCCAGCTTCTTCATCTTTGCTTTCGCCAACATCGACAATTTGGACTCTTTATGAGGTTCGGTTAGCAAACATAGTTCGTGGTCATATACAACTTCATATTCAAGCTGATTCAGTCATTTGAAATACACATACTCACAGAAACAAAGACAAAAAAACCTATCAGGAAATATAAAGCAGTAATCTGTGCAAATCGTGGAACATACCTTTAACTGGGGCTTTTGGTGGTGCCGTCACTTTTTTCTTGAATCTTTCTGGAGGGGTGTTAGTAGTGGTTCTAATGTCTGTGGTTGCGCAGAAGCAAAGTATCTTACTCTTTAAATTCGCCACTGCTTCGTCAACATTCATGTATGAGTCCCATATCTCGTTGTATACGTCGTCGTAGCTGAACCCGGTGTAGTCTGAAAGTTTGGCCTTAACTTGGGGAACCAAGCGTTGGATTTCTTCGTCGTCTTCGGGGGTTATTTCGTCGTCTCCCTCGGCATAATCGCCGTCGTTTGCGTAATCCACAAGGTCATCGTCTGAAAACCGTGACATTTTGTCTATAATTTCAGGATTGTGCTATATTTATTGATTAATCTATGGCTTGCTGTAGTGGTCGCTTATATGGTAGGAGGACTGTCGCTTATATGGTAGGAGGACTGATCTGAAGTCGTTTTTTTGATTTTTGATTTTCAGCGAAAATTGGTTTTTGCTGACTTTTTGATGCAAATTTTACGCCCGTGATTTAACATGAGTGATGAAATAGGCGTACGCTGTAAGCAAAAAGATAGTACCTATTTATCTGTATACATACATGTATTCATCTATTTTACAAGTAACTAAGTATTGCGGAGTAGCCGTATATCTTGCACCACCGTCCTTCTGATACTTCCTGCTATTCAAAAAGTTGTAAAAGTGTAAGATGCCCTTCAGAACAGCGATTAAACAATTCATCTCTCACTTGGAAGGCAAACAGGTAAATAACTAGATCAATGGTAACTTTTTGCTCGATCACTTTAAAGAGCTATACAGAGCTCATCATGCGCTTTTAATGCACATCTCCTCTGTAAATTACACATACTTTACCGCCTTTTTGTAATACCCCTTGCTATTCATGAGATTGTGAAACTGCTGTACACTCTCTAAAACTTTCACCGGACAACCCATCTCTCTATTAACCTCCTCAATTGACTTTGTGATAGAGATTTTCATATGGCCGCGTTTTTCGTTCCGACCAAACCCTGTGCCATGCAAAAGCAGGACAACATCCTTCACGCTTCCTCGTTTGATCAAATACAAAAGCAACTTCTTGACAACCTCAGGGCGATTCCCCTTAGACCTCTTAACAGTTTCAGATAGCATACTCTTTGGCACATGCACGTCTTTCATAGCCAACAATGTCTCAATGCTTGCAATTATGGACCGATAATCGTGATCGCTTCTAATAGTGGTGCTACTCTCGCTATCGTTATCTATTGCGTCATCGATTACACTGTCATTATCGGCTTCAATCCACACAGAAAGCTTTGAGATGACCAGTGACTCTGGCGATACCTTATTGTTCCAAAAAGTGAGAAAGTCCTGGAGTCTCAAATCCCTGACAATAAGCAAGTCAATTTCACCCAACTGGGTCTTACCAATGTTTATAGAGTGGAAATAATAGTTGCCGGTCAAAATGGCTTCCCAGTTTCTCATGTGTTTCTGCACTGACTTCAAACTGTACTCTAATGTTCCAGTCTTCTTCATGGATAGCATAACATGATTATTGTCATCGTTATTTTTGTGTTCCTCATTATTGCCAAAAATTCCGGAGTTCTTAAGATGATACCGTATATTATCCTCCTTCAAAGCCATCACGTCAGAATCGTCAAGGTAAGTCTTCAAAAAAGGTATCTTCACTTTCATTTTGAACTCTCTCTCAGACATTGCATTGAGTCTCGTGGTAATCTTCTTTATGTACTTAAGAATACGCAGCTCTATCAAAGCCGGGTTGTAGTTATCACCGCCCATAATAGACACGTGTATGCCAACAGTTGTTCTAAATGTTCTCATCCCTGCCAGGACTACATACCCCAACTGCTGTCGTGTACGTAACTCAAAGGCAATGTCTTTGCTAATAATCTCAGATACTAGCTTAGTTACTGACCTCACCCATAGGCTGTTGCGAGGGCCCGTTTGGAAGAAGATCACACAAGTGTTGTTTGGTTTATTTGATATCGTTGTTTGCAAAGCATAATTACAGCCAGGAGTTAATTTATACGTTGAAGGTGATAAACAGTTCACAGCTTGATGCTCTTCCTTGCACTTTCCCCGAAGACTCTCAATTTGAGATATTACGAAGTTTTTGTCCAATGAACCTTCAATATAAACATGGGAATATGGCCTCGAGGTCTGGAAAAATGTATCTGCAACATATTGGACATCCTCGTAGACGATGTCTTCTAATGCTTCCAGTCTATCGTTCAAATCAAACGAGTTTTCTTCAAGAAGTACAGAAGTAGCAGAGGCAGCTAACGTTAAAGAACTCTCTTTCATGAGCGCTTTGTAGAGCCTCTTAACTTTTATAAACAGCTCAAAGAAGAGTTTCTCATCCACACAAACTTCAAAGCGATTCACTACTGCATCAATCCCATCGATGATTATCTTTACCACCTTCGTTATCTTCTCGTCAAACCCCCTAACCGTCACTCCAAAACGAACATCGCTTCTACAGGATGTTGTGATCGACCAATCATACCCAACGATTTCACTAGTGTATAGCTTTGTCCTGATAAAGGCAGAAATGGCTTCCACAATAATTTCCATAGCAAGCAAGCTCTGTATATTTGGGGATATTCTCAGGTTTGAAAAGTCGAAGCTTATGCACGACTTATAGCATTTCTCAATAGAATTGCTATACCAAACTTCAATGTTTTCCAAGTCATTCACGGTAGTTACTTTTTTTGGCTCAACCGCATCCAGTGAGTTATTCAAAATGGTAGCAAAAGACCCAATATCCAAACTCTCTGATATTTGGAAACTTAGAGACGATTTCAAAGACCTCTTGTGAGTCTTTTGTAAAAAGGCTTTTACAGCGTCATAATCCTTGATAAAGTCCGGAATGAATGTATCAAATTTGGGTTTCAATTTAGCTGGTATTACAATCCCCTCTCCAACAGTACTGCGCTGTATAAATCTAGCCAAGCGATTAACGTCTAAGACAAAAATGGAGAAATCAAACTCATAATACACTTCCTTGGAAAAAATGTAACAGTCAGCTGGTGATGTTGCTAATGTGGTCACTTCATTGAGAATCTTGTCAGAACCATAACATATCAAGTTAAATGTGTTCAAATTGATATTCTCCTTCACAAACGATATGAATTTGTCAGCTAATCTCAACCACCATTCACGACTACTCGAAGTTTCTGGCTGATAAAAAGATTTCCATCCCGGAAGACTGGACCAGCTAGGAGAACCCTTTAGTAGCCATTTCGGATCGAGGAGTCCAAGATTCAGTTGCATGATAATCGATAGGTCTGCTACTTCGTCCATGGTAGACTCGGTTTGCCGATCACGAAATAAAAAGTTCAAAAAGTCAATATTAGCCAAATCTGAGAGATACTGAGCTATTAGCTCTCTATTACCAGTAATGAAATGACTTTTCAATGACAGGAAGAAGATTGCTAGCACGAAGGATATACATGAAGCGCCTTTTTTTGTTAACCCGATCTCAATCAGCAATATATAGTGCCCACTGAGTATCTCAGACTTGTAACTGGTGATTGCTGTGATTAGTCGCATGTTGAAAAGAGTTTTTGACAAAGCATCATCCTCGTTACCTATAACATCGGCAAGTGCTTCGCTGAATAAGAAAGTCTCTGTAGTGTCTGATGGTCGTAGCTTGTTGTTTCTCCTGCGGCTAAAAGATGACGTGGATATGGGAAAGACTAGACGAATTTTGTCAGATGAAGTATTGGTAGCTTTTACGAAAATTCCACGATTGAGACAACTTTTTGGAAACGGATTTCTGGTGTACTTGAAACAACTTCCGGTAATGTTGAACTCAGATAAATCTTGATGGTTCTCAATGGTACCTGAACAAGGTATTTTTGAGAATGTGCTTAAAACGATTTTCTGAATAGTGTTTATTGAGTGGCAGCTTTTGATCACAAGTGTAAAATTTTGCGGTTTGAATTGCTGCCTGTGATAGTTCGCCAAAAGCTTAGAAAGAGTCTTTGACAGGAGGGAGGATAGTGTGCGAAGATTGCCGGTCCTGAATCGATGAAATTCACTGTCAGGATTAGCTAAAAGACGTAGACCATGGAACAAGATTTTTCCCTCTTCCGTTTTGTTCCCGATGTGCTCATTGTTTATCGATATAAGTTCCCTGGAAATACTCCTTTGCAGAAATAGCGGATTCATAAGCGTATCCTGGAGCATATCCAAACTCAACTGAAGAGGAGCGATTCTTTTATCTGAGAATTCATAATGAAGCGTCGTAGTCTCACCAAGAGTATATGCATTCATAGATCCATTACAAAGGGAATGTATAAATGCAAATAGCAGACATGGCCTGGGATATTTTTTGCTTCCCATGAAAAGCATATGCTCGCAACAATGAGCCAATCCTAAGCACTCGTCGGGGTCATTTGAGGCCCCAGCAGCAATACTCACTCCTACTGCAGATATGTTGGAAGAAGGATCAGATATTAGAAGACAGAGGGTTCCATTTTTGAGCTGAATTGGCTTGTACGAGCGATTTGATAGGGCTATAGGCAGAAAGATCTGCTGATCAGTGAACTGATGCAATAAGGGCAACGTGACATTAACCATTTTCAAATATGCAGCATCAAACAAACTTGTTAGATCACAGTATTTAGCAATTGGAGATCAAAACGAAATCAAAATGAAGTCCATAATTTATCCTCAGTAAAATGATAATGCAACTTGAAGTTGGTATGTAGTCTGCGATGTTGGCATTAAACCATTATTGAAAATTTCCTCTTTGGGACATGTAAATGAGACATTAAATATTACATAATCAGCACACATAAGTCACGTGAACAAGCCCAAAACGAAATGCTGAAACAGACCGCATTGAGGTGTACCATTACACTTTAATGATTGTGCGAAAATATTTCGATACATCAATATAAGCAGGAGAAGTCTCATTACATTAATTTTAGGGAGGCTTTAACACGCATATTCGTATTACAAGTGCGGTGTGCTGTTTGCTAAGAAGAGCGCACCTTTCATGCTTCTGTGGTGTTGTTATCATCAACATCAGTGACATTGAATAGGCAGTTGTGCATCTTAAATGTAACTGTGTCAGTCTGGTAAGCCCTGTTTCTCATTGAAAGGTGACACCTTTGAGTTTTTTTTCCTGTTGTGGTACAGTTCTACGCTCTGCTTTGATGGGCAAAGGCTTATTTTTGTCTTTTTCAGCAAAGTAAGCGGAGATACAGATAATCAATACACAGTACGTACAGTACGTACTGTGTATTGATTCTCTCAGAAGTTGGACATTTAGTCCTGGTGCGTACTGCCCTATAAGACTTGAAAATTATACCGAGCAATATTGGAAACCAGTTTATGGGAATTCCAACTCGAATTATGTGTCTGGAAGAGGCAATCGCTTATAGCAGTATTGATTCTTTTTGGATGTTTACTACGGTATAGAAAGAACAATGAGTTATAAGCTGCTGGCTATAGCGCAGAATGAAATGAAACGAGCTTTACATGAGCACGCCAGGATTTACAGATGACATATACGACCTTTGTTAATAAACACAGTGTAGGTCCTTTTTCATAGCTTTAAACGGGTAGGTAAACATTCCTGACTGAATTGAATACTCCTCACTCAAATGTTTCAGAAAAGCTTCATATGCTCTGTGCGGTGCTCGCAACCAGAAAAGCCAAAAAGGATGGAAAATCGAGTTGTGCCCTCCAGTTTCTCAGTATCTGAGACCTGACTATCTTCCAGGGACACTTGTAAACACTAAAAAGTGCTCTTTCAAGGCTAACAAAATATGCTTCAACGAATCCTCACATGGCTAGCCCCAACCGGTCTCACACTAAGCAGCCCATCTGATTGTTCCACAGAATAATGTCAGCTAAAAAATGATGACCGTTGATCTTGTGTGAAATGGTGTGTCGCGGATACAGCTGAAAAGAGGGCACACCCGCGCAAAAGTACAGCGAATCTTCGAGTATGTTGCAGATCTCCAAGACAATTGTTTTGCTTCCCCTGAATCCACATTGATGTGCTGGAACGAGTAAACGCAGCAAGCTGATCGTGTGGCATCTGTTCCTGATTGGCCGGTGCGCTGAAACGGGACAGGTGGCCCACCGATCGGCAGAGTGCATGGTCCCACTGCAGCATGCGTGTGCAGTGCGTACCACAAAATGTAGCAGAAAACCCTAAACCGACGGGTGTGCGTGGTTCTGGAAAGAGCGAAAAGGGTATTTGGTGTGTCTACCTGTGGTCCTGTTGGGGAAATAGGACGCTGTCGTTTAGGCTTTTTTTTCTGACTGTCATATCAAAATTTTCAGTTTATTTTTTTTCTATGATTTGGATTTGGCTCAATGAGTTAGTTGACTGCTGATCAGCTTGTATAGAGCAGAAGGTAAAATTCTCGTTTTGAATCGAAATTATGATATCTCAGAGGTGAGTTCTTGCAAAAGTATCGTCATAGATTTGCTGGGAAATATATACATACACATCCGCAGTTTATATTTTTGTGTTTGAAACGAATCGCCGAATTTCCAATAATCCCACCACACTACGTTCTTTCAAAAACGCGATATTCGCATACCTTGCCAAATACTCTGTCTCGTCAAATACATACACAAATACACTCGCCAAATACACCGTCCCCACTCAATATACTATATCTTACCCAATAATAATACACAATGTCCAGCTTCCCAATAGACACCAATAAGCCCTTATCGAAAAACCTCACAGACTGCCATTTCCTCTGCTACTCGCTCTCGCAGGAGTGTGTGCTTTTTGAAATAAAGGGCGATTTCCAGCAGGCGTACAAAAAGTGGATGAATCTCCACAACTTCATAGCCAACTCCATTGCAACATTCAAGAAGAACTTCCCATCGTTCACGCTGGAAGACGACAGCACATACAACAGTATTCTCCAAATAGATGCCCAGACAGGAACGCATGCGCAGCAGTGTTTTGAGAAATTGATGGCAGGGAACATCGAAAGACTTCCCAAGACCTCTTTCGAAAGCAGCAGTGCAGATAATAGCAGTGCGTGTCACGCGTTGAATAGCAAAAAGAGCCTTTCGTCAATCGGTTCCGTTTCCTCTATTTCGTTCCATACTTTCCAGTCGTCCATGTCTTCGAGTATATCGCAGCCCACCCCTTTCACGCTTCCGGGAAAAGAGTCTCCTCCTTTGTCCAAGCCTCCGTTCGACTTCAATGGGTCCAGATCTCCTGTTTCCGGGTCTCCTGGCACGTTTGAGCCGTCGGTGATGAATGTCGTAAGCCCTTCGGCAAACTCGCATATAAATACCCCTGGGGGGCTTTCTGCCTCCCTTATAGCGGCAACCGCTGCCGCAGAAGCTGCTGCCGTGGCCGCTTCTGCGATCCCCATTCACGTTGCTTCTCCAGAGGCTCTTCTAGCGGCCAGATCAGGCGATAATTGCACCAGTGCAAGCACCAGCGACGGAACCGTGACAGAACATAACGACAGCAACAGCGACAGCAACGGTAGCAGTGGACTAAGCACTCCTATTGCTGCCCGGGTCCATATCAATCTTTTGAAGGCATACGGAGCCAACGAGGCCTTCCGGGGGTTCAACAGCGACTCCAACGGGTCCCTCAGTTCCCTTCCACCCAATATTCCGTTGCCTCCGGTGCCCAATGTGTTTGGAATGAGCAATCACAGCAATAACCGGTCCTCGATTGCCACTGACACGACGTTGATCATTGATAACGATAGCGAATGCAACACGTTGTCCAGAATGCCCGTAGACAGTTTTGGCGTCCTTAACCACAGCGATTTCTCTTTGGCGAAACTCACAGCTGCCAACAAGCGTCTTTCTGCGTCTTTGACATCGCCAAAGGCTGCTTCTGCCGATGCTATCGCCACGGCTATCCCCGATGCCTCAAACTTCTATAGAGCATACCAGTCGAAGCCTCTATCTCCCACCGCGGCGGTGTATGCGGAAGACGGTGTCATTGACACCAATATTGACAATAGCATTGACAGTAGCATTGACAGTGGTCGTGGCAACGTTGTTGCCAACGAAGATAGCACTGACTACGAAACGTCTTCTGAGAAGGACGGCAGTGAAAGCGAGGCTTTTGAGAAGGAAAGCAACGACAATACCGAAAGTATAGGAACCCATGTGATTATAGATACTAGTAAAAGTGCCAAAATGGTTTTTGCAAGAAAAGAGCCGGTGAAACTCGTTCTTTCGCCTCTGTCAAGCGCACTTGAGCCTTCGCCTCCGTCCAGTGCACTTGAGGGGAAAAAGAAGTCGAATAGATTGTCAGCGTGCGAGGACCATCGTCCTGTTAGCCCGATTGTTGATATTGGCCAGACAGAAAACAGTTTGGTGAGGGATAAGATAAAGATTGGTAAAGGTGTTGAACCTTCGCAGGGAGCTGAATTGAAAAGGGATTCACAAGGTGCGAAAGAAGGTGATAAATTGAAAGATAGTTCCAATGAAGTTGATAAATCTGACGATACTGTGGAATCTGCTGCGAAAGATGCTACCGAAGAAGGCGATACACCTAAAGATGCTACAAAAGAAAGTGCTACATCCAAAGATACTACCGCAGATGCTGCCAAAGATGCTACCGCAGATGCTGCCAAAGACGCTACCGAAGGTGATACATCCAAAGATGCTACCGGAGGTGATACATCCAAAGATACCGAATCATCCAAAAAAGGCGAGACCCGAAGAGATGAGGTTGTGACACCAAAACAACGGCTGTCCACCTCCAGCAACAAGATAGCTTCGCACGCGAAACCGATTTCCGGGGGTCTGGAAATCTACGAGATATCGAAGATAGATTTGCAAGACGATGACGAGGGGTATGATAGTTTCGCAGAACAGGGCAAAATAATCTCAAAGTATCTCAAAATGAGCCATGCATTCAACGACAGCACGTCCAATTTTTCGAGCCGCGAGGATTTGACAGGCGCAGATGTGCCAGTATCGACATCTAACGGCTCTGAAAATGCTGCCGAAGATGCTTTACTGAAAGAATCTCAAAAAGAGTCCCAAAAGGATCCCGCGGAAGCCCTGGAAGCTAAAGAGGCTGGACAACAGCTATCCAAAGAACTCACTGTTAAAGCATCTACCAAAACATCTGTCAATCCAAAAGAAAATCCCGATCAACGAAAACAATCACTCAAAGAAACTCCCAGCAAACTCAAACCCGACGCCAAAAAGTCGCCTCCCCTCTCAGAAATGCTTTTTGACTGCCAATCCCCCCAATTCTACTCCGACACCGAAGACGCACCCTCTGTGTTCGAAAAGATCATGGCGACGCCTCCAGACGGCCAAAACGGCTATTCGGACAACGATGCAGACGACGACGAGGATGGCGCCAGCTTTATAGTCTGCAACCAGTCAAAACCTCCTTCGAGAAGCAGCAGCAACAGCAGCAGCACCAGCAGCTACCATAGACTCAAAAAAAGACATCCGTTGAAATCGTTCAACAAAAACATGAAGAATCTTGCACTCAAACCAATCACAGAGGTCGCAAAGACTTCTGGGTGCCAGGAAAAGACGTCCAGCAGCCAAAAGAGCGCAAGCAGCGGGCAAAACAGCCGGCAGAACAGCCTGGAAATCAACGAGGTGCCCCCCTTTGTTTCCTATGCGGCAACAAAACCTCCTGCTTTGCCAAGCGTTTCCAACGCCTCTTCTCCAGGAAAGTTGTCGCCCTGTGTGTCGTCCAACTTCTCCTTTGCTGCTACAAAACCCCTCCCTATCTCCACAAACCTATATAACAGTAACCAACTAAATACCGACGACGAAAGCAACTCGCCTGAATCGTCGTCGTCGCTAACCACCTTGCCGTTCACAAGACCCTCGCTTGCGGTCAAAAGCTCCGGTGCGGTGGCAAGACAGGGCTCTCCGTTGTCGCACAGATTCAAGGAGTCGCTCAAGGAGTCCAGATTGACCAATTTGTTGACTCCGCAGGGCAAAAGGGCCAATTTGGTCAGCAGTGCCCACAAAAAACCCATTGCTCCGAGCCGTTTGGCCTTTAATATGGAGCTCAGGGACGCGGCAAGTGCCTCTCCGGGCGAAAGTGTGGAAATCTACTGTTCCGCGGAGAATCGCATGGAAAGCCCCCCTGAGGCCCTCAACGAGGACAATTCTCTCGACGAGGAGCACGACAAAACGAAATTCAGCATGGTGAACAGAACGTTCCATCTGCAGAAACCAAATACATCCGGAAACTCCAGGCAAATGAAGCTTCCTTCCGTTATATCACCCACATCTCCCTCTGGAGTCCCTCTGGCCTCCATGAACGTTCAAATGAGAGGATATCCCCCTGGCCAGACGGCCCTCACCTCTCCTAACGCCCTCAATGCGTACGGACACGCTCTCGGCTCCTCTGCGGTTCTAGAGGCCGCCCCGCAGCTTGTTTCCGCGGCTCCCATGATGTCTGTGAACAGAAACTACATGAAAATCAAGGGATACAAGCTTGCGTCGCCTGAAATGCGCTGGAAGATCGACGAAGTCATGGAAAGGCTCCCGGAGAACAATCTAGACCGCAGAGTGTGCGAGATGTTGATCACCAACTTCCTACAGCCCAAACAGGAGATCAGACTCGACCATATTGCTGGCTTGAACACCGTAAAGAAAGCCTTGAAGGAGTCCGTCGTGTATCCTATTCTCAGACCCGATTTGTTCAACGGCCTCCGCGAACCTGGCGAGGGCGTGCTTATATATGGGCCTGAGGGCACTGGAAAGACCTTGCTAGCCAACGCGATGCTCAAAGAGGCGGACATCAAGTTTTTCAGCTTCAGTGGGCCTTCGTTGGTCTCCAAATACAACCGTTTGGAGATCCAGAAGATCATCAGAACCATGTTCTTCCTTGCCAAGAAATTGTCGCCTGCAGTGATTTATATTGGCGATGTTGAGGAGTTGTTGTCTGACAGCGAGACAAGCAAGTCGCGCACAATCAAAAACGAGTTTTTGCACCAATGGGCGCTTTTGCAGAAGAGCAACGCCTCAGAGTCCGGAAGATCCCGTGTTATCATTGTTGCTACCACCCATTTCCCTTGGGGAATCGACGAGGAGGCCAAACGTAAATTCAACAAGCGCTTCTATGTGCCGATGCCCGATTCCAGGTCCCGTAAAAGCCAGTTGAAGCGCCTTATGAGGAACCAGTACCATGTGTTGACCGAAACAGACTATAATGTCTTGAGCACTTTGACCAGTGGATATTCTGGCCGCGAAATAACCAATATTGCTCGAAGGGCGGCCATGGGGCCTATCCGGCTGATTGGAGACGACTTGATCAATGTTCCGAAGAGTAGCATCCGTCCTATAGATTTGGATGATTTCAAGGCTGCGGTGAAGAATCTCCAGAAGACTGTGACTGTGGATGTTGTCAGACGATTTGACGAATGGTGCAGTAACAACAACACTTACTGAGGCGGGGGATTTGGTGCCTGGCAGATTTTTTATTATACTATATTCTTTCAGTATGCTCTTTCCATATGGCTATAAACAATGTACTATATCAACGATTGACGCTACTGATATTGTTTGATTAAAGGGAATTATTTGCTGTAGATCACTCTTTGATTGCTTTGGCACCTTTGGATTATTATTCTGATGTCAATTATTCACTGTATAACACTCTGACTAATTTATGCCCCCAGCAATGTCTTTTTGATATGCCAATTAGTTGTCAGTGTGAATCAGTGATTGATCCGCAGATGCTATCTCTCTGATGTCAGTTGCTCACTGTAAATCACTCTTTGACTAACTTATGCCCCCTACGATATCTCTGTAAAATTCTCCATTAATGGTCCCTTATTTGATGACTTTGAGCTAAGGACAAAGCCTCGCTAAAATGACATTCATTACTGTAGACTTATGATATCTACTCAATATGCCAAACGGGATAAACTCTATACAGTAGTTTGAAATGTTAAAATGAAATACATGCTACCTATCCATATACCAAATGATGCATAGAAAATTACTCATCGCATCCATTCAAATCGTAGCGACTAGACCTACAAATGCTCCCGGCGAATCTTTTGCGACTTTGTCGCCTCCTTCCCCGCCTTTATATCCTCAGCTACCAACTCGTCTGCACGCACTCTTCTAGGGATGTAATCAACAATCTTCTCAAGAAGGCCTACATCAGCTGTAGAAAGACAAACAATGCCATTTTCATCGCCAACAAGAATGTCGCCCGGGTTTATCACCTGCCATTGCTCTGCATTTGGCGCTGATGCCCCTAAATACTGCTCAACTAGAATCTCAAGAGGTTCATTGATGGCCACAACTTTCAACATCTTTTTTGGAGCAGCAGTTCCAAGATTATAAGCAAACACATTGTAGTCAAGATTACGGTGCTCATTGACGTCTCTAATACGCCCAAAAACAACCGAGCCGCTGGCACCTAGGTATTTGGCGCGTGTTGACATAAGACCTCCATACATTGCGTTGGTGATTTTTGTGTATGGAGCAACTGGAATCTGAAGTTCCCTCAGCAAAGCAATGGCCACAACTGCCCCCTCAGGCACGTTATCAATGTAGGAAGCAGACACGGCGGGCCGTGGGTCGTCTAAGGGTGCGTATGTCACCGTATAGGCACGTCCCACCATTGATTGGCGTGGATTTCTTGGGGAGAATTGGTGCAAGTTGGGAAAGAAGCCTCCATTCTTTGAGCCAAATTTCGAGAGACCATCTGAAACGTCACACGGAGTAAAGTCTTTCAATTTTGCGACCAATTGTTGAATTTTTGAAGCCATTTTGATTGGTTGGTATTGGTTTGGTTATCTCAGCTAAGAGGGGCGTTGTGGTAATGATAGTTGGCTGGCAATAGCGTGTGATATCGATATCTTTCGGCCGGAGAAATTTATAGTCCAGATTTAAAGTAGGCATTTTAGCAAGCTTTTAGGTTTGAAAGTGTGGAGGCAGAATCGCATCAACGGAAGAAATAATAATTGTGTAAAATGCACCCTGGAAAGATGGAAAGATGGATATTTGAGCGACGACGCAATGATGCCGGTGAACTGTCGAGACAATATAGATAACGCATGCCATATATAAGAGGTGGGCAGCAGGATTTTGCGCAATGTGTGGAAATAGTGCTCTACTAGGGGATTCTGTCACTGTTTTATAGCATGGTATGCAATGGAAGATAGAAAAGGACGTGCCATAACTAAAGAGGGACAAAATGGGTACGAGAAGAAAGTTGATCTGGACTGTTTGGTATAGATATAGTTATTGGTATGAATCCAGAGTACGTATTCGTAGACTATAATACATTTGCTTGAATGAAGAAATCAGCAGACAAAAAGACAGGTAAAAATAAAAATCCAGAAATGCGTCACCATTTGTCTCCAATCAGTTTGTCTGATTTTTCATTAGCACCAAACTACATCCTTTCGTCATGTTGTATTGACCATTATACATTCAGCCCAGCAAGATAGCGATAACTCGAAAATAACAAACCACCACTACTATCAAGCTTCAATCTTTCAGCCATACTGTGCACTAACATACTATAAACTCAAATGAACACACCCAATGTGACCACTCGTCTCATAAATCACCATCCTATCTCAATTCTTAATACCAAATACATTAAATCTTGCTCAAGATCCATTACGACTCTGATGAGCTATTCGAAAGAAACAAAAAACTACAACCTCCATATTGACCACTGTACATTCAAACAAAATAGCACCTCTAATAAAATCACAGCAGATAATCACTTCACATAAGACAATCCTATTTGGCTACCTCCTCCTCTTCTTCCTCCTCATCCTCATCCTCCTCCTCCTCTTCGTCCTCAACAGGAATCGCATCGATATCCCGCACCAACGCCTCTAAGTTCTTCACAGCCGCCTTGTGGTAGTTCAACTGAATATTGGTGAAAACCTTGATAAGATTGACCGATTGAGCTGGATTCAAAAACTTTTTCATTGACTGAACTGCAATTGTCGTCTTGTTGACGAGATCGTCCTCAGAAGCCTCCAACTTGGCATTGAGATCCTCAATGTACTTTTTGTGCTTTTGAACCTCTGCCTCTCTTTTGTCCTTTTCCACCGTTTCGTCTTTGGAGAGTCTCTCTAGCTCATCCTGGGCAACCTTCAATTCATATCTGGTGCGGTCGAATTTGTGTCTAGACTCTTCTACGTTCTTTCTGTTAGCCCATGTCTGTTTGAAGCTTTTATCAAGGACCTCCTGGATCTTTTTGTTGAACTGCGCAATGATCAAACTGTCCTGCTCCAAACGAGCGGATCCAAGCGCATACTGTGCGTCTGCCAATTTGAGCAAAACTTTGGCAAACGAAGATTCTTCTTCCTCCTCCTCTTCTTCGTCTTTGGCAGCATGCACCTCCTGTTGAACGTCTTTAAGCAACGATTCTCTAGAGGCGAGCGCAGCACGTGACAAAGCATGCGCAAGAGTCTTAGGAAACTGGTTAGAAGAAGGCTTGGTGAGGATTTTCTCTGCCTCTTTGGTTGTTGATGCCTGGGCCAATTCTTGAACCTTTTCGGAAAACGTCTTGGAGAAATCGTTCAAGGATTCCTTGATGTTTGGAGGGTAGTCGTAGGACTCGATTTCGTATGTCAGGGTCACGTCCAAGAGCCTTTTGTAGACATTGCGCAACACATCCACCTTTCTTTCCAACGCCAAATAGTCGGCAGGAAGCTCGCTGACCTCATCCACGCCTGTAATGCGCTCCTTGACCAATTTGATGGTGTTTTGAGTCAAAGGCTGGAAGCTGTCGCTGAAGTCCTTGACATCCTTGGAGATTTCCTTGATAGAGCCCTGAAGGGTGGAGCTAAGGTTTGTCGAGAGCTTCTGGAAGTCGACGTTGAAATCCTTGGGGATTTGGAAGCTTTTGGCAAAATTGAAGGCCATTGTGAGGAGTGTAAATAGATAGAAAGTTTCCTGTGTGGTTTGAGGAGCAATAATGCGAGTTTGGACGTGTATTGGAGCGTTTGGGCGAGTTTGGAAGGGTTTTTGTTTTGATTGTGATGGTTTGTTGTAGTCTAAATATGTGAAAGGCATTTGTTTTTATTTTGGCCCCCGTTTTTCGACTGCGTTAAAGGTGTTGACATCCGAACACACGTACATGACAGAAACCCGTGCATCAGAATTGATAAGACGTGAATACATAAGCGAAGATGTATGACGCAGTAAGTTAGACGTCTAATTGATAGTGATAAATACGGGCCGCTTCCGGAGTATCTATTGAGGTTGAACAAATGAACAGCTCTATTTTTTTTTTCATGGCCAGCCAGTTTGCTTGAAACTATTTTATTACAAAATCATAGCCACAAGTGACAAAATATAAGTAAACTAACCAAGAAGTCGCAGGCAATTTGCCAGCATCTCAAATTCACACCTCATCGTATCACCACACAATTGCCATGCCCATAGCGTCCGAAGTACAGAAGGTCAGCGTCTCTCACGTGACCACCAGTGCACAGATGCACCCGCACATATCCAGACCAAAAATTTTTCTGCATTTGAAAAATCAAAAATGAAAAGTCGTCAACGTCCACCCCGATGTTTTAGGCCATCTTCCCTCTAGCCAATCCCAGTCCACAAACAAAGATAGACATCAAACCATATACCCACACAACATGAGTCTTTTCAGAGCTGGATGCGCCGCTGCATGCCGTAGCGGCTTGCAAGCTGCCGCCCGTAGAAGCATGCTTTCTGCATGGCGTAGTCCAATCGTCGTGCCTACAGTGAGCAGGGCCTCTTTTCCGTTACGTTCCTATGCCGAAAAGGCCGCCAAAGACAGCACCGGGCCTGTGCTTGACAAGAAGTTCCTTGAGGATGCGGGGATCGACTTTTCGGAGCCTGTGGCGGAAGAAGAGGCCAAGGACAGTGCAAAAAAGGCTCCCCGCAAAAGCAAGCGTGAGAACAAGACCTCGGGAGACTTGAAGCGTGAAAGATGGGCCAATCTCTTCTACTTGTTCCTTTTTGGATGCACCGGTGCAGGCCTCACCTACATGGTGCGCAATTGGGACGAGGGCGAGGAACAGCACCTCGAACCGGGCGAGGAAGCCATTCCTAACGGGTACACCCCAGAGTTGATGTACAAGCGTGCCATCAAGAGATGGAAGGCGCTTTTCAACCTCTTCTCGGAGCCTCCTTCGGAGAAGCTCTTGCCGGATCCTTTGCCGGAAATGTACAGAAAGCCGTTGACCCTTGTGTTGTCTTTGGAGGACTTGCTTGTGCACTCTGAATGGGACCCAAAGCACGGGTGGAGAACCGCCAAAAGACCAGGCTTGGAGTACTTTTTGCTCTACCTCAGCAGCTACTACGAGATCGTCTTGTTTGCCTCCAACTACTCCATGTACGTCGAAAAGACCATCACAAAGCTTGATCCCCACAACATCTACTTCCAGTACATTTTGTGCAAGGAACAGGCCCGCTACCACAACAAGAAGAGCGTCAAGGACTTGTCCTTGTTGAACAGAGACTTGAGCAAAATCATCATCATGGACACCAATCCAGACTCGTACTCGTTGCAGCCTGAAAACGCCTTGCCGGTGGATCCTTGGGACGGCCGTGCCGACGACAAGTTGATCCAGTACATTCCATTTTTGGAATGGTTGGCCTGCCAGCCTAACTTGAAGGACGTCAGACCAGTTTTGAACTCGTTCCGCGACAAAAAAGCCATTCCACAGGAGTTTGCCGAGAGAGAGGCAAAACTCAGAGCGCAGTTTTTGAAGGAATGGCACGAAAAGCACGGCTTTGACGCCTCCACGTCGCTTGCCAAGTTGTTTGGGATCCCTGTGCAAAGCACCGAGCCAAAAATGCCTATAGACTTCTACAGAGAGCGTGGCCAGGAACAGTACAAGAGATTGAGGGACTACATAAAGAAGAATCTCCCTGAGGAGGAGGCCAAGCAAAAGGAGATGATGGCCAAGCAAAAGGTGACGTTGAACAAGTTGCTTGTGGAGGGCATGCCGCAGCCAATTGATCCCAATGCAGTTCCTGCTGCTGCTGGAGAAGCCGCTGGATCTCCTGCCGCATCCAAGTAATCTCTAACGACAATTTTTCTTTTTTGTTTTGTTTCCTGTTAATAGTGCCGTTTATATACGATTCCTATACATTATTGTGATTGAGAATAGGCCATGGTAATGAATATGCCTTTTGTATGTTTTGCTTGCGTTGTAGTTGAAGATTGATTACATATTCTACGTGTATACCATTCCTATAAGTAACTGTAGAATATTCAGCGTAGCAGAGCATGTTCCAAATATTGCTGAACACCTTCTTGACACCCATTCAATGCAATTGTCTCGCCAGTGCAGCCGCCTCACCTTATTGGCGTATAATTCAATGATGCTAGTTTTTTACGCAGATTTGAATATACATCCCTGAATGCCGGTAAGTTACACTGGACGGTCACCATTTGCATGCATGCCATGGCAGACCCTGCATAATATCCAGGCAGTTTTCCGATAAAGTATTTACAATTCAACTTCGCTAACCCCTTTTGATATCGCCAATCAGCTCATGAAGGGCTTCCCAGCAGGACTTCATGTTCTACCCATGTAGGAGGCCTTACAGAGGCATGACGCGGCGGTCGGTTATTTCATCCGTCATATGTTGTGTTCTACCGAGGATGGCAACTCAAAACATGCGGTTGCTGCTTTCACAAAGTTCGTATGTAAACTGTTAAGCGAGGTCCAATCCTCGAAGAAATTACAACATAACTACTCTCTTGGCATCTCCATTGTTGACGCAAAAATCTATACACATATCTCATATATAGCCGTGAAAGCGTCCTAGAAGTAGGCTGAATACTTTACACCTATGCCATAACCTAGAGTCAGGCTCTCTACCAGTAACGTGGTAAAACTAAAATATGGGATGGGATGTTATAAAGAGCCAGAAGGTCTTGTGGAGAAAAGATGCTGATTGGAAGACCGAAAAAAAAGGCGACCACCTCGGAAGTATTTTCTTGGGAAATGCACCCCAATGTACGGGTGTGAGCCTGTGGTGCTCATCCGGTGTGCGGATGTGATATTTTTTCAAAATCTTTCATAAAAAAGAAAATGAAAATTAATTACTGCAAACTAAATCTGATGACAAGCAAACCATTGCCCAATTCTTGATCTTTCAATCACATTAACGCGTTTTTTTTGTTCCTTTTAGTACACAGTTGGTCAATGCAATAGCTGTACCAGTCAATTTCACGCGAAATTTGTGTTTCGTTTTAGAATCGTATTATGGCACAGAGAAGATCGACGCGCCTCACGCGCCAGGCGCTGCCAGTGGTCAAGACGGAGGAAGTTCCCCAAGCACCTCCGGCAGAAGACAAGAAGGAGGCTCCACAGGAAGAGCCAAAACTAGTCAAGAGGCCGTTTAAAGTGGTAGACAAGCTCCCCGTGTCATTGAGCCGTCCCAACTACTCGAAAATAAACAATCAGTTGTCAATCAAGGACACCGCTGTATTGTACACAAGCATAAGAGTGTCGCGAAGAGTATGGCTTACCAAAATGTTCGAGCTTTACTGGTCAAAGCAGCTAGAGAAAATAAAATTCATGACGTTGCGTGCGGCAAACCCATCGCAGGCAGTCAAACCCGCGAATATCCGTGACAAGATGAACAAGCTTTGCGACTGTACGATGGTTGCGGGTCCTCATGTGTTTGCAGTAAGACTTTTTATTCTCAAGAACGACGAGGTGGAAAGAAAGCACGAGCTTATGTTGAAGTTGAAAAAGGAGCACAAATCACAAATGAAAGCAAACGGCGAGACTAGACATTACAGGAAGGATGGAGATAAAAAGGTGAAGATCGAGGAGCTTGGCAAAGAGGCTAAGGCAGGAAAGGGAGCTTTGCCTTCAGTTGGAAAAGACGCTGCTAATAAGCAGGCCAAGGTCAATGCCCCAGAGAATGTCCAGCCTAACGTCAATGCTCTCGAGAGCATACACAGCGAAACAATAAAGTCACAGAATGCAGCCAGTGGCCAGCCCAAGTCTGGCAGCATTAATCAGATTAATAATGGTCAGACCAAAGAGAGATCTCAGACCGTGGAGAAATCTCAGACCGTGGAGAAGTCTCAGAATATCGAAGTCAAAGACAAAAAGGACGAAGTCAAAGACAATAAGGATGAAGTCAAAGACAATAAGGATGAAGTCAAAGACAAAAAGGATGAAGTCAAAGACAAAAAGGAAGATGAAGTCAAAGACAAAAAGGATGAAGTCAAAGACAAAAAGGATGAAGTCAAAGACAAAAAGGATGTTGAAATGACTGACAAAAAGGATGCTGAAATGAATAACGAAAAAGATATTGAAATGACTGACAAAAAGGATGTTGAAGTGGCTGACAAAAAGGATGACACGAACAACAAAAAGGATGTTGAAATGACTGACGAAAAGGATGACACGAACAACAAAAAGGATGCCGAAATAAAAAATAACCAGGATGCTAAAACGAATGATACAAAGGATGTCGAAACCAAAGGCACGCCTCAAAACAGCGAGCCTGATAACAGAAAAGAACCTATTCAAAAGAAAAATGACACTACATCCACTGTCAACGAGGCATCTATACAAACTCAAGCCCAAACAACCAAAGACGATCCTGACGTGGAAATGAAAGACATCACAGCCAAAAAGGCCGAAACAACCGCCAATGCTTCTGGCGAGACAAAAGCAGAGGCTCAGCCGAACATCACACAAGAAGCAAAGCAAACAAAAGATGTACCCGTTGTAGAAAAGGCCAAAAACGATGTTCCCGAAAAGAGCCAAAAGAAAGTTTCTGACAACAAACAAGCTACTACAAAAGAAAACGTGCCCCATGAGGCAGCAGAGACACTTCAAGAAAAACCCATTGAGGCTAAAAAGGATTGCCAAACAAAACCCAGCAACTCTGAGGCCAAACCAGAAACTGTAACAGAATCGAAGAATCCAGCCATATCTGCCGTAAAACCTGCTCCGAAACCCGTAGTAACACCCGTAGCCCCTCCTAAACCGTCGCCCAAGGCAAGCGACATCATGCTGACGCCTGAAAACACCTTGATGATCAAAAACCTCAACCGAATCTCGGCCATAGACAAACATTTGGACACGCTTATGAAGATCGTTGCTTCCGGAAAGTCGTCTACAGAGCAGATCCAAGAGTTCCAGGGCTATATACGGCAGGCGAGGGAGATGGGGAGACGGAAAATTGACGATCCGGTGCGATTTTTCCAAACCTTGCAGAAGGAGTATGTGGAGGCCAAGAAAACCAATCCAAAGGCAGTTCTTCCTTGGCCCAATCCCCTCTTGGGGAAAATCACTGCTGCCGGTGCTAGCGGCTTGTCTATGGCAAAAACTGACACGCAGAAGAAGGATGTCGACGCCACAAAGTCCCCAAAGCCACTCAAAGTTGTAAAGCCTCCCAAGCCGCCCAAAGCGCCCAAACCTCCCAAGGAGACAAAGGAGGAGAAGGCGAGAAAGAAGGCTGCCGAAAAACAGGCCAAAAGAGAGGCCAAACTCCGGGAAAAAGAGCTAAAGTTGGCCCGAAAGCGCGAAGAGAAATTGAGAAAGGAGGAGCGTAAAAAGGCGGCCGCACTAAGGCCCAAGGAGCTCCGTGCGAAGGTTTTCAAGGACATCAAGGTCAAACCGGATAAGTTCAAGGAGCAGAAGTTGACGGCTTTCCAGGAACGGTATCTTGAAGATGCGGACATTGTTTTTGAATACAGCGAATCGCCTTCGGAAAGATTCAGGCTTCCAAAGGAATCGATTGTTGAGGTGCTTGAGGAGGACAAGATGTTGATTTCTTATATAATTGTGAGCGACGAGCAGTCGAAACAGAACCTTGAGCGGGTTTTGGCGAAGGAGGAAGAGGAGAGAAAAAAGGAAGAGGAGAGAAAGGAAGAGGAGAGAAAGGAAGCGGAGAGAAAGGAAGAGGAGAAGAAAGACGAAGATGTCCAAATGGCCGATGCGGCTCCTACGGGGGAAGGCGGGGTTCCAAAGGCGGATAAATCGCCCGAAGAAGGGAAAGGAGACAAAGAAGAGAAGGCAGAAAAAGAAGAGAAGGCAGAAAAAGAAGAGAATGCTGAAAATGTGCAAAAAGTCGAGAAAGAAGGAAGTCCCGCAGATACCAAAGGAGACGAGAAAGCCGTCAAGCAGGAGGATGCGGCCGCACAACCAGAAGCAAAAAAGACCTCTGCAAAAAGAAAACCCCCAAAGAGAAGAAGCAAAATGCGGTACGGATCGAGAAAGAGCAGGAGAATCCAGGCCAAGGAAAAAGCCCTGGTTGACGAAACATTAGCAGAGTCCAACTCCGACGATTCTGACAACGAGAAAGAGTTGAAAGAGGCAGAAGTAGAAGACGGAGTTTCGGCAGAAAAGAAAAAGGAGGAGGAGATCCGCTTCATTGCTACCACCATAATGTTGAGCAACATTCCAAAGAGGTTTATCCCTTTGATTGAGCATAGTTTTGCAGACCAGAAAAAGGTGTATGCGAAAATGGCGACGATTATCCGCGTTGGCACCCATGTGCCTAACTACTACTTGTGGTACTCGCTCGACGGAGTCCAGGACGAAGAGTTGGCGGAGGAGATCCGGTTCCAGTTGAATGCGGCCGAAAACCCTAAAGAGAAGAAGAAGTACAACAAAATCAAGCCTCCAGTGAACGTGGGGGATGCCAACAAGGATAAGGCGGAAGGGAAGGAAGGTGAGAAGGAGGCATCTTCGCAGGTGGTGAAAACGGAGGAAGGTGAGGAGAAGGGTGAGAAGGGTGACAAAGAGGAGGAGGAAAAGGAGGAAGAGAAGGAGGAGGAGGAGGAAGAGGAGGAGGAAGAGGAGGATGAAGAAAATGAAGACAATGACGAAGATGACGACAACGACAACGAGGAGGGCGAGACTGAACAGGGGGCAGAAGAGGGGGATGAGTAGAGGTATGTAGTTTAATGCTCAATGTATATTATTATGCTTATTTATAATAACTGTAGAGGAAGCCGGAAGCAGCGAAGGGGGGTGCAATTGTGCGTTTTCTAAAGAGTAAGTTGCATATCTACTAGAGTACTCAATGCACATCAGCACGCTTGCTAGGTGTATATTGCTCAAAATGACCCGCCCGCCTGGAACATCCCCCCTGGCCGACGCCAAACTTTTCATTCATTTTTCGCGATCGCGTCGCCAAATCAAAATGCCAAAAAAAAAAAAAGCCAAATAAATATTCAAATTTCAGAGTACACCATATAGTATCAAATAGAATACCAATACCCTCAAACACACCATAGACACCCTGAAACACCCATGTCGTCCCGAAAACGGCAGTCTATTGTCGACAGCGACGGCGAAGACCCCGACCGCAGAGCCCACAAGGTCGCAAAAGCCAGTGCGGTGCGAAACGTGGACCTCGCGAAATACAAAGATGGAAACATCATCAGCCTCAAGCTCCGCAACTTCGTCACATACTCGAGCACGGAGTTCTTGTTGTCGCCGACGCTCAACATGATCATTGGGCCCAACGGGACCGGGAAGTCGACGTTTGTGTGCGCGATATGTCTCGGGTTGGCAGGACGCCCCGAGTTGCTCGGCAGACAGAAGTACGCGGCGGAGTTCATCAAGGAGGGCACGAGCGACGCGACGATCGAGATCGCGTTGAAAAGCGCGGCGCACGGGGGAACCGTGACGATACGGCGGGAAATGGCCCGCAGCAAGGCGAACAAGCAGAAGGAAAAGTCCGAGTGGTTCATCAACGGGACACGCCGCAACGAGGCGGCGGTGAAAAAGGTCCTCGAGGACTTGAACATCCAGTTGAACAACTTGTGCTGCTTCCTCCCGCAGGACAAGGTGTCGTCGTTTGCCGCGTTGAAGCCCACGGACTTGTTGATGGAGACGGAAAGGGCGGCCGGCAACGGCGAGCTTTTGAAGCTCCACGAGCAGTTGGTGGCGCTCGACGAGGCGCGGGCGGCGATCGAGGCGGAGCTTGAGCGGATGCGGACAAACCTTGCGACCCACGAGGCGGCCGCGGCGCGGCTCAAGGACGAGGCCGACAAGTACATGAAGTACAAGGCCAAGCAGCAGGAGCTTGTGAACCACGAAAAGCTCCTTCCGTACGCAATTGTGCAGGACCGCAAGAAGTCCGCGGCGGTGTTCAAGGACAAGAAAAACCGGCTCCAGGCGGCGCACCGCAAGTTGCTCGGCGGAATCCGGCCCATAGAGGACGCGGTGGCCGCCGCAGACGCCCAGGCCGCGGCCCTCGATACCAGCGCCGCGGGTCTCATGCAGAAGTCACGCGACTGCCAGGGGCGGGTGGCGGCTCTCACGCGCGAGAAAAAGCAAATTGAGGAGCAGATTTTAAAAACCCAGGCGGACAAGGCGCGGTTGGAGAGCCGTTCGCAGCGCAAGATCGAGGCGTTGCGGGAGATTGCCGAGGAGATCCGCGGGCTCGAGGCGTCGTTGGCGGCGACGCGGCTTCCGGATGCGGCGGAGCTCCTGCGGGTGGCGCGGCGGCGGCGCGAGATCCGCGAGGCGTTGGCAGAGCTCCAGGGGCGCATGCGCGACCAGAACGACGCCAAAAAGGACTTGGAGTACGAAATCGAGCGCACAGAGCGCAGCATTGCGCAGCTTGAGCAGGCGGTGCGGTCCAGCGACCGCATTGGCGTGTTCAACCGCTTCAAGAACAACCCGCAGTACGAAAACTGCCGCCGGGCGGTGCTCCGGTTGCGGCAGGCCCCCGAGCTCCGCGGGAAGGTCTTTGAGCCGCCGATCTTGTCGGTGAGCGTCACGGACGCCAAGTACGCGCGCTACTTGGGCCTCACGATCGACACAAGCCTGAATTTGGCGCTCACGGCGGCGTCCAAGCGCGACTACGAGGCCGCGGTGCGCGGACCGCTCAAGGGGATCAACGTGCCGTTCCGGTATCCGGGCGACCGCCACGCAAAGCGGTCCTTTTCCGCAGAGCAGCTCCGGAAGCTCGGCTTCGACGGCTACTTGGTGGACTTCCTCCGGGGCCCCCAGGAGGTGCTTGACAGCCTCTACGACACGAAACTCTTTGACCTTCCGGTTTCGTTGCGCGACCTTGCGCCTGCGCAGATCGAGCAGTTCCAGAAGTTGACCACCGCCGCCGGAAAGCCGGTTTTCAGCAAGATTCTCTGCGGAGACTACATGCACACCTTCACCGCCTCGCGGTACGGATCCAGGCAGGTTTTCGTGCGCAGCACGTTCGTCCACGCCAAGAAAAACAACACGTACGACGTGGGCAGCGTTGCCGCGGACGCTGCGGCGGAATTGGCGGCGTTGCGCGGCCGCGCAGAGGAGCAGCGGCGCAGCCTTGCGCCGGTTTCCGCGCAGGCCAAGCAGCTTGGGCTCGAGTGGGCAGACTTGGACCTGGAGAAGGGCAGCATCGACCGGACGTACAGGGAGCTCAAGAACATCGAGGAAACGCACGGAAAGCTCACACGGAGCCTTGCACGCAAACGGGAACAGGCGCGGGGAATAAAGGCCGAGGCGGAGAAGGACGTGTCGCAGACGGTCCTCAAGTACGAGCAGGCGATCAACAGCCTCCTCCGGCGGAAAGTGGAGAACATTGCGGCGTCCATCGCGCCGTTGCGCGAGATGCAGGCGCTCGAGGCGGAAATTGCCCGCAGCCGTCTCCGGCGCATACATTTCGAGAACCGGCGGGCGGCGGCGGCGCAGCTTGCGGCGGAACACGCGGCGTTTGTCGACCGCGTTGCCGCGCGCGTCCAGGCGGCCCAGGAGCGCTACGACCGCGCGCGCAACGCCGCGGAAATCCGCAAGTTGAAGGAGAAAACTCAGCAGTACTCCGAGGAGGAGCGGCAGACGCTCGGGGAGCTTGCGGTGCGGTACCAGCAGGAAAACCGGCTCACGGAGGCCGCGGTGCGCGGGGTAATCGCCGGAATCCGCGAGGAAATCGCCGGCCTCGACGACGCGTCCAGCTCGGCGGTCGAAAAGTTGCAGCGCGTCGACAGCGCCCTCAAGGAGCTCCGCGAGGCGATTCCCGAGTGCGCGCGGCAGCTTGCGGCCAAACAGGCCGCCATTGCCGCGGTCCGCGGGCCCTGGGAGCGCCAGCTCGACCTGTTGGTGGCCCAGATCTCCGCAAACTTCCAGGCGAAGTTCGGGGCGGTTGCCAGCGCCGGCGAGGTTGTGTTGAACAAGGAGGGCCCCTTCAAGCACTGGCGGCTCGAGCTTTTGGTGAAGTTCCGCGACGAGGCCGATTTGAAGGTGTTGGATCCGTTTGTGCAGTCGGGCGGCGAGCGGGCGGTGTCGACGATCTTTTTTATGTTGTCCTTGCAGGGCTTGACGAACTCGCCGTTCCGGGTGGTGGACGAGATCAACCAGGGGATGGATCCGAAGAACGAGAGCATTGTGCACCGGAACATGGTGGAGAGTGCGTGTCAGGGCAATTCGTCGCAGTACTTTTTGATCACGCCGAAGTTGCTTACCAATTTGTATTATCATCCGGAGATGAGTATACATTGTATAATGGCGAATCATTGTGTTCCGAAAGAAGTTTGGGCGTGATTTGGTAAGACAGCATTTGGGTTAGGCAGGGGATATATAATAAATGTATAGATGGTTTGATATTCGTGTGGTCTTTTTTTTGTAGTGGCTTGCCTTTGTGGCCTTGCATTTTGGCCTTGCATTTTGGCCTTGCATTTGTGGCATTGCCTTTGTGACCATCGCAGTACTGCATCAAAGTACCTATCTATAGAAATTCTTCTCCACTTACTATAACATAACACCAAGTAAAGCGCCAAATCACACTCTAGCAGACAGTGCCGCCTGAATAATTATCACATCCAAGCACTGAGTCAACAAGCATCAAAAAATACGACTACCTTGTCATAGCCAAAGCAGCCCCTAGTTCTAAAAACAATGGGCTAATCAAATACACTGTACCACATGTCAGTCAAAACCACACCCTCATGGTTTCCATTCCCCACGGCCTCTATACACCGTCTCTCCAAATACCCTAAAATCTTTTACTTTCAGGTGACGTGAGTTTATATCTTGTGGTTTGATCTACACGGTTCAATCACGATACTCTATCGTGGTCGATGACAATAAAGGTCG
Source organism: Saccharomycopsis sp. NRRL Y-5750 (assembly GCA_030564765.1). Classification (NCBI taxonomy): domain Eukaryota; kingdom Fungi; phylum Ascomycota; class Saccharomycetes; order Ascoideales; family Saccharomycopsidaceae; genus Saccharomycopsis; species Saccharomycopsis sp. NRRL Y-5750. Next base: position 67,075 of record JAKTZD010000016.1, on the reverse strand, counting down.
AATCTCGGTTATTATTGTTATCTAGCTGTGTAAGGACTCGATGGGTTTATAAGCAACGTCGGATATCAACTGAGTAATTAGAAAGTAATATCTTGAAAATATCATAAGAAAAGGTTGCCTCCTTCCGGTGTCTTCAAAAGAGAGAAGACTAACTAAAATGAATATGAGCCAGAAACTTCTCCGGATGAGTGACGCTAACAATGAAGTAAGAGTCTCGTCGAGCATCTCTTCTCTCTTCCGAACCCCTATAGAAAGCGGCATGGTTTCCTTTGGAACCCTTATGAACCGTAACGAATTGACGGAAAGCCCTACAGAATACGGCAATATCGAGCTGTTCGAAGGCCATCCGGACAAAATAATCCCCTTTTTGGCCTAGGTTGTTGATGTCAAACATTATACAATGGCAACCAAACATTTCGAGGGACATTTGAGCCAGCGTGGATACTGTAATCTACACTTCTTAAACTGCAATTGGTATATTTTTGGTACAAACAGCGATTGACTGCAAAATTGAAACAACCCGCAAAGCCACTAAAATAGCAATTAAATATGGCACATAGTAAAACAGAGAGGTACAGCGGTAGAGCCAAAAGGACTATTTCTTCCCCTTGGACTTCTTCTTCTTCTTATTCTTCTTCTTCTTTTTGGCGGCTCCATTGCCATTGCCTTCTGTGGCTGCCGCAGGCTTGCCATCATTAGACGAAATGGCTTCAGGAGACACAGAGTCTGTGCTGATTAAGCTTTTGGATACATCGGCCTTCTCAGTATTGGCAGCAAGAACAGATTCATCAATAGCTTCGGTATCCACCTCTTTTCCCGAAACGTAGGCCCCAGGCAAACTGTCGTTTGCAGATTCCAAAACGTTCAGAGCCGCAGCTTCGGAAGCAACAGGATCTACAGCAACAACAGAGTTTTTGAGGTCAGCAGATTGGCCTGATGGGGCAGGCTTGGAAGCAGCAGGATCTGCAGCAACAACTGAGTTTTTGATTTCAGCGTTTGGCTCAACAGGCTTTTCAAGGGGCTTGGAAATAGGCACTGCAACTGGGTCGACATCGTTGTGTTCATCAACAGCAACAACAGACTCTTTGATTGGCTTGGAAGGGGCAGAAACAGAAGATTTGGCTGGCTTAGAACTAACAGATTCCTTTAATGCCTCAGAATCTTCAACTGGCTTGGAAACAGAAATAGATTTTTTTTGCTCAGAAGCAGACTCCTTTGCCAGCTTCTCCAGCTTCTCCTTAAACTCCTTCAACTCCCTCTCCTTCTCCACCTTCGACTTCTCAAGCTCCTCCTGCAACTTCTTCTGGCTTTCGAGATTCTCCTTCAACGCTGCAAACCCCGTGGCGCGCGCCTCAGATTCAGACTTCAACTGCTTCAATTGCGCCTCGTACTCGGAAATAGCTGCCTGGGCCTCCTGGATCTCCTTGGACGTAGGCGACTGGTCCTTGAGGATCAAATCGTACTCCTCCTGCTTGTCCAGATGCTCCTTGAGCTTGTCCTTGGAGTCTGCGAGCTCCTTGCCGATTTTCTCGATTTTTGCCTTGCTTTCGGCCTCGTGCGCAAGCAACGACGCCAATTTCTCCCTCTTGAGCCCCAATTCGTCCTCAAGCTCGCCGATATCGGCCTCGAGAACCCTCGACTTGGCCGCAAACTCCGACTGCTGCGCCTCAAGCACCTTGAGGGCCATGGACGTCTTCTTCTGGTCTGCAATGAGCTGCTCGATCTGCTCCTCGGCAAATTTCACCTTTTCTGCATGGGTTTGCACCAAGGTCGCCTTGTCCTTCTCGAAATTCAGCTGTTCCTGCTGCAACTGCGCCTTGTGCTTCGCCTTGGCCTCTGCGAGGCTTTTTTGGTGCAGTTCTGCGGCACTGGCCATTTCGCTATTCAACTGCGCAGCCTGTTTCTCCAAAGACGCAATTTTGCTCTCGTAGCTTGTCTTTTTGAGCTCGTAGTTTGTGTCGTTTTTCTCCTTGATTCTGGCCGCCTTGGCCTCGTGTCTGGCCTGGCGCTCCTGTTTTTTGTACTCCTTGTACTCCCCGTCGGTAAGCTGCTGTTTTTTGGCATTTTTGTCCAACGAGCTGAGCACAGGAGCCATTTTTTCCCTCGCAATGGCTAGGACGTCCTTCTGTTTCATGAGCAAGCCTGCTCCGACGTTCACAATGCGCGAATCGCCGCCGTTGACTTTGAGCTTCGAAAGAGACTTGTCCGCAGACTTTTGGATATCGTTGGAGCGGGCTACAATAGAGGGATCGACTTTGGCGGTTGGTTTGGAAATTTCCTTGGAGATTTCTTCAGGGTATTCTCCGAGGGCGTTTTCCTTATCTGCTGCGTCGTTAGATTCTGTTTTGAAGTCTTTAATGGATTGGGGCTGGAGGTCGTCAACAGGTGCTTTGGCAGAGGCAGTGGCAGCAGCAATTTTGGTTTTAATAGGAGAAGCTGCTTCAGGTTTTGCTTCTTCTTTAATGGATTCGGCTTTTTTAGTAGAGTCAGCTGTAGGTTCGACAGCAAGAACAGTTTCTTTAGCAGCAGCAGTATCTTCAACAGGGGCTGTTTCTTTGGTAGTTTCTTCAGCAGTATCTTCAACAGGAACTGTTTCTTTGGTAATTTCTTCAGCAGGAACTGTTTCTTTGGTAGTTTCCTCAACAGGAACTGTTTCTTTAGTAGTTTCCTCAACAGGAACTGTTTCCTTTGTAGTTTCCTCAACAGGGACTGTTTCTTTAATGATAACAGGAGCCGTTTCTTCAGAAGTCTCAACAGGAACTGTTTCTTTAGTGATAACAGGAGCCGTTTCTTTAACACCAGCACCTTCTCCAATAGCAATTGCTTCTTCAGTAGCCTTAATAGAATCACCCTCCTCAATAGGAGCCTTAGAAACACCCTCCTTTTCTGGAGTCTCTTCAATACCAGTTGTTTCACCAGCATCCTCTCCCTTAACTACATTGTCAACAGCCTCATTGTCTTCCTTGACTACATTGTCAACATCTCCCTCAGCCTTTTTACCATCCTCATCCTCCTTGCCATCTTCACCAGGCAATTGCTCCTCTCCACCCTTCAAACCAGTCTCTCCAACTGCAGGAGCAGCCGCCTTGCTCTCGGCTTTTTTAGCCTTAGGCACCAGACTCACTTTCGTGCCGCTTTTGAGCCCGATAAACCGTTTCCACGAGAACCGTCTGGAATAGGCGCCCTCGGGAAACTCAATTGAGAACTTGTCCCCGTGTTTGAACGTTTTGGGGGTTTTGGAGCTCTTGGTGAGGTCTGGAGGAACATAAGTGTCTTTGTTGAGCGATTGGCTGGCATGGGCAGGCTTGGGCTTGGTAGGGCTTCTAAAAGGCGACTTGTAGGCCCCCGCAGAGCCCGCAGAAATGTCTGCAGACGCAGTGGAGTGCGAGGTTGCGGTGGTTGCCGAACTAGCAGCAGGGCCTGCAGAGGACGAGCCATTCGAAGCCGAAGACAAAAGAGAGCTCAAAAAGGACTTTCTTTTAGCCTGGGCAGGCTCCAAAGCCGCAAAGGGGTCGTGTTTCTTCCCCATCTTTAGTGAAAATTGAGAAATAGCAATCTTTTGTAAGCGCAAAGATACGACTATAGTGATGGCAGTTTCCGACGGTGTAAGGTAAGACAAGCAGCTGTCAAAAGAGATTTTTCAAGCGCGCCAGCAATATACAGAGAAAAGATCAAACAGAACAAAAGTGTGGTCAATCCGCTGCTCTTATAGGACTCAAAAGGAACAGTGGTGATGGTTGAGAGCTGAGTTCCATTTTTTTTCGACTTTTTGTTTTGTTCACTTTGGGAAGCTTTTAAATTCCAGCCCCAGCAAGGCCTGGAATTTCTGTCTTTGAGTTGCTCCAGGAAAACTGCTAAACGGGGGGTGGCACCCCCTATACAGAATTATGGGTCGGGCGTGAAAAGGCCCTACGGGGGTTGCCAGAATGCCTGGGAAGACCTGGAAGCGTAGTAGACGACGACAGGGAGTAACAGTGCCAATGTGGGCTTCATTTTGGGTGGGAGAGGCTGCTGTTTGGCGGTGTTGGCCGTTGTAAGGTGTGGTCCGATTGTTTGCTGTCGCTATAATGGTGCATTTGCTAAGCGAAAATAGAGTGTAATTTGAAGTGGGAAGCGGAAAGCAGCAAGCAGCGATATCCGGCAGGCCAAGAAGGCCAATTGTAGCTATAGCCATATATATAGAACATGCCTATAGGCATGCTCTGCTCTATGTAACGGCTGATATAATGACATAATCGAAGGGTTGATACTGTAGACTATGTGGAGCCCACGGTGCCAGCATTTGTGTATTCATTTCATGGCCAAAAGCCAAACTGTATCTCAAGAAGCTGCCTTATGTAAAGTGCCTAAGATTATTTGATGGCCTGTTTTGGTCAGCCATCAAAAGGAATACCCAGAACATCAAGGACTCAAAAAAGTGGATACCCGAGAATGATATATCAGTTTTATCAGATCAACACCCACAATTGTGGGTGGTAACCCACCTACGGTACTGCATAGCGAAAGCTGCCGTTCATTCACGATCTTCAATCAAAAGAACACCACAGAAACGATTGACCTGGCCTGGTTCTTCATTGGGACACCAAACCAAACTGAATAACTCAGATTAGAGAGTGAATGATTTGCATAGAACTCTAAAAACTTTCTCTGGTGACTGGGACCTACCTACAGGGTACTGTGTACAATATACCGCACCTCCAGCTATGACTTCCATGCTCCTCTTGTTCTTACAGCAGGCTCTTCTGGCCATACAGCCTCTCCTTGTGGCTAACTACATCACACATCCATCCACTGGCGGACATGGCAAGCTTGTCTGCCACCCGCTATTACCAGGGTTTTAAGCCGCATATAAGGTTATAAATCATGCTAATTACGATCCACGCACACTAAAACACACACACATGAGTATATTCATGCCCGTTCTGCTTCCACATAAGAACTGAGACATGGCACTTGTTTTCCTGGTTTTCTCTTTATTTACTCCATTTGGGATATCCAGATAAAACTAGCTTTTTTGTCAGTCCAGGTTCCACCATACAAAGTCGCCTGTGAAAAAAAATTCTGTTTGGAACACATCAACAATTTGTCCTGTGGCTTTAGTATATGTAGCAAATCGCATTGCGAGCTGTCTTTTTATTCGTACCGTTCTCTGTTCTCTTTTCCTTTCTCTTTGGCTGTTGGCCTCCAGTTTTTGTTTCAAATCAATGCTGACTTCTTATTGTCTTTTCATTGACAAACAAATTGCGTGAAATACATTCTTGTCAAAAATTCTCTGGCGTTGCTTCTCTTTTTTTTCTTTTTGTCTCTCCATCTCAGGTTTTGTCCACGAATCTGGGAACCCCTACTGAAATTACCAGGCCAGAAACATTTTCCATAGAAAGAAGCGTTTTCTGTTGCACAGATCGAAGCCATGAGCACTACAGACATCAAGGAAGCCTCCCCAAAATCAGACTCGCCTTCCGAGCCGTCTTTGGACAAAAAGACGGCAGCCGTTGAGAAGATCAACGAGGGTGAAAAGCCTGAAAAGGGTCAAACGGGTGAAAATGCCGGAAACGAGGTCGAAAAGGCTGAAAAGGCTCCTGAGCCTCAAGGGGGTGAAAAGTCAGATGAGCCTCAAGGGGATAAAAAAGAAAAAGCGACTGAAAAATCAGAAGAGCCTCACAGGGACGAAAAGGAAAAGCCTATTGAAGACCCAGCTGAGCCTACTGTAAACAGTATCCATACTAAAGAGCCTGAAGAAGATTTGTTCGAAGAAGTTCTGTCTGAAGAGAATCCAGACACAGAAAACATTCCATCTCCCAGCAAAGAAATCACCGCTTCCCCTATCTCATCTCCTCGCAAAGCGATCACAGATTCCCCTATTGCCTCCCCACATAAAAAGATCATGGCCTCCCCTATCAGAGAAAGTGTCCCCCCTAGTGAAGAAAATGCCATGATTACTCCTGCGATCACCGCGCAAAGCCAAAAAGTCAGCGATTCAGACAACAACACTATTGTTACCGCAGCTTCTACAACCAAAGGCGGATCAGATGACGTATTTCAAGATGCAACATCAAATGGATCCCATGATAGAGAAGACGATCTCATTCAAAGCATAAGAGAGTCAATAGACTTGCCGAGACCATCGTCTAAGCCAGCCTCATCGATCTTCTCTTCCACCTCCACCGCCGCTTCTGTAAAGAACCATACAACAACCGCAACTATTAGCGACTCGGTAAAGAAATCAGTAATCCCTGAAACGGACGAGGAAGAAGCCGACTACTCGGTGATAACTACAGACAAATTTGAGAATTTTCTTGATTCTGCATTCAAAGATTCTGACGAGCTTGATATCAGTCAGGATGAATTCAATCTAGAGACATTCAACAAGTTTCTCAGCGAACACAAAAAGATTGACGAGCAGTTGCTCAACACCAAGCCGTCGAAAATCCACATTATCAAAGGCAAATCAAAGAAGTTGAAAAGGGCTAGATCGGCGGCCAATATCGCGTCTGACGAGCCTGTTCCAGTTTCCGGGCTCTATTCCGTTGAAAACTCCTCCAAGGTCAGTTTGCCCAACAAATTGAAGAGAAATTTCAGCATCAACAGACGTGGAAGCAAAGACAATCAGTCTCTTTTCTCCAGAAAGTCGTCGTTGGAGATCCCGTTGCAGAAGACGTCGAGCTTGACCAAAATTGCTACTTTGGACGAAGAAGACTCCGAGGAGTCGGATAGAGAGGTTATTGTCTACAAAAAGGTGTTCAAAAACCACAAGGAGATATCTCCTGAAGAATTGCTCAAGGAAAAGTCCAAAAAGGCAGCAAAGGAAAAGGAAAGCGAACAGGACAGCGATACAGAGGCCGATGACGGCGTTGAGATGTTTGAATTCAACTTTGAGTTCAGCAAGATCAAAATCAACGACAATAACTTGAAATTCGACGACTCGATCAAGGAGATCATTGACAAACAGGACCAGGAGGACGAGGAACACAATAATAAGACGACAACTCTTGTCAGTAATAGCAACGGGACGATTGTCACCACGACGATTGGCAGTAGTCAGAAACCGCCACGGGGTTTGTTCAACTCGTTGGGGTTGCTGAAGGGGGTGACGGGGTGGTTTTTGGGGTTGAATAAGAAGCGGAGCTGAAGCAAGGTTTGGCAGGCGCCATGATGAAATACCGTTTATATTATATTTCTGTTTATTGTTTTTAATTTAGTTCAGTTATGCTATGTGCGAGATGATGTAGATGTTTGATGAGGGGAGAATGATGACGATTGGGGTTGCTTTGAAGAAAGTTGAATGTGGAGGAATGTAAAAGATGTCAGTACGTGATGACGACTGGGGCTATATATTTCTGTTTATTGTTTTTAATTTAGTTCAGTTATGCTATGTGCGAGATGATGTAGAAATGTTTGAATGAGGGGAGAATGATGACGATTGGGGTTGCTTTGAAGATAGTTGAATGTGGAGGAATGGAAAAAGATGTAGTACGTGATGACGACTGGGGCTATATATTTCTGTTTTTTGTTTTTAATTTAGTTCAGTTATGCTATGTGCGAGATGATGTAGATGTTTGATGAGGGGAGAATGATGACGATTGGGGTTGCTTTGAAGAAAGTTGAATGTGGAGGAATGTAAAAGATGTCAGTACGTGATGACGACTGGGGCTATATATTTCTGTTTATTGTTTTTAATTTAGTTCAGTTATGCTATGTGCGAGATGATGTAGATGTTTGAATGAGGGGAGAATGATGACGATTGGGGTTGCTTTGAAGATAGTTGAATGTGGAGGAATGTGAAAGACGGCAGTACGTGATGGCGACTAGGGCTATTTTGTGTCATGGTACAGACATTTCTGTACGCCGTCTGGATGTCTCAAGGGAAGGAATCCAAGCTTCATCGGCTAGAGATAAACTGCTGATTGGCTGGTTATAAACTGCTGATGGCTGGTGATTGGCTGGTTTGGCTGATTGGGCCATGTTGTCGCCCGCTCCATGCACACCATCACGTGACCCACCACTCACGTGCCCGCTACCCGGAAAGAACCCCGTCGAACATTCTACAGCCCTTTTTCGCCTCCCACTCCTCCCACCGCGTCCCTGGAACCCATAGAACCCCATCGAAGCAATCAACTCCACCTTCCAGCTGCCTCCCCCTGCCTTTTTTTCAGGCAATGTCGTCGACATTTTTCACGATATTTTTCACCGCCAACAATATAAAAGGCCCCATTTCTGCCGCAGTCCAGTTGCACGTTTTCAATCCCATTCCCCCTCTGCACCACACAAAAACTACCTGTACTTCTGTATACTGAGCTTTTCTGTTATCCTACTACGCTTTACACACACAAAATGGCCCCAAAAACCGAGTCGTACGAATTCCAGGCTGAGATCACCCAGTTGATGTCTCTTTTCATCAACACGGTGTACTCCAACAAGGAGATCTTCTTGAGAGAGTTGATCTCCAACGCCTCGGATGCCCTCGACAAAATCAGATACAAAGGCTTGTCCGACCCTAAGCAGCTCGAGACCCAGCCGGAATTGTTCATCAGAATCACCCCAAAGCCGGAGGAGCGTGTCTTGGAGATCAGAGACACGGGTATCGGGATGACCAAGGCGGAATTGGTCAACAACCTCGGAACCATTGCCAAATCGGGCACCAAGGCCTTCATGGAGGCCCTCTCAGCCGGCGCAGACGTGTCGATGATTGGGCAGTTCGGTGTGGGCTTCTACTCGCTTTTCCTTGTTGCCGACCGGGTCCAGGTGATCTCCAAGTCCAACGACGACGAGCAGTACATCTGGGAGTCCAACGCCGGGGGCAAGTTCACGGTGACGCTTGACGAGACCAACCCAAGCATTGGCAGAGGGTCTGTGATCAGATTGTTCCTCAAGGAGGACCAGACGGAGTACTTGGAGGAGAAGCGCATCAAGGAGGTTGTCAAGAAGCACTCTGAGTTTGTGGCCTACCCTATCGAGTTGGTGGTGACCAAGGAGGTGGAGAAGGAGGTCCCAGCGGAGGAGGAGCCTAAGGCGGACGAGGAGGACGAAAAGAAGCCGAAGTTGGAGGAGGTGGACGAGGAGGGCGAGAAGAAGAAGGAGACCAAGAAGATCAAGGAAAAGGTCACGGAGGAGGAGGTGCTCAACAAGACCAAGCCGCTCTGGACCAGAAACCCAAGCGAGGTGTCGCAGGAGGAGTACAACGCCTTCTACAAGTCCATCTCCAACGACTGGGAGGACCCATTGGCGGTCAAGCACTTCTCTGTGGAGGGCCAGTTGGAGTTCAAGGCGATCCTCTTTGTGCCTAAGCGTGCGCCTTTCGACCTCTTTGAGTCGTCCAAGAAGAAGAAGTCGTCCATCAACCTCTACGTCAGACGTGTCTTCATCACCGACGAGGCAGACCTCCTCCCAGAGTACCTCAACTTCGTCAAGGGAGTGGTGGACTCGGAGGACTTGCCGCTCAACTTGTCGAGAGAGCTTCTCCAGCAGAACAAGATCCTCAAGGTGATCAAGAAGAACCTTGTGAAGAAGATCCTCGAGACGTTCAGCGAGATTGCCGAGGACAGCGAGCAGTTCGACAAGTTCTACACCGCCTTTGGCAAGAACATCAAGTTGGGCATCCACGAGGACGCCACCAACAGAAACGCGCTTGCCAAGTTGTTGCGCTACCAGTCCACCAAGTCGGGCGAGGAAAAGACGTCGCTCACGGACTACGTGACGAGAATGAAGGAGCACCAGAAGAACATCTACTTCATCACCGGGGAGTCCGTCAAGGCAGTGGAAAAGTCGCCTTTCCTCGACGTGTTGAAGGCCAAGGACTTCGAGGTGTTGTACCTTGTGGACCCAATCGACGAGTACGCCGCCACCCAGTTGAAGGAGTTCGAGGACAAGAAGTTGGTGGACATCACCAAGGACTTCGAGCTTGAGGAGTCGGAGGAGGAAAAGGCCGCCAGAGAGGCCGAGGAGAAGGAGTTTGAGCCATTGGCCAAGGCCCTCAAGGACATTCTTGGCAGCAAGGTTGAGAAGGTTGTCGTTTCGCACCTTTTGTCGGACGCCCCTGCCGCCATCAGAACCGGGCAGTTTGGCTGGTCCGCCAACATGGAGAGAATCATGAAGGCCCAGGCCTTGAGAGACACGTCCATGTCGTCGTACATGTCGTCCAAGAAGATCTTTGAGATCTCGCCTAAGTCGCCAATCATCAAGGAGTTGAAGAAGAAGGTGGAAACCAATGGGGCCGAGGACAGAACCGTCAAGGACTTGACTGTGTTGTTGTACGACACTGCGCTCTTGACCTCTGGGTTCACCTTGGAGGAGCCAAGCACCTTTGCTGCAAGAATCAACAGATTGATCTCCTTGGGATTGAACATTGACGAGGAGGAGGTTGAAGAGGAGGTTGAGGAGATCAACACCAAGGCTGCGGAGGAGGCAGTTGGCGAGTCCGCCATGGAGGAGGTTGATTAATTGGGATGTTAGCTGATTGATTGTACTTGATATCTATTTGTTTAATTAGTTGAATATATTTTGAATATATTTTGAAAATATTGAGAGATAGATGTAGGTGATTTTTGTATGATTTGGGAGGATTTTGGAGGGGGCTGATTTTGGAGGAGGGTTTCTTTCGTGATGGGATACTTTTTTTTGGCTGGATATTGTAGGGGGATAGCTTTTTGGCTGGAATTTGGAGGAGGGTTTGGCAAGGGGATGTTTTTCGCTGGATTTGGAGTAGCAACATTTGAATAGCAATGTGGCAATATTGAAAAACAATCTCCCAGTAGCGCTTATTTTACAGTTATACCTTTTTTCTTGTGGCCCTTCTTTTTCGATATTTGGAGGAGGTTTTTACTTTCAGTATCTCTTTTTCTCAATATTAAAGCATGCTAGTTCACTAAAAATTGGTCCTTTATTTTTTCATCAACTGGAGGAGATATTTACATATTGAATTTGTGCCTTTGCCTCATTTTCATCAACTGGAGGAGTTATTTGTGCCCATTTAGAGAGTGTTTTCGCGATTCGTCCTAGTGCGAAACCCGTATAAATAAGACTGTTTTACTAAAAACTTTCGTCCAATGCTGCATTGGTAAGGTGAGCATCGCTAATGCCACTTTCTGACAGCTTACACACTTAATTCGTTCTACACCCTCGTGTATCATATTTATTCCAAAGTATTACCCCCTGACAGCCAGCATGGCAGTGCGCACCGCATCATGCTATTCACTTCAACTTTAGGCCTATAATGTCCGTACAAGTATAATGTTTTTCAGCCTTCACGCAATGTATGATATATTAAACTAGTATTCATCCAAACGTCGCGCAAACTCTCTTTATAACTCACTCCCTTTTCTTCACAAGGGCAACCGTTACTCTTTTAGCTAATTCTCTTCGTAGTTCTCCCGATAGCCGCATTCACTCAAATCTAAACAATCATCTTAGAGCCTTCTCGACGTCACAGTGCTATTACAAGGCCCACAGCTTAGCATATTTCCATACTGAAAAACCACCCCGCTGGCACCCTGCCCACCAAATTCCAATGAAAAATACAAATTCCCAATTTCGTCCACAATGCCTCCAAACCAAAATCACCTACATACCCACTTACCATTCCAAGCAGCCAAGAATCCCACATCCCGCTAATTCTGCAGCCTTCGTTTTTCCTTGCGTTTGCCCTCTCTGATTTGACTTCTCTCTGTGTGTGTTTTGTGTTTGGTTTTTCCTCCACAGCAACCGACACCCTAACCAAGAAGGAAAAAAAAAACTCTATCACAAAGATCTCCAATATACACTACAAGCCTGCTGGAGTATGTCACTTGAATCGCTCAGGGAAAAACTCATCGAAACCCTCAACAACGTCGAAGACAAGTCTCAGGAGTTGCTCGTTACGAATCACTTCATTCAAAACAATTTCCCCCCGGAAATCATTGACAAACTTTCCTCGCCGTACTTTCTTCTTACCGGGTGCACAGGTCTTATTCTAGCCATGTCGTCCCTCTTTTACTGGCTTTTCAAGCAGAAATCGCCCGCGGATCACCCCTCCCATCATAACACCGGTGCAGATGGCACTTCCGTAGGCAAAAAGTCCAAGAAGAAGAAGAAGAAGAAAACCACAAAAAAGGTCGGCCCGATCCGGTCTCCTGAGCAGATCTCGCGTGATGCAATTGCTGATGTATTGAAGAACGTCGACGAGACTATCGCTCCTAAAGTTCAGGAATATGAGTCCAGATTGATGAAGTTCTACAGCAACAAAAACACTGACGTTGCTGAGAGCGTATTTGAAGAGACCAACGGAAAGGGAACCTCCAAGTTTGAGGAAGAAATCAACTATTTATATTTATATTTAGAGGAGATGTTGCTAAAAGAGCTCATGAAATTAGACTCCGTTGAGCATTACGGCGACGAGAACTTAAGAGCTGAGAGAAAGAAGGCAATCAAGCATGTCCAGTCGTTACATAAGAAGATCGACCAGTTGAAGAAGGATTATCTCAAGCAGCAAATACCTATTTGACCTTTCAAATTGAATGTATTTTGAGGTTTTCAGCCATGGCTTGTTGTCTGTTGATCAAGTTGGTGCACTACTACGTGTGCGTTGCTGCTCAGGTGGTTTTGTATGCAATTTGTTCGTCTATTGTTTTGTATATAATAGTAATAACATAAAAGAATAATGACACCACTACTATAAAGTGACGGATATCAACAATAGCAATTGCAGTAAGCAAAACCTGTATCTAATATCCGAGCACACATGATGCTCATAATAGCAATGGCCCTCTAAAAAGCATACTCCTCGCCTAATTTACGGGCAGTCTCCTGGATTGCGTCGTCCAACTCCTTGATGTTATTATTAAGTGTCACAACCTCGTCAAATTTACGCTCTTTTTTCGCTTTAGAAACCATCTGCTCGATCAAGAATTTCTGCTCCTTCAAGATCATCAAATCTTCTCGAAACTGCTTGATCTCTGAAATCTGCAATTTCTTCGTGGCATTCTTTATAGATTCCAAGTTGATCACTGTGGTAACTCCTCCGCTGAAATCTCCATCGCTTTTTTTCCCTAGTTGTCTCAGTTCTCGAGTAGAAGCTCCCGCAGCCGAACTGGCAGATGTCGAAGGGGCAACGAGGGTCCTCAAATGACTGGCATTGATGATTTTCTTTTTGTACATTTGCTGTTTTTTGACCAACAACGATTGAAACCTCTTCATTGGTCGCGTAGCCTGTTGTAGGAAGTTCATCGAGAAAAACTTCACATTATTGATGATTTGCAACTCGTTGCTGGACTTGGGGCTTATTGAAACAAGTCTTTTGGAACATTTCTCAAAGTTCCCTACAGAAGTCGCAAGAGTGTGACTTAGAGTATCCAAAGACTTGATCAATTGGTCTATATGGTCCTCCTTTTTCGAGGAGAGACTGCTCTCAAGCTCGTTTAGCTGGTCATTGAATCTAGGGAGCAATAGTTCAATCTTCGACTTCAAAATCATTAACGTCTCCAACTCGCCGATTATCGGTGACTCTTTTGAAGCCCGCTGATTGACGTCGCTCTCAAAAATCACCCGTTTGAAGAGATGGGTTTTGCAATTGGTGCATATTCTTAGAAGCTCGTGGTCATCCTGTTTGGCAATGATTTCGTGGAATTTGTCTTTGATTTTGGGATCTGGAAGCAAGTCTATGAGTAAAGAAATCGGAACCTCTTTAGAGCAACCGTCGTCGCATATTGTCAATCCACATAGTCGACAATGGTGTTTACGGTGATATAATTTATTGAATTTTTTGTCGCATATTCTGCAATTGGTGATGTCTGTATCGTCCTCCCATATATCTGTAAGAATCTTCTGGAGTTTGAGCTTCCCCTCGTTGAATTGCACAAGCTTGAAAAACGATTTGTTGAGAAAATAGTAGTCATAGTAGAGGTTTATCAATCCTGTGAGATAAGCCTCCAATCTCTTGAGGATTTTGAGCTTTTCAAGCTTGTTGGTTTCATTTTTTTGGACCCTTTTCCGCTGGAAGTACCTGGTCAAATCATTGTATTGGCCAGTAGAGTCTTTGTCCTTCACATAGTCCGGCTTCGACTGATAGCAGCTGAAGCAGCATTTGAACCACACTCCATTTTCACTAGGATCATAACGTCCTTTGATTCCCAACATTATTTTGTTTCGCAAGTGTTTCTCGCAAAAAAGCTTCCCACAACAGAAACAATTGAAGCTATAATACACGAAAAGCTCATCATAATGGCTGTTGTTGTCTTTGTTGCTGATAACAGGTCTCGGAACAAGTTCCGAACAACGTTTTGCCGCACAGTGATTGAGCTCTTTTGGGGATAGTTTCTGCCAGTTTGATTTGTCAATAGACTTGAATATTTTCTGCTGTTTCAGCTTTCCTGGCAGCTGTTGATGTTCTACATTGTTGGATGGCTTTCGTTTGGGGGACGAAGGTCTTTCAAGAGACGACTGTGAAGAATTTGGGGTAAGAATAAAATCATTGAGGTTTAAAAGATTGTTGTTCAAGTTGTTGAGACTGATATTGTTTCCGTCGAACAACTTGGGTATCTTCACCTTGTTTTTGATCCACGATTTGATGATCTCCTCATCAAAGATATTGTTGTTTCCGTTGTTAATTGCGAGCCCCGCTCCGCCGTTTCGGCCCTCGCTGTTGTTAGCCGAAACGACGGTATTTGAGTCGCTTAAATCATCGCCACTACCGGCATCTGACGTCAAATGGTAGTCATCGATGTGCTTATTTAGCTGGCTCAAGCTCACCATCGTGCGGTTGCAAATAGGACACGAGATGGGGGGTAGAACCTGTTCGTCATCTTGCCTGGACACGGTATTCTCGCTTAGGGCGGAAGTCTGTGTATACGATGCCATCTAGCTGTTATTTCGCATCCGGAAATTCATGCAGCAGTTCGTGGGTTGTGTAGCCTTGAGAAATATACACGATTGACGTTCTTGATTGTTAACAATTGAGATATTCCATAAAACAGGGCTTGATGGAGACAGATGTCTTTCCTGCGAGTTCAATCTTTTCTTCCTTAGCTTTTTTTTTCAATTGTTTTGCTGAGACAGAAAGGAGCCACAAGGGTGGGTCAATCGATAGATGCTTATCTCAAACAGGCGAGGCTTTACTTTTTTAGTTTGTGTTTGTTTGGGCTTTGAGGAGTGGTGGGTTTTGTTTAAAATGACCTTTTTAATAGCATTTATTGTAATGAGTGTAACTAACTGGACCTTGATTACATACAGAGATTCCTTTTGGCCAAGCTAGTCCTGTAGAATCCACCTCTACGTTGCGTTTACGCCAAGGACACATTCAGAAAAACCAAAAATGGAAAAATTAAAAAAGAATCGGACAAAAATCACAGATCACCGATAGAGGACCTAAAGGTTGATAGTTTCCTTGAAGAGAAAGATAGTAGATCAAGGTATACTAAAAGTAATGGGAGACCCGATAGCAATGAACAAACAGAAGGAAGCCGAGGAAACGGGAGTGGCAAACGAATTGAACGAGAAACTTTCGGGCTTGAAAATAGATGAGCTAGGAGTGAAGGGCCAGGATAGTGAGGACACGAATAACCTGAAGGAAGAGGATGATGCTGATGAGGAAAAGTTAGCAGAACAGAAAGATACTCAATTGGATGATAAACAGGGTGTTGTGGATCGAGAAAGTCATGCTGATCAGAGTCTTGCTGAGGAGGAAGCAGTAAAAAAAGAAGAACAGGCTGCTGGAGTCAATGAGATCAAAGATATCACGGAGGAGGCAGATAGCGATAAAGTTGAGGAACACCTAGACGAAAGCATCGAAAAAACTGCTGACGAAAATCATACGAAAACCACTGATGAATTAATGGAGTATAAAGTAGATGACAATAGTGGGGAGGAGACAAACGAAAATAATAGCGAGCAAGTAATCGAGCGTCCTGATGAAAAAACACACTCAACAGAAGCAAACATTCCTAGCGAAGATGACAAAAATAGTCAGAATCAGGCTACGGAAGACACTAATAATGAGGACAACAATGATTTTCCCGCTGACGAGGACGCTTTTTCAGACGACTCGTTTGATGATTTCGAATCGGTCACTCCCGCTGCAATAATATCGCCAACGCCTAACCATTACGCCCAGCAGTCTCCCCAAAGGCAGTTCCAACAGATTGATCTCACTTTGCCTCCCAAAAATGACTACATCAAACTACCTGAAAAAACTTTCTCTAATCCTAAAGAGCTCAGCGATATCACATCCTCAATCATGTCGAAAATCTACGACGATGGTGCAAATATTCACAAAGAGCCTGAAACTATCAAACCTTCTAAAATAGTTCCATCGCAGATACTACATCATAGATCAGAAGCTCTATGGAAAGAATTAGTGACTCTCCCAAAGCTTGTTCCACCTGATTGGAAGCGTAGTTCAGTTAGACGTCACTTTTTGATAACCATTGGGGTTCCTGTTGACCTTGACGAGGTGCTACCTACGCATGATGACGCTTCCGCAACCGGTGTTGGTATCAATGGTCTTCCAGTTGGTGATGAGAGCTCATCTTCACAGAATGTAATAAGTCCTAAAACTAAGCAGTTGATCGCTGCTTGCAGCTCTCCAAAGATCATATTTGCCTCAGAAGGAGGATCCAAAAGGGCCAGTGGTGTGGAGCATATAAACACTGAGCCTATCAAGCTTGAAAGTGGGCCAGAAATCGAAAACATATCCCAACAAGCATCTAATGGTAAGGGCGAGAACATGGGCGAACATAAGATTGTTCAGGAAGGAGATGATAAAGATGACAAAAAGATTAGCCTGGAAAAAGATAAGCAAACGGTTGAAAATGCTCAGAAAGAAGACAAGGAAACAATTGAAGAGAAATCAGATACTAAAAAAGAGAGTGATAATGTCAAAGAGAGTAGTGAAGCAGATACAGAAAAATCGACTGAATCTTCCAAAACACAAACAGCAAACGAAACCGCTCATATCTCAAAAGAGACTGAACGCAGTTCAGTAAGCACATTGTCCGAATTCAATAATACTGTGGTCATTGGAACAATCAAAGACTTGAATATTGCAAAGCCGGAGTACGATCAATTGCTATCGACCACAAATTCCATATTGTCACAAGTATCGGATAACCTACAATCAAACACGTACTATGAATCTTTGTTCGAAACCGGAAAACATGAAGAATTGTCCAAAATACTTGAAACATTGCAAGCACAAGAGGCGCAGCTCACAAAGGCCTTATCTGTGTGGAATAACGAGTTGACCAACTTGAATAAAGATCACGAGACATTTGAGGCTGTTGTGGAAAACGTGGTTGGATACACACAGAAGGTTCGCAGACAGGAAAGTTTTAAGGATGAAAAGGAAATCAAACGGAAATTGAAGAGACAGTCTCTGGCGTCCAAGAAGAGTGGGTTTTTCTGGAGTCCGAAGTCGTAATAAGACTATCATTGAAACGGTCGGGAACAATACTAGGTCATATATAAATGAGAAGCTATTAACCTGGTGCAATTTGCAAGAAACGTTTGTATTTACCCTTGATTTCATGAATATCGAGACAGATAGACCATTGCATTTATATGTACAAGGGACACACCTCATGTTTGGTATCAACTAAAACTTCTGGCTATTAGTTCTACTTCTAGTATTGTTGAATGTGATTATGTCTATGTGGTATTGTTTATCAATTGTAGGCGCGTTCTTACGAAGTAATCCTGGAGGTTTGACGAGCTATCTTTACTGCAGCGCCAAACTCACAAAAACGCTAGTTATGGTTCTAGCTTCTTGAATAAGGAGTATTTACTTGCTCATTTCTGATATAGGGCATTGTCTTGATAAATGCAGGCATGAAATGAGTCGTCTGTAGTGACACGATTGAGAGCTGAAAGCATCATGGATCTATATGAGAGCAGAGCCAATTCACCTCTTTTTGTTACAGTCAATGGAAAGACGCATGAAGTGGGGTTACTTTTTTTTCCATATAGTGACTTTTAATCCAAATATTGGCTCTCTCTTATTTACATCAACTCGTCCAATTGATCGTGCGCAGTAAATTGGACACAATCACCATTTTTCAGTTGCACAAAACCTTGCCGCCCAGAAAACCGTGAAACGAATGGCTTTTTCACTTGTGGCCAAGTGGAAAGCTGCTTTGCTTGAGCTCTGGACGTTCTATATGTACCCGTTTACAAGCAGTAATTTCTTCCCCGAAGAGCGGCAGTTCGAAGCCGCTTGGAGGCGTTGCAGATTAAACACACGGGTGGGAAATTCGGTGAAAAGTCTGCCTGGCCCAGGCTTGTCCTGGGCTTGCCTTAGGGGTTCTTTCGGGGACTTCTGGGGCTGCTCCTGAGAGCCACCTAGAGCGGAAGCTCCTGGAGGGGATCATCAGAAAAACAAATCCCTCTTCGGAGGGATTATGGGAGATTCCCTTAGGCAGTTGGTTCGACATAAGTTGAACTGTTTAGTGCAATATATAGACACCATGAACTCGATACCGGTCATCGTCCAGAGTTCCCAAGCGGGTTTTCTTTTTGCAGGTTGGTTGTTTATGAGTATATGGGTGGATAGTGAGATTTTGAAATGAAAGGCTGAACTTGGTATTCATGGATAATAAGAGATTTTGACTTGTGTATGCCTTTTCAGACCGTATATAGCTCTATATTATATCAGCAGGGACAATATTTCTGAGCTTTCCCATTTGATTGAAATACCAGTGTAAGCTATATATTCATAAATTGCCAATACTACTACTACAAATTAATACATCAGCCAAGTAAACATTACATCCAGGAAACGTCAATTTAATACACCTTACAGAGTTCATCCACAACGTCAATACCTTACACAGTTCATCCACAAAACGTCAATACCTTACACAGTTCATCCAAAACCGCCCTACTTGTTTTATCTATTCGTTATCTAACCGTGTCGCTGTAATCAATCACCGATTTTCAACTTGTCCAAAGGCACGTCTCCCTGATCGTCGGAACCACCGCGGCCTTTCGACTTTCTCCCCCGCGAATGGTCGTCGATGGAAATCCCGTTCATTTCCTGCTCCGAACGGCCATACAATTGGTACCACCACTTGAGATTCTCGCTGTTCAACAACAATATATTCTCTTCCCCGTTTTCCTCAGAGGCACCCGCAGCAGGCGGCACATAGTGCCTATTGGTGAACTCGTGTCTTCGTGCAAGGAAGTAGTCCCACACAGAGCGGGTTTTCTTCGGGATTGCCTTGATTCTGACCCGTTCCTGCTCGTTGTCGGCAAGAAAGTTCCCGTACTGGCAGGAGTACAAGTGGTAGAACAAGCGGCGGAGAAAACGCTCGTTGAACTCAAACCTGTCGGGAAACTGCACAAGCAACTGGTAGACACAGTCGAGGAACTGGTGGAAGGTCGGCGAGGTGAACTTGATGTGTTTTTTCTTTTTGAAGTGGTTGGTGAAGTTTTTGATCGACTTAGACGCGCTGTTTATTGTGTCTGAGTTCAAAATCGCGTCTGTTTTGATTCCAAACTTCTCGTCAAGCGACTGGAGGCCGCTCGAGAGAATCCCGAGGTCCTCGCTGCTGTTGGGGAGCTTCGGGTCCGCATCGTCCACCGCGTCCGGCTCTGCGTCGTAAATCGTGCCTCCGGACCCGGCATTGGTGCCACCGCCCTGCGGTTTGGAGTTTCTGCCGTTGGACTCGGTTGCAGAGTCCACAAACTGCGTTTCGGACGAAAGCTGGCCCGAACGCTCCTTGAAACGGTGCCCAAAGCTCATCCAGTCCTTCTCGACCAAAATGATGAACCCGTCGATGGTCCGGTAGTACGGATCAAGGCATATCTCCGCAAGCGAGCACACCTGGGTGGTTCTGTCCCACCCGTCGGAACAGTGCACCATGCAGTGGCTGTTGTTGAAGTGCAACAGCTTCACTACAAGATCTACGCCGGTGAGGAGGATGGAAAGATGCTTCATCCAGTTGGTTTTCTTCAAGTTTGTCGCGTTCAACTGCGGCAAGCGGATCAACAAGTCCGAGTCCTTGAGGATCTCGCTGACCTTCTGCAACGAGTCGCGCATCACGTGGATGTTGTCGATTCCGAGGAACTTTTTTTTACAGTGCTTGTAATTGTCGATTATCTCCGTCCCTGCGCCTAGCGCGGTCTGGGCCATGGCATTGGTGGTGGGCCGTGCGTCGATGATGAGGTTGCTGCCGCTGAAAAACCGCAGCGAGGGCTCGTCTTTTTCCTCCAGCGGCGAAACCCCGCCGCTTCCAAGGGCCAGAATCGCCGGAACGATGTAGGAAAGCGAGGAGGAGGCCGAGGAGGCGGCAGAGGCGGCCTCGGGGTCTACAGCCGCCTGTTTTGCGGCCCTGGATTCGCTGCCAGGCTGCTTTGCGCCCCTGTTGGACATAAATATCTCAAACACCAACTTTTCGTCCTGGATCGACCGCGACTGGCTCAATCCGGTCAAGGGCTGCGCGGCCCGCGTGATGGTGCACCCGTTCCTGCGGTAGTAGAACGTCAAGGCCGGAATCCGCTGCTTGGACCGGAATTTCGACGCATACTTCAATACATTGTCTGTCAAGCTACGGGGCACTACAAGCTTATTGGGATACGATTCGCAGAACTGGTAGTCGCAGTTCACGCTGGAAATGCGCCAGCTGTGCTGTCCGGGCGTGCTTTTGCCCTGTCTGTCGCCCTTGGGCCGGTTTTCGAAAACAAGGCCCTGGCGCTCAAACTCCTTCTCTACGTCGTATATGTTCCATGAATTAAAGCTTTTCTCGATCGGAATGGGCGTGTAGAGGAACGCATAGAGCTCGTTGATCGTTTTGACGCACGAAAGCCTTTTGATCGACTCAAAAACGTCCTTGGCTGTGCGGTAGTCCTGGAAATCTATAGACACGTGGAGGAAATCCTTGCATTTGATGTGGATCGAGTAGAAGTGGTAGAGATTGGCAATGTCCCGGAGATTCTGGATGATGCTCATCGTCTCGTTGGAGCCCCGGGGCATCTCCGAACCCGCAGGATCACGTGGCCCGTCGCGGCCGTCGTCGTTTGCGGCAAAAAGCGGGGTGCTGGCGCTCAAAAGGTTGTGGTTGACCAGCCCTATGGCGGCAGAAATGTCCAAAAGGCACGACCCGGACTTGAGTTCCGCGCTGTCGATGATGGGGTACGAGATCCAGAGCTCCCTGGCCTTCCCCAGGTTGTTCTGGTAGTAGGTGAAGATGAGATGGTGTGTGGTGAGGTGGAGGTCGCCCTGGTAGTAGTGGCCGCGTTTGAAGAGGGTGACGTTGGTCGCCTTTGTGATTTTCAAGTACTCCATGGTCTACGGGGCGCACAGGGCAGATATGGGCCGTGTGCTCTAGCTGGAGGCCGTTGGGAGACAAATGGGTGAAAAAGAGCTGGAAAGGAGCCTGAAAAGGAGCCTGGAAAGAGAGCGGGGCGGGACAATGGCATGTAATGTGCTCTCTCGAAGGGCAGGGTTCTCTTTGGCGAGATTTTGGGGGGCTATGTGGAGATTTCGTGCAGTGTCTGCGCAGCAAGAGACGTCTCCATTAAACTTCCAACTTTTGAGATTGCACAAGCAAAAAGCAAGTGCTGTTTCTTATCGCGGGCGGGGTTACCCGGCGCGACACAAAGCTAGTGCGCATATAAAAGGAGCTCATCGCCGTTTTTCGATGACCTGTGGAGGTTATGGGGATATAAGGGGGAGCAAGTAAAAACACTTTACATGCGATAGTTGACAAGCCGACGCTGACTGCTTACTAGTTCGGGACTGTTTTTTACTTGTTTCTTGTTGATTTTTTGATATTTAGTTTTGGCATTTCCAGCATTGCCAGGAATGACATAAGTGCCATGGGAATAAAAGCATCGCAATACTTTGAACCAGGAGAAGGAGGAACGGTGTTCTGCTGTCGGTACTGCCTGACGCATTTGGCGACCTCTGACAATGTCGTTTCCAAGGAGTATACGGGCAAGACCGGTCGGGCGTACCTAATGGACAGACTGTAAGTATTTTACTAACTAAGGGTTATAACTGGAGACTACGAGTGGTTAGGTTGCACAATACATCAGCGAAGCATACGTGATGGAGAGGGGAAACGTGGCTGAAAGTTACCGGAATTCTAATACGGAAACTGTCTTGGTGACTACCAATCATGATACCCAGCTCATCTAGCTATTTATATGCGACTCCAATAAACATTTGAGTCCCGCAATAACCTTCCTAACTTCCTATCAGCTGAATCATCGCGAAATCTTCATTGTTGCCCATTTCAGACATTTGTGGGCTACCACTCTCAGCATTCGGCTATCCCTTATAAAAACCCCTAAGTCTCCCCAAAGCGCATACTAACACCCCCAGAATTAACGTCAGCGGCTCGAAAATCGAGGAAAAGCAAATGAGTTCCGGAAAATACATCATCCAGCGAGTCGATTGCCACCAATGCCACTCTTACCTCGGCTGGATGTACATCAAAGCCACCAATGCACACACCTTTGTTAAACAAGGCAAGTTTCTCATGGAACTCAAAAAGGTTCAAAGAACAACGATCTTCTAGTGGGTTTTGCCTCCCATTGCCTGCGTATGGTTTATTGTTTGCCAAGATCTGCTGTCTCGCAATGCCCCTTTGACTCGTTTTTGATGTTTATAAAACGATCCGTACAAACAACCCACAATATCCGATCCTCACATTTTATAGCCACATCTAATACCCACATTTAGTACCCACATCCTATAGCCTCAATAATACTCACATTTCTTCCACATACCATACGCACAGACATCGTATGTGTAATCTCGCTTATATAGACTCGCCTCGCATTGGCCCGCTTTACCCCCTCTCCTTATCTTTTTCTCGCTTCCATACATGAAAAATACCTTCCAGGCACGGAAAAAATCTGTATGGAAACTTTGTATGGAAAAAAGCAATCCGTCTTCTACTAGCCTTGCCTAATAAGCAGAAATTCCGCTGATTAGGGAAATATAGGAACAGAAAAAAAATATCAAAAAAAATAAATTTAGACAAAACAAAATTTCATGGATCTTCCACATTTGAGACTGGTGGTGCTCTCCTGTTCTCTTCCTCTGGAATCATCTGGTGTTCTTTTGCAATATAAAACCTACATAGCACTCCCCCTAACCCTAGTTGCGTTTTAGTTGGATATCTCTCTTTCCCTGAGACTTCTCAGTGTGTAGCTGTATCTGCGCTTGGCAAAACACTGCATCGCTTCAGCCACACTTCAAGCAGCAACAATGCCCCATAGAGGTGCTCCGACCTTCTTGGGCTCGTTCTATGGCTTCTGGGCGAACCTCTACAACACCTATGCCTTCTACTACGTGGATCGCTACAGGGGCTTCCGGGACCAGCAAGGCAGCCCCAAAAGCTCGTTTGGGGTCAATGTGCGCCATACCATCAAGAAGGTGTCGCGGAAATGCAGCCCCGTGGTCAAGTTTCTTCTCCCGAACTTTATATATGTGCACTACTTCTATATCATCATCATGGGGATAATTACGTCCGTGTTTCTCTACATTCCGACCAACCTTACCTATGTCGATGCGTTTTTCATGGCCTACGGGGCTGTGTCCCAGGCAGGCCTCAACACTGTAAGCCTCAACAGTCTCGACACCTACCAGCAGGCGGTGCTCTATGTCTCTTGTATGCTTACCACGCCCATCTTCATCCACAGCATCCTCGTCTTTGTGCGTTTGTACTGGTTTGAGCAGAAAATCGAGGATATCAAGTCGACATCCAAACAGAACCACCGCATGCGGCGCGATGCCACTATGGCTGCCCGGACAATGACCATGGACAGTAGTGGGGCCCCCAAGGACAATTACATGCTCCATAAGCTCAAGTCTTTCGGCACTTTGCACCACCATCCCCGGGCCAGTAGCATCCACAGTTCGCGGCTTGTTCACAGCGAAACCATCTTGTCGACCGACGCTAAAGGCAGCAGCGACGGCAAGGACGAAACAAGCGAGGAAGAGAAAAACGGCGTGACCCTCGGCTCGAACTTGATGCCTCTAGAGGAAAAAAACGACTCGTCCACGTCATCGGGCTCAGACAGCGACAAAAAGACCACCCCGCAGGGGTCCCAGAAAGAGTCGCAAAGCAGCAGCAAGAGCAAAACAAAGGGCAGCGACGAAGTTGTGGATCCCCGCTTTATGTATATGTCCATTGCTATGATGCGTGAAAAAAACAACAAGAACTTGAACGACGAGGGGAACGAAAACGACGACAACTCGCCGATCTTGATTGTTGGCGGCCCTGCGGAGCGCGAACACTTGGGAGACGGCCGTCCGTCGTTTTTGGCCAGAAAGGGAAGGGCCAATTCGTTCCAACTTACGCGCAAGCTTGCGAAGAGAATCAAGGCACGCACGAGAAACTCGTCAAGCAAAATCAAAAGAAGACATCGTAGAAAGAAGCAGTTTGATGGAGAAGAGGACGAGGGGGATGACGAAGATGATGAGAATGCCATTGACGATGACGAAAACGCCATGGATGATGAAGAGGAGGAGGAGGAGGATGAAAAGAAAAATAAGCAGGAAAAAGACGCGGACGATACCGACTCTGTGTTCCAGGTGCCGAATATTGGGAGATCTGCGCATAAAAAGCCCGACAGTGACGACGACGAGGAGGATTTCGTGCCTAATGCGTTCAAAAATGGCCAGAAGACAGTCTCTTCCACCGCAGCTAAAAAAGTGGCCAGTAAAAGCGACGACGAGGAGGATTTTGTGCCTAATGCCTATAAAAACAGCCAGAAAACCGTCTCTTCCACCGCAGCCAAAAAGGTGGCCAGTAAAAGCGACGACGAGGAGGATTTTGTGCCTAATGCGTTCAAAAATGGCCAGAAGACAGTCTCTTCCACCGCAGCTAAAAAAGTGGCTAGTAAAAGCGACGACGAGGAGGATTTCGTGCCTAATGCGTTCAAAAATGGCCAGAAGACAGTCTCTTCCACCGCAGCTAAAAAAGTGGCCAGCAAAAGCGATGACGAGAAAAACGGCCAGAAGACTGGCCAGGCCAGTAAACGCGATGAGAAAAACGGCCAGAAGACTGGCCAGGCCAGCGATGAGAAAAACGGCCAGAAAAGCTCCTCTGTTTCCAAAATAGACTCCTCCAGCATCAACTCCGTCATCAGGGAGGACGACTCCAGCGGAAAAACCCTCCGAAAGGTCCACAGCAGCATTGTGTCGCCCACGTCGGACCACAGGAAGGCTGCGCCCAAAATGGGGCTCAAATTCAAGCGGCGTGCGCTTACTCTCGAGCTCCCTGCGCGGGAGGACCGTGCAATCGAGTTTGAGGCCGGACCGGCCCGTGCGCAGACGGCAGTCCGTCCTACGTTCCAGGAAAACAAGCCACAGCGCCGCAAATCGGGCGCCAGCATGTACGGGGTGTCCAAGTTGCATCTGGGGGCCAACGGGCGCAAACTAAAGCGCTCGCTCACCAAAACAACCATGACAGGCATCGGAAAGAAGATCGCAAAGTACCCCTCGATAATGTTGGAGGATCTCACGGTTGCCAACACCAAAGAGACCACCGGAAACGGCTTGAAACGCAGAGACAGCCGCGCCAACTACTTCTCGTTCAACCCGACCATTGGGCGGAATTCGACCATTGTGCCGATTTCGGACTTCCAGAAGGAGGAAATCGGCGGGGTGGAGTACCGTGCGCTCAAGGTGTTGGCGAAAATCCTCATTGGCTACTACGTGGGCTTCCACGTCGTTGCGGTGCTTCTCTATGTGATCTGGATCCAGCCCTCGACGCACTACAAGCGCATTCTTGACGGCGACGGGGTTTCGCCCTCGTGGTGGGCTGTTTTCACCAGTGCGTCGTTGTTCAACGACCTTGGCTTGACGTTGACCCCCGACAGCTTTTCGTCGTTTGTGACAAACCGCTATGTGATCCTCTGGGCGTGTTTCCTTGTGCCTGTGGGCAACGTGGCGTTCCCCATCATGCTCCGCTTCATCATCTGGGTGATGTTCAAGTTCTCGCGCGACCTCTCGTTGCTCAACGAGAGCTTGGGGTTTCTCCTTGACCATCCGCGGCGGTGTTTCACGCTTCTCTTCCCCTCGATCCCCACGTGGTGGCTTTTTTTCGTGCTTGTTGTGTTGAACGTCATCGACATTGTCTTGTTCTGCATCTTGGACATCCACAACGCGTCCTTGGACTCGTTGAGCTACGCCACGAAGGTCTTGGCCGCCTTTTTCCAGGCCATCAGCACGAGAACCGCAGGGTTCACCTGTGTGGACCTTGCGGCGCTCCATCCGGCGATCCAGGTCAGCTACATGCTTATGATGTATGTCTCGGCCTTGCCGGTGGCCATCTCCATCAGAAGAACCAACGTCTACGAGGAACAGTCCTTGGGGATCTACGGAAACCACGAGTCCGACAGCGACTACAAGGACGACCAGAGTGCCTTGGACAGCGACGAGGAGCACGCAAACCGCCACAGCAGCCTCGAGGAGTCCGAACAGGCGTCGCAGGACGAGAAAAAGAACGAAACAAAGCAGTTTATCGGGCAGCACTTGCGCAAGCAGTTGTCGTTCGACTTGTGGTACATTTTCCTTGGGCTTTTCATCATCTGCATAGCCGAGGGGAACAAGCTCCAGAACATCGACGACCCGTATTTCACGGTGTTCCAGGTCTTGTTTGAGGTTGTCTCGGCCTACGGGTGCGTGGGGCTTTCCCTCGGCTACCCCAACGACAGCAGATCGTTTTCCGCGCAGTTCAACGTCATCAGCAAGCTCGTCATTGTGGCGATGTTCATCCGCGGCCGCCACAGAGGGCTTCCGTACTCCATTGACAGAGCCATCATTTTGCATCCAAAGACGTTGGAAAGACGCGACGATGCCCAGGTCCAGCATGCGCTTGCCATGTCTGCCACACAGGAGCTTCCGCGTGTCAACCGCACCCCAACAAACGCCAATGCCGAGGGAAGACCCCGCGCGGACAGTTTCATCATCGGCAGCAACTACAGCAGCCCCAACTTGGACACACACGTGGGCAACAGCAGTGCGGAAAACGTCGGTAGAGCGGGCAACAGCAGTGCGGAAAACGTCAGCAGAGTGGGAAACGACGACGACGAACGGAGCCAAACGGTGGAGGATTTTGGGTTGCATTATGTTGGCAGTATGACTGCTGCCGACGGATTTGCGCATGTCAACACCGCTCGCCATCAAGCAGACCAAAGTCCTGTCAGCGAGTCGAGTGGAATGTCGCCTAACAAGAACAGCATCACGTTCAACGAGGCCACGAACTTCCGGTCGAACCGCCAACACTACCAGCATTTCAACGGCAACAGTTAGCCGTTATGCCATGGTTTGCCGTGGCCATAGAGTTCCATTATAGTATATCCTTTCATGATTTTTGTCTTTCTTGTTTTTTTGATGATTTAATATGTTTATACAGCTTATGTACCTTTTATAGACTGTGTCTTGTTCTTTTAGATTGATTTGTATGCAAAGCTTGATTTTTGTCCTGTTTGGATGTTAACAGATTTAGAGATTTATGTTTTGTTATTGTAGGGGATTTGTTTGGCAGGGCTTTTTCATTTTCAATAGAAAAATGTCGCATGGTGGATGTTACATTTTGAATATCTGTGGAGTATGAAGGTATAGCACAATATTCTCAGAAAGGGGCCTGCAATTGGTTGAAGAAAATGAATTTGCAATAGGACAACGGCTGGTGGCACATGTTGCAATAGTCGCTAAATTCAGCTAAGCATTACCTAGCACAGAGCACATTGGTACATTGGTCAGGAGTATCTGGATTGGTGCCTATAGGTATATTGCCTACGGAGGGCTTACGAATATGTAGACGCAATATATTGCTCAAGCCTCTAATACGCAAGATGTAGATATTAAACTGGAGGTTATGGTGGCCCAAGTTGACAAAATGTCGAGACAAAATGGCGAGACAGCTGGAAATCAGCAACATGCATGGACAAATGAAGACAGCCACAAAAGGAGGCTGAACATATTTGATTATTGATTGTATTTGTAATATTTGAAGCCTAACGAAGGCCCAATCAGGAATGGAATGCTGCATCCAATATAACACAAACCGAGGACATAATCAGTCTGCTTGTATTTGTGATTTTCAAGGCATAATAAATTTCAAAATAGCAGCATGCATCGTCACAAATAGACAAACACAAACCGAGGGCGTTTTAAACCTTTCTTTCCACTTGTATTTGTGATCTCAAACCACAATAGCAGCCTTCTCGCTTTGTGCTCAATGTTGGCTAACTTTCACAAATTACTATTAAAATGATAGCCGCCTTTCTATCCCAGCCATAATGCAAACCATAGCCTTCTTTGATGGGCTTACCACAACGTCAATGAGAAACGTAACAACTCCTTAAGTCAACGAAGATACAGGACCACAGACCTCTGCTTTGTGAGTGTATCAGATGCTCGTACAAATTCTTGCTTGAGAAATCATGCCGCAACATGCTTTGCTCTTGCTACTAACAGAGCCCGTCTTGCTCATTGCATGGAACGGGCCGATATTATTATAGGGAGGAGGCCATCCCACCATCTGGTACTAGGGCCTTAGCACCGCACCAAGGGGTGGTTCTAAGGGGCCATGTAGCTACCGGTGCTGAGGCCCGAGTACCCCGGGGTTGGTCTTCAGGGAAGCAGGGGAAACCCTAGCTTCTCTTCCAGTTGGGGGGGAGTATACGTAAAAAATATAGCTAAAAATCTTACGAGGGCCGGTATGTCAAAATTTTTAGATGTCAGATCATATATATATGCGGTAGCACTGCCTAGGAAAGGCGTAAGCGTCAAAATAAGCCTAGGGAAGGTGTCTGCAGTCAATTCATTGCCCAGGCAAGGTGTCTGCAGTCAATACATTGCCCAGGGAAGGCGTACAGTCAAACGTAGAGTCTTATATTAGCAAAAATCTCTTATTTATATCAATCAAGTATGTACAGTCAATATATGGCCATAGGGCCACATACTGTCTTATTATATTAGCAAAACATCTCCAGTTTATTAATCAAGTGGTACAGTCAATATATTGATCGCACTGCTGTCGCAGTGCTTTAAATTAGCAAAACATCTCTAATTCATATTAATCAAGTGGTACAGTCAATAGTGGTACAGTCAATATATTAACATGCCCTGCTATCGCAGTGCTTTATATTAGCAAAACATCTCTTATTTCTATCAATCAAGTATCTACAGTCAATATATTAACATGCCCTGCTATCGCAGTGCTCTATATTAGCAAAACATCTCTTATTTATATCAATCAAGTATCTACAGTCAATATATTAACATGCCCTGCTATCGCAGTGCTCTATATTAGCAAAACATCTCTTATTTATATCAATCAAGTATCTACAGTCAATATATTAACATGCCCTGCTATCGCAGTGCTCTATATTAGCAAAACATCTCTTATTTATATCAATCAAGTATCTACAGTCAATATATTAACATGCCCTGCTATCGCAGTGCTCTATATTAGCAAAACATCTCTTATTTATTTCAATCAAGTATCTACAGTCAATATATTAACATGCCCTGCTATCGCAGTGCTTTATATTAGCAAAACATCTCCAGTTTATTAATCAAGTATGTACAGTCAATATATTGACATGCACTGCTATCG
Organism: Saccharomycopsis sp. NRRL Y-5750; assembly: GCA_030564765.1. Classification (NCBI taxonomy): domain Eukaryota; kingdom Fungi; phylum Ascomycota; class Saccharomycetes; order Ascoideales; family Saccharomycopsidaceae; genus Saccharomycopsis; species Saccharomycopsis sp. NRRL Y-5750. The sequence goes on along the minus strand of JAKTZD010000016.1, from coordinate 37,532 downwards.
CAGTGCTTTATATTAGCAAAACATCTCCAATTTATATTAATCAAGTATGTACAGTCAATATATTAACATGCACTGCTGTCGCAGTGCAGAGGGCATGCCTCGGCAGTGCCTGCCTCGGCATTGCCTACGGCTGGGCAGTATGATACAAAGCACTCTCCCTCCGCATCGCTATCACCCTCTCTATCTTCCCCATCGCCTCCTCCAACAACTCCTTCCGCTGCTGCAACTCAATATGTCTCTTCACCCGCGCGTCCTCCTTCGCTATGCTCTCCACCGTCTCCCGCGACAAGCTCCCCACGCTGAGCTTGCTGTCCAAGTCCCGCGGAAAGTTATAGTAGAAATCGCTCAACAACTCCACGTTCAAAAACAACACCGCCGTCTGCGTGAGCTTGTCCACCACCGCGTTCAAAAACACCTCCGGACACCGGTACTTGTTCTCCTTTGCGGCACACTGCGACTTGACCGCGGAAATCCGCATGTGCAACAACGCGGCGCGGTCCTGCAAGAACATCGCCTCGCGCGCCTTTTGGAGCATTGCGGAGGAGAACTGGAGCGCTTCCTTGTCGTGGCCCTGGGTCTCGAGAAAAGTCACCACCTTTTTGAGTTTGCGCCCGCCAACGGCCTGCCTTAACTGCTGGTACGCCTGGGAGCACTGGCGCAACTCCTCCGAGAGAAGGCGCAACGTGTGGTCCTTGGCGACGGCCCACTCGCGGTCCTCGAGGTCGATTTCGTACTTGTAGGGCTTGATGCAGTTTTCGACCTGGTCTGCGGTGGCGTAGTATTTGGCGTTGAGGACGGACATGGCGGACCCAAGCACGATTTCCTTGGCCAAGGGGTGGTTTTTGAGGTTTGTGCGGTCCGCAATGTCGCTGATCTGGTCGAGGAGCGCGTTGGAGACGAGCGTGGTGGCTAGGCGGCCCACGCCGAGCTTGGTGAGGTTTGCGGCGGTCAAATCGAGCTTGCGGTGCCAGTAGACGTCGTCGCCCTCGCCAAGCTCCCTGTAGTCCGGCCCCTTATCCCCTTTGGGCCCCGGGTGGTTCCAGTAGCGCGCCGCAAGCAAGTCGAGCGCCTTCTGGTCCAACTCCGCCCGCAACAACGCACGGAGCTCGCTGCGGCCGAACTTCCCGCCAAAGTCCTTCACCGCGCCCTTGAGCCCGTCCAACGTCTGCGCAAGATACGTCTCCGGCGTCAACCGCCGGTCGTTGAACTCCACCTTGAATTTGTACAGCGCGTCCTCGAGCTCCTGCTGGATGGCCTCGTGCGTAGGCTCGAGCGACAACGCCATGGACCGCTCCAAAACGCGCATAAGCCGCCGCCGTAGCACCCGCGTGCCCACGGCGGAGCTGTAGAAGAACCGCTCGTTGTCCGGGCTGCGGAAAAAACGCTCCTCGTGCGCCTCAAGCGTCTGCGCAAGCCCCCCTCGGCCCCGCTTGAACAACGCCGCCGCCGCAGACGTCTCGGGCGCCCGCGCAATCACCCCGACGTACCCCATTTTGAGCGGGTACCGGTTGTCCGTGAGGAGCGCCTTGGCCGCCGCAGGCTCCACAAGATCCATCTTTGTCAACACCCCAAGCGTCCGCTCGCCCGCAGGGTCCGCAAGCTTCGCCGCACGGAGCGCTGCGGAGTTCGCAAGGTCCACGTCCGCCGCGGAGATCGCAAGGATGATGTTGGGCGGCTCCAAGTACCGGTTGCAGAGGTCGCGGATCTTCTTCTTGAGCTCCGGCGGCTGGTCCTCCGCCTGCACCTGGATGTACCCGGGGAGGTCTACAAGGGTCAAGTCGGGCGCGTGGGGCGACCGGATGGTTAGGCGGATGGGCTCGTCCAGCACCGCCTCGCTGGCGGGCACCGCAAGGTTGAGCTCGTACAAAATGCGCGCCACCGCGTCGAAACTGCTGAGCGCCTCCATCTTGAGGTCCGGAAACTCCGCCTGCTCGTGCGAAAGCCCGGGGTCGTTCACAAGCGTGAGCTCGATCGGCCGCCGCGTCGCCATGTTGCTGCCTTTGGGCAAAAACTGCTTTCCTACAATCGCCTCGAGCACCGAGGACTTTCCCGCCGACTGCGAGCCGACCACGACGATCGCCGGAAGCCGCAACGAGTCGTTCTGGTCGATCTTCGCAAGGAGGTTGCGGATCTCGATCATCTGCTTCGTGAGGCTCATTATGTCTTCCGAGTCTTCCGCCTCGTCGTTGCTGGCCACCCCGGCAGCCACCCCGGCCGCCGCAAGGACGGCGGCGGGGGCCTTCAGGGGGCCAGGGCCTTGGGGGCCCTGCTCGGGGCCAGGCCCCTCGCGGAACGCCTCAAACATATCCGCCAAGTGCGCATACGTCGCCGCCCCGTACTCCTTGGCCCTCGCCGTGGCATCCTGGGCTTTTGCCCGCGCCTTTGCCCCGGCTTCCCTGGCCTTCGCCGCCGCCTCTTTGGCCGCCTCCCTGGCCCTCTCGAGCCCCTCAGACGCAAAGTTCGACGCCTCCTCAACCTTGTACACTACGTAGGACCCCGCGGCGGCAAGCCCCCCGCCGATCGCCGCCGGAAGCCGCACCGCCCGCAAGGCAAACTTCGGGAGCGACGCAAACGAGAAGCTCCTGGCCAGAGCGTGTGGAATTCTATGTAAAACTACAGAGTTGCTATGGAAATTGAGTCTGCGGTACTGCGACAAGTCTGCAGTCGTCATGAAATACGAGATGCTCTGCTTCTGGTGCTTTGCTGCGCGCGGAGGCGCCCGCACGGTTATCCGCGAGAGGCTCGACGTGTTGTGCGGCAAGGCTCTGATACGAAGCATGGCTATGGTGCTGAATATAAGGGTGCTATGGATGGTTGCGATCTGTGGGGAGGGGGAGGATGTAGACACATTGCTGATGGGAAACAAACTTTTAGTTTTTGCCATCTCAAAATTTTCTTGCTGATCACGTGGGCTCATAACCGGGCTACATATTGTGTGATGCAACATGCATGAACGTGAGCAGTGGTTCCGTGGGCACAATTGCGGACATCTGTCTATATATAGCCACGTCTGCCACGGCCCAATGAGGCCCTATACATCTGTCTGCTTTTCATTTGGAGGCCCAATGAGGCTTTATACATCCATATAACTACCGTTTGGAGGCCCAATGAGGCTTTATACATCCATTTGACTACCATTTGGAGGCCCTATTGGGCATCCTCGTATCACTTGTAATCCCAATTAGAGGCACTGGACATCCGTCCGCCACCATTTAAAGGCCCAATGAGGCCCTATACATCCGTCCACCTACAATTTGCAGTCCCAATTGGCCCTATACATCCGTCCACCTACCATTTGGCCCAATGAGGCCCCAACATCAATCTACTTTTAATATCCACTGCTACGCTGCAAATCCCATTGTATTGTACAACATGTATTTCACAATGGAAAGGCGTCATTTCAAGTAGACCCAAATATATATACGTCTGCCACCATTTGAAGGCCCAACGACGCTTTATACATCCATATAACTACCGTTTGGAGGCCCAATGAGGCCATCCATATAACTACCATTTGCAGTCCCAATTGGCCACAACATCCGTCTACCTACAATTTGGCCCAATGAGGCCCTATACATCCGTCTGCCACCATTTGGCCCAATGAGGCCCTATACATCCATATACCCACAACTTGGAGAATCCACTACATCTTTGTACTGTACATCATACATTAAACAATATAAAGCAATCCACCTAAACCAACCAAACAACAATCCCATCATTATCACCCCTCCGGATTGAAGTCCTTCGAACTACTGAGCAACTTCTTCCGCAACACCATCTCCTGCTCCTTCAACTCGTCCCTCTCCTGCTTGATAATGTACAACTCCGCCTCCAAATCGCGTATTTTGAGGTTGAAATGCGCATCTTTCAAGTCGTCGTCGTCGTCATCGTCGTCCCCGTCCTGCTCGTCGTTGCGCGCCTTGAACAACTTCAACTCCTCTATCTCCGCACGCAACGACTTGTTGATGTTCTTCTGCTTTGTGAGCTCCTTCTGCGACATGTCGAGCGCCTTCCCGGTCTTTTTGACCAGGTTCATGGCGTTTCTGTAGTTGTCCTCGAGCTTCTGCAAGTCGCCCTTCTTCTCCTCCTGCTCCTTCTCCTTGCTATGCGCCATTTCCGTCGCCATCTGCGTGATTTTCTCCTGCAACTGCATGTTTTTGGCCTCCTGCTCCTTGTTGATGTGCACCAACTCGTTGATCTGCAGCTGTAGCTGGATAAACGCCCTGTTGGTGGCGCTGTTGGACGTCATGGACGCAGAGGACACCACAGACCGGTTCCCTATCTCCTCGAGCCCCTCGCCGTTGGCTATCGTGGGCGAGTTGGCCGCCGTCGAGTCTGAATGCTCCGAAAGCAACGAGCGGTCGAAATCCGAGCCGATTTCCTTTTTGGCACGCCAAAGCGAGACCAACCGGTTGATGTCCTGCGAGATGTTGCTTATTTTGTCGTTGGTGAGTGTTTTGGACGCAGACTTCTCGCGCTTGACCATTTCGAGCTCCTTTTCGAGAATGTCGTTCTCGGTTCTGAGCTTGTTGAGCTGCTCGTTGACCGCGTCGACCTGGTCGGCCTTGGCCGTCAACTCCGCGATTGTCGCCTGCTGGTGCTCAATGACCTTGTTCAACGTCTCAAGCTCGATCATCGAGTTTTCCATAAGCGGCTCAAACTCGCTAAACTTCTGGTTGAGCGTCTCGTTGTTGGCCTTCAACCGGATGATTTCCGAGTTTAGCTCGATGTTTTCGCGCTTGAGCGAGTTGTACTCCTTGTCGTAGGCGACGTCGGCCTCGATGTCCTCCTCAAACGCCAGGAGGCCGCGTTTGTCGCCGTGCGGCCCGCTGTAGCTGGCTGTGGCTAGCGAGGCCTTGAGCTCCTCTATCTGCTGCTCCTGGGAGGCCTTGAGCTCCTCTATCTGCCGCTCCTGGGCCGCTAGCTGGTCTTTGAGGCGCTGGGTTTCCTGCAGCGAGCGTTCCAGAAGCGCCTGGCGCTCCTCAAGGTGCGCACCCTGGAGTTTTTCGATCTCCTGGGCTTTGCTGTCCACCAACAGCTGGAGCTCGCCGATCTGGGCCTCAAACTGCACCCGCTGGGCCTCCTGCGCCTCTGCGACGTTCTGCTGGAACGACTCAAGCAAGAGCTCTTTCTCGGTGACGGTTTTCCTGAGGGTTTCGACCAAATGGTCCTTTTCCTCGGCGTTTTTGCGCGCGTTTTCGAGCTCTCGCTGGGCCGCAGAGTGCTGCTCAAGCAACGACTCGTGGAGATTGAGTTTTTCCTCCTGGAGCGCAAGATTGCGCTGCTCAAGCTCGCTGATTTTGTCCGACGCGTTTTTTGCCTGGTGGTTCATTTCGTTCTTGAGCTCCGTGAGCTCCTTCTCCAAGTCGGACACTACGTACGCAAAGCTTTCCTTTTCCTTCAGGGTAAGCCCCGCCCTGTCTACAATTGTGTTTATCGACGCCTCGTCCTTTTTCAACACCGCGTCAAGAGCCTTGTCGGGGGTGTTGGCGTTGAACCGCTTGGGGGATCTCACAGGCACGTTTCCTGCGTCTACGGGAGTGGGGGTTTCTATGGAAGCTATGGAACCTGCAGTGCCCGGCGGCGACTGCCTGTCGAGACGCGGCGGGGTGTTCAATTTAGAGTTTTTCGGCACGCTGGAAAACGAAAGGGGAGGCACGGCTGCAGCGCCGTTCTGTGCGTTTGTGGTGGCGGTAAGCAAGTCTGTCGAGGAGTTGACGTATGTGTCAAGGAAGTCCGACTCGCGGCGCTCGTACTGTGCCGAGTTAGCCGACGCGGTGGAACCTTCGGGCGGGGTTATGTCGGCTGCTGCAGCTCCTGCAGCTCCTGCAGCTGCTGCAGCTGCAGCTGCAGCTGCAGGCACGGGTTTTCCGCCATTGTTCGCCACAGGCGCCGTCAAGTCGTGGCTCGACGAAGGGGGCGTGCTGAACACCTCGCTCACCGAGTCCTTGCGCAGCGCGTCGTCGGGGGTGTTTTTCGCGCTGATCTGCGCCTGGGGCTGCAAGCCGGGGGCAAACGCCAGCTTCTGCACCACTGACGTCAGCGAGCCCTGCTGGAGCTGCTGCTGCAGGACAACCGCCAGGTGCGCCGCCTGCTGCGCCTGTGGCGTGCGGTCGTCCCAGATGCTGACGCCCTTGAACTTCACCAGCCACTCGTTGTACAAGTCTACGTCAAACAAGTAGATCATCGTCCCAAAGTTCTCGTCGCGCGACGCCTTCTCGAAGCTGCTGAGCTTCGGGGTGCAGTAGTCCAACTGATCGCCCCCCATGATGAGGAGCCGGTTGGCCTGGCTGTTGATCGTGTTGGAGGCGATGGTGTTGGCGGAAATCGTGTTCACCACCGCCTGGGCGTTATTAAAGTTTGGCGGCGCGTCCCCTGGGCCCCCTGGGGCTCCAGGCGAGTTTTTCTTGGCGTGGCTGAAAATAGCAGTCACCGAATGGCCGCAGCGCGGGCCGGGGTTGAGCGAAAACGCCTCAACACGCGTCCACCAGAGGCTGTTGAGGTTGAGAATATACAAGTCGCTGCTGGTCTCGTTCTTGCTGTTTTTGCCGCCGAAAACAACCATCAAGTTCTTCACGAGCGTCGTGGAGTGCTCCTCCATCGGCGGAGGAATGTCCCCGAACGTCCGGAACTTCTGGAACACGTTGGCTACCGGGTCGTAGCAGAACAAGTCGTTGGAGAGCTTGCTGAGGTTCGACCCGCCGAAAATATAGAGTTTGTAGTTGTATATGATCATCGAGTGGTTCGTCAAAGGCGGAGGAATGTTGTCCACGTCCCCAGGGTCGTTGTTCAACACAACCCTGTCCCAATGGGAATTAGGTTTGCGGAACGAGGAGAGGTCAAAAACCCACAAATCGTTGAAGATTTTGGAGTCTAATTGCCCGCCAAAAAGAAACAACTTTGACTGCACGTTGGTTTTGGCTACCACCCCTATGGTGTGCCCGTATCTCCCGCAGGGTCTTTCTCCTTGGGGGTGTGGAATTGTCCATTTAAGGGAGTTGATATTGAAAAGATACAAATCGTTGTCCAACTCGCCTAGCTCGTTGGTCTGGATTGTGTCGCCCCCAAAAATAATGAACGCGTTTCCGCAAAGACAGCTGTTGTGGCCGACACGAGGGGCCGGAATTCCGTCGAAATTCTCAATCGACTTGGCCTCGAACGTCGTAGAGTTCAAGGCCCACAAATCGCCGTAAACCGAGCCCTCGCGGAGACCCCCCATCACGAACACGTGACCCTGCTCGGAAATCACCGAGGAGGACGTGTGCCTGTACCGGGGGAACGGCGACGAGTGGAGCTTTATTCTCACCCAGGGCGTGAAATTCTGCACTGCCGCCTGGAACTGCTGGGGGGAAATTAGCGCTGGGCTCGCTGGCAAACGCGCGGTGTTGAAGCCCTGGCCCGGGTTGCCGGCGCTTGCGTTGAAGCCCTGGCCTGCGTTGAAGCCCTGGGCGCCATTATAGTTCTGGCCTGCGTTAAATCCCTGTGCAAATTTCTGCTGCTGCTGCTGCTGCTGTTGCTGCGGCGGAGACAAAGGCTGGCCTGCAGTTGGAAGCATTGGAAGCTGACGCTGGGACGCAATCTGGGCAGGTGTGTTGTTCGATTGCCCCTGGAACTGGGCCTGCGGGGCAAACTGGTTGGCAAGAGAGTTTGTAGTGTTTGCAGAAACCGGCCCGGTGGTGTTTGCACTGATATTGGCTCCATTGGGGTTGTTACTGTGGAAGCTGCCGTTGTTTTGGTGGTGTTGGTCTTCAAAACTGTTCCCATTAGAGTCTGTGGAGTCCATGGAATTGAAGGTGCTTGGCGATTTGGGGTCTTTTTTGGAGACAGAATTGGCACGCTTGCCGTTATCGGCCTGCTTATTCTTTTTGCTCTTTCCAAACTTGAATCCGGCCATTTTGGAGTGGAGGGGTCAGAATGGTGTTATTGGCATATGTTTGTTCAAAGCACTGGAGGTATTTGGTGTCCGTTTACGCGATCTCTATGTTTTTCTTTGATGGAAAGGGGAGATATGTAAACTTGATCCGGAGGTAATCTAAAGGGATTTGTGCGTAATATTTGATCTATGATGTTGAGCCACAAAGCTTTGATTCGCTTTCTAATCTCTGTGGATTCAACGGCTTTTATCGCGCTTTGTCTATGGTAATTTCCTCTGACGGTTTCTGATCTATTCAAATCAGCAGATATCTGACGAGTCGAGGCTTTTGTAGCGAATGGAAAGCTCTGAAAGCAAAAAATCTGCTCTATTTGCGCGAGATCTCGTTGTTTTCTTTCTGTGTGTGTATGTCCCTGATAGGAGGGTGGACGTTATATTGCGGACTATAACAAGATCGGTGGTTAATTTCGATATATTGTGATTTTGTGATTTGAATCAGAAAAAACTCGCTGTTATTTTTCGGTTTTTCGGTTTTTTCGCCCTTTTCGACTACGAATTTTTTTCTCATGTTTTGGTATGAGTTGGTCAAAGGGAGGGCACGATCAGTTTTTCAAGACTGCCAGGCACAAGCCAGATCTAGCACGAGCGGTGGTGGTCGAGTATTTGGTTTGACGATTGGGTTGGATTGTCGCATCGTTGCAGGATGATGCTAAAAAAACAAATTAGACTAGGGCGATCCCAACCCTAAACAACGTTTGGGGCCGGATTTTTTCTGCGAAAAGTTACACGAGGGGAGTGCGTTGACCTCGAATTTATCAGGAGGAGCGTAAGGGTATACACGATTTGCTAGTGGGTAAGCTGGGTATGTATATATATGGCCCAAAGAGGCAAAAGAGAGGATTTGGGGCGTGGTATAGGATTATTAGCAGTATGAGGGCTAATTGGTATAAATTCCATGCAATGATTAGTTTTGTTGTAGGAGTTCCAGACAGTACGAGACGGAGAAAAAAGGGTGTAGACGGAGAATTACATAGATTAGGACACTCTTTACGAGTATATAGATCTTTCAACGCGAAATAGATCTATAAACGCGTAATTATTGGGACAAATTAGTATTGTCTGCGAAGCAGTATTGTTGCTTTCCGTGCAATTGCCATTGATGTGTAGACAGGTAGAGATTCACGGTGCAAAATCGCGAATTACCGGTGTATGTATAAAGTATGTGAATGAAAATTCCCGAGATACCAATTTATGTATGGAAAATGCAGTAAAAAGTTTGTGAGTTATGGATGTGTGTAGGAGAGTGGAAGGACAGTGTGTGGATGTGTGAAGAGATGTTCAGTACACAGAGATGCTGTGTAGACAAATGATCGCTTATTTCAGATGTGTGGCTAGCATATACAAAAGCAGAAGAGAAATGGTATGATAGCACATACGCCCCGAGCCCTTGTTTGCCCTTGGTAAGCAGTCACAAGTCTTGTTATCGCAATATCATTTCCGATTGTGAACTCGCCTCGTTCTGTCTCTTGTTTGAACGCTACGTCGATCAGTCTTCAAGGCAGTATGATTCTGGTAATAATGCCATATTATCACAATCCGTATACAGCAGCCTCAACTATGAAGCTTCTTATCTAGTCTAGAGTATAGAGCCCCAAGCCGTAGTCACCACACTCTATTTTATGCAGCTACAACTGGGGATGAGGCGTAGCCTCATTTTGCTTTTTATGTATCTACGCCGTTTGATAACTCTCAATCTCTCGCCAATCTCTGCATCAGCACATCCCCCTACTCCCCAACCTTCTTCCAACCAGTCCTATCGTTTTTATCATTCAAGCCACACTCGTGATATATCACGGTGTGCTGCTTCAAATAACATCCTTCAGATATCTTCCGACCATGGCTCATAACCATATTCTCATTTTCGCCTGGGGTAGGGATCGAGGATCTGCTGGCATAAAACTCAATTTAATCAGACATCCCCGCTTCCTATTCACAATACCAGACAAACCAACATTATCACATCAAACACAGTAAACACATACCGACATCACATTGAAACTTACTAAAAATGACTCACTTTGAAGGCTTAGCTTGCACATCCCCAGAACATTGGGCTGATCTTACCAAACAAGAATTCAAACCAAAGCCCTTTGAAGCCCACGATGTTGATATCAAAGTCGAGGCTTGCGGTATTTGCTCCTCAGACATCCATAATCTCAAGGCCGAATGGACCGAAAAGGCCAACTACTTCTTCCCAATGATTGTCGGACATGAAATCATTGGTCATGTTGTTGCTGTTGGAGACAAAGTCGCCGATTTGAAAGTCGGAGACCGTGTCGGAGTAGGTGCTCAATCATGGGCCTGTCTTGAATGTGAAACCTGCAAATCTGACAACGAACAGTACTGTGCGTCATCTGTAGGCACCTACAACTCTAAATACAAGGACGGGTCTTTCAGCTATGGTGGATACGCCTCGCACGCAAGAGTCCATGAGCATTTTGTCTTCAAAATCCCAGACAATCTTCCATCAGCTACTGCTGCTCCTATGCTTTGTGCTGGGATCACTGTGTACTCTCCTCTTGTGAGAAACGGTGCAGGTCCAGGCAAAAAAGTAGGTGTTATTGGTATTGGCGGTCTTGGTCATTTTGCTATCCAATTTGCCAAAGCTTTAGGGGCAGAAGTCTACGTCTTTTCGAGAACCGAAGCAAAAAAGGCCGATGCTATCAAAATGGGTGCTGATCACTTTATTGCTACTGAGAACCCTCAATGTTTTGCTGAAAACGTCAAAACTCTTGACTTGATCATTGCTACAGCCAACTCAACCAAAGGCTACAACTTGAATGGGTACTTGTCCACTCTCAAAATTGGAGGAAAGTATGTTGCTGTTGGTCTTCCAGCCGATGGATCTTTTGAGGTTACCACTAGAAGTTTCTGTAAGAATGGTTCCTTTATGGGTGGAAGCTTGCTTGGATCTCGTAAAGAGATTCTCGAGATGTTGGCCTTGGCCAGCAAGTTGGATATTGAGGGATGGGTTGAGGAAGTTCCTATCAACGTTGAGAATGCCAAAAAGGCTTTGTTGAGAGCCGAGAAGTCTGATGTCAAATACAGATTCACTTTTGTTGACTACGACAAGGAATTCAAATAGCTATTGCGCAATTGTATATAGAGCTATATAAATCAATGGCAAAGATTATTGATTGAAGGTGACTAGTGGTTTGTAGTTGTCGATATATGCTTTTGATAAGAAACCAATGGCAAAGATTATTGATTGAAGGTGGCTGATGGTGTGTAGTTGTCGATATATGCTTTTGATAAGAAACCAATGACAAATTTATTGATTGAAGGTGAATTGAAGGTGACTGGTGGTTTGTAGTTGTCAATATGTGTATTCGATAGAAAATCTTTGGCTTTTATTCGTATTAAGGTCACTACATATTCAGTACTAATGTCGGAGTTTCTTGAAGATCCTGAAATCTATGTATCGATCATTATGTCTGTATTTCAGCGATACAAAACTATCTGCGAGTACGTCGCTCTGGATCACGCATAAGCCCGTCGATTCTTGCGCTGTTTATTGAGTAATTGTCGTCGTCCTCGTCCTCGTCCACTTCTTGAACGGCTGTTCGAGGCGTTGCTAGAGAAGTGTTGCCCTTAGCCCGGGTTGTGAGATGAGTTCTGTGCCATAGTTTTTCGCACACATTTTGTAATGAAGATGGCCGATTGATGCATTAGAGTATGGGAAATGAGATTGATTTGTGGGTGAGGTGGGTTTTTATGAAGATTTTTTTGTTGAAGTTTGTTCCAGTGAGTAGGGAACCGGGCAATGTCTATCAACCATATATTGGATGCTATATCTTAGTTTGTTTTATTTATTGCGTTTCAAAGCCAGTTAATTTTTTCATTGCGGTATAGATCCAGATTTTTTCGACATTTAGATCGCTGCAGGTTGGAAGTGGCAGGATTTGACATGATACGCCATGCTCTCTCTTTAAAAAGAAGTACGAGAATGTGATTGCACTAGTTATTAATGATGTGAGGATCTGTAGGTAAAATTTTACGTACAAAGAAAGAAGGTAAACCATCTTGGGCTTGTGTTGAGCTATTTTTGACGACTGAATGTGACAGGATGTGACATGCATTATATAGCCAGGCTATCCAATAAAGGGGGCTGAAAGAGGTCCTATACGCTAAAAAGCTCACACATTAGATAGTACTACGCATTTATTGCTTATTTAAATACGATATTCGATAGCAAAATGACAAGAACAACTTGACTTTTGACTCTCCGAAAGTTTGTACCTCGTTCACTCATCCTTCAACGACGATGCCCAAAACTACCATTTTCGCCAAAGTCCCAGATTTTCCAAAATGATATCTTCCTCTTTCAACGGACAGCTTACCACCTTTAACTTTGGGAAATTTCGCAACTCAAGGCTCGTAAGAGGGCAGTTATTGACGCTCAAACGTTCAAGGTTTGGGAAATACTGCTCGCCATCGGTGATTCTCAAATAGTCTAACCAGCAGTTGGTAATCGTGAGAATATGGACATTGCGAGGCCAAGAGGTGTTTAAAGCAAGTTGCCTCAAGTCGCAACCCAAGAGGCAAACCATTTTCAACACCGGTGCAAATACGCGGTTTCCAAACCTAGGAACAATGAGTCTCCTCAAGCCCAAAGGACCACAGGAGGAAGCACGTAAAGCTGGTCTATTGTGGCATTATCGGGGTAATATCGGTGGTTTTTTCTGTTCTTTTGCAAAACGGAAGGTCTTCGAGACAACCCTGTACCGGTACGGGGCAGAGAGGAGTCGTGATATTCGAATTTGCCTTTGGTTTTGAGGGTGGAGTTTTGTCTTTTCAACGAAAAAGTCTCTCCTGCAGTGTACACGGAACTGTCGTCGCTGGAATCGTCGTTCATGATCGGAGGGAACCCCGCTTGATTGCTATTGGCTGCAAAAGCACTATATTGTTTGTTATACATGTTCAGCTTAGACATGCAAATTTCCCAACATTCACTCCACATATGCAGCTCTGGCTCCCTACATTGATCCTACTGATATACACTACATCACCTCATAACTCCAAAATAGTCGTAATCATCAATTAGCACAAACATTCTATTGTCGAAGATACAGCATTCCAAAGCCGCCCGCAAACCTGCATTACCCAAATGCAACATTCAAACAATACGATATCACTAGCTCATTCCCTGTCGCAAAATTCTTGAACAAATTCCCCAATATCTCGTCAGGACTAGGCGAAAAACTATTGTGTATGTAACAAAACACATTCAGATCGCCGTTCTTCAATCTCTTATTGAGAAACTTCACCAAAGAGGAAAAAGGCTGGTTGTCGGATATCTTAAACACCTTGGGCGTTATTTGCGATGTAGATCCAATTGCCTGGAACCTCACAAGTATCTTTTTTGGATTGCCAGTACTGCTCAGTTTCTCATTGATTATTCTAGCAAGAAGTTCCTGATTCTTCCTTGCATCAGCTTGTTCTATAGCCTCGTTTTCCTCTTCCTCTTCGATCGGATACTCGTTTTCGTAGTAGAACGACTTCGAAAGATTATCAAGAACAACCGAGTTAGCTGTAGAAAGCCGCTGTTTCTGTATCGTCGAATCCTTTATGACCTCCCTCTCCTCCTCTTCCGGTTCTTCCTCCTCTTCATCCTCCTCCTCGTCGCTGAAATTATGTGCCCCTGCTGCAAGTCTTTCTGCGTCGCCACCGCTGCTGCTGCTTCCTTGCGACACAATGCGCCGCAACTGTCTTGTCATTGTCTTTGTGCGCTGCGAGTTGAGAAGATTTTTGGAGTACACCACAGACTCGTTCTCCGAAGATGAGTCCGAGGAAGTACCCTCGTTTGATTCAGGCATTGTGCTTATCTTTGCGCGTCACCGATATGCACTCATGCATGGCCAATGACACAAAAGCGCAGACAGCTGTTTGCATCTGATTTTGCTGTTTGTATTTTTTCCTTTTTCAAATTTTCTTTCTTGATGAGCATGAAAATGAAAATAAGAATGAGCGCCTAACGGAGATGACCCCAAAGACGCACGGTTCAGCGTTTAGTCGAAAAAGCCGGTAAGCAACATACACTGATATGGCAAATAAACGAAGACCGAAGAAGTTCAAGGCGCCATACAGGCGGTATGGGCCCGGCGGTATGATTTCAACCCGGCTCCTGGCTAATGACTTCAAGAACGCTAACAGAGATAGGCACGATGACGACGAAGATCTGTTCTATACATACACATATGGAGAGACGCAGCCGGTGGCGCGTAAAGACTATTATGCGGAGAGTGATCCGGTAGACCCGGTAGCTCCTGCGGACACACAAGAAACTGAGATGCCGCTCCCCATCGAGATCATCGAGGAAATTTTGGAGTTCAGCTGTTATCCGGACGGCATACATTTGAACATTTTTCTAGTGTGCAAACTCTTCTACAAGTTGGCGCTTCGGCTTCTATACACAAAGCCAGTATTGAATCCCCGCAATTTCAACCGCTTTGTCGAGTCGATGACCACCCCCACACTCATCAGCACCTTGAACTACGAGGTAACCGCCGGGATCATGCAGCGTCTCACGCATGCAGCGCCCCTGCAGCATTTGCCTGCAACAAGCAGCTTGGCCATGAAACGCAACCTCAAGTACTCTAAAACCCCCCTTGTCAAGGTTCTAGACCTCTCCAACATCGTCCAGTCGGGGAAAAACTCAAACATCACAAAGATCCTCCGTCGCTGTGCTTTGTCGCTAGAGGAGATTGTTGCGCCACAGACAAACTTCGGCATCACGTCTTTGGGGATCTTGAAGTCCTGCTGCAATCTCACGCGGCTTGACTTGTCGCTTGTTTCCGAAACCGTCAATTTGATGGAACTTTTGAACGCGATCCGGCTTTTCAACAAACTTACGGTTTTAAAGTTTCCAAGGTCTTCTATCAACTGCAGCCTTCCAGATGCGCTGGTGTCCGATGAGGTAGCAGGTCACGAGGCCAGTTTCCATTGGCCCCCTAAATTGCAGGAGCTCAAGCTCAGCGGCGGGATCACTAACGAGTTCTTGATGCAGCTTGATTTTCCGGAGTCCGTCACGTGCATCGAGTTCCAGCATTGCCCATTGATCAATGACTACTCCATATGCTACTTTTTGGGCAAATATGGAGCAAGACTACGTAATCTCTCCATAATCTACCCTATGCCCAAACTAGAAGCGGACTCTCTTGATAGGGTTTTTGAATTGTGCCCCCGGCTTAGAAAGCTTGAGATTTTTGTGGACTATATCTCCGAATGGTGTTTTCATGAGACCAATCTTCCCTGGATCATAAATGCAAAGTATGTGCCCGATTTCAGGTTCAATGCGTACAGAGATAGCTACATAGGCGAGCTGCTGTTGCTGCTGCGGCCCCAGCATGAGCTGGGATACTTTTTCGAGGACGTTGAGGACAGAGAGGACGTCTTTGTCTCGACTACAGCCAATTATTTTGATGAATATGACGACCAGGAGGACATTTCTGCTACTACACCCAAAATACCGCACTTGGAGTCACTTAGGCCGCTTGAGGAAATCTATTTGGGGTCCTCAGGCACCTTAGGCCAGGCCAATAAGATTCATACAGACGACTTGCTTATTTGCTTGGCGGAGAAACGCTTACCTAAGTTGAAGACCGTCAAGTTTTCCACAAGACTTGGCTGGAACATGGCCCCGAAAGCCTTGGAACAGTTTATTGATGTTTTCGATAGCATGAACAATGGAAGCGTTTATATGTTTCCATGACACATTTTTTGGAGTATTCTTTGCTTGCAGACTCGCCTTTCATGATCTGCTTCAGCTGCTTTTATGCTTTGGTATGCTGGCTGGACTAATCTGTACAGCATTTACATATTTGCACTATTGTTTGAACTAGCTATGTTGATTTTACTACTTGGTACATTCTGTTGGCATTTTTCTTGTACTTATATTATGTTTATCTAATTGAGGTTAATTCACGTTTGGTGATTTCCTTTATGTATTGAAGCAATTGTACTGGAGTTCCGTAGCACCGCTTCGTTCTTGTCTGTCTGATTTAAATATTTTTTTTTCTATGGCGATAATAATCATTATTATAAGCATGCTCGATATTTCAAAATCAAGGTGTGATTCCGTGTTAAGCCTCTGTCAATAATAAAAAAAAAAAACTTTGGTCAAACTAGAGCAAGATTCTATATCCATATCAGCTTCTTATACTTCTGTCAACTCACTGAACTCATTTATATACAGCTGCGAAAGACAGCGAAAGTCAAAGAACATCAGCACCGCGGTGACATCCTTTCAAAACCTCCTTATCGCCTGATCATGCAAAAACTACTAAACACCACACATTATGTGGAAATGTCTTGACATACTCTGGCAGCTGCCATAGTATGAAACAGTATTAACCAAGTACTCCTATAATCTCATTAAATCTATGTAAAACACCTCTACCGAATATATAAGCAATATGACCACACAAAGACGCAAACCAGAAAAAAAACGCTAGCAACTAAAAAATATTACCAGTCTCACGAGTCTGGACACTTGTCGAGACATCAACAGCAAAATACATTGCGTTAATCTATATATCACGAGTCCGGATAATTCTTCAAATCAAGCGTAAGCGTCTTGGAGCTGTTCTCCACCTGTTCACGGAATATGCCCACAACTGCATCAGACTTCTCAAAAAGCGTACTTTTCAAACTGATCACTATGAACTGGAAGTTAGGACCAGAGTTCTTGGTGATATAGTTCGCAATTCTCTGGACATTTGCATTGTCCAAAGCCGCGTCAACCTCATCCAAAACAAAGAAAGGCGATGGGTGGAACGAATGTATAGCAAACAAAAGAGCCAAAGCTGCGATCGTCTTTTCCCCTCCCGATAAGAGATCCATATCTCTGAACCGTTTCATCGGAGGCATAGCATGATACTTGATACCTGCGTTGTATGGTTCATCTTCGTCTTCTAGAGTCAAATAGGCAGAACCTCCAAGAGGAGATGCACCTGATTTCGTAAGATCTTTATAGGTGGCATCAATAGCACCCGCAATGAAATTGAAGGCCTTCATAAACTTGTTGTATCTCTGTTCTTTGACGTCATTGAATTTCTCGATTAAGGCTAGTTCACGTTCACGTGTTTTGGAGTGTGCCTCATCAACCTCTTTCAACCGATTTTCAATCTCCCTCAATCTCTCCACAGCCTTGATGTTTGGAGAAAGAGTCTCGAGTTCATTTGCAACATTTTTTATCTTTTCTTTGAACTCTTTAGCGATTGCTTCTGACCCAGGAGAGTCCTTCAATCTTCTAGGCAATTTGGAATAGTCCACCACAAGGTCCTCAACGATTTCTATCAAGTTGTCAGGATTCTCGCCTACTGGAATAAGATCCAAAGAGCCTTCTAAGAATGGGATCTTGATGCCCTCGATTTTGCATGTTCTGAAGATGCCAACCTTAGCCATGATCTCTTTCTCAATGTCTTCCTCGATGTTTGAGCATTTCTTGAACAATTGTTCGAACTCAGCGCTTCGTTCTGATAAGGCACCCTCGACTTCTTTTATATGAGCAAGGCGGGGCTCTAGATCTGCTTTCGAGCTTTCAAGAGACTCACTGGCTACCTCGATTTCACTCTCCAAGTAGTCAATCTCTGCTTGTAGCTTCTCTTGCTTGGCGCTAATTTCTGCCAATGAGACCTGATATGAATCCCTCTCTCCTGAGATTCTTTCGAGTCGATCCTTCGACTGTTCGTAGCGTTCCGTTTCAAACTCGATTTTATTTTCGAGAGTAGATATCTGCCGCACAAATTTGGACTTTTCCTGGTTGATAGCTCTGTCTAACTCTCCGTGTATTCTTTCGTACTCAGCAATGTCTTGGTTAGGAATATCATATTTGACCACAAAGTCAGAATATATCTGGTCTTGGAGATTCTTGATATCTTGCTTGATCTTCTCGTTACTTGCGACAATAGAAGCAATTTCGGACTGTTTTGCTGCAATCGAGCCGTCTAGTTCCTCTAACTTCTCTTTCTTGAAGTCAATCTCGGTTTTGGCATCTTGTATGTTTCTCTTGATTTCCTTCTCGCTGGTTTCGTAAAGCGGTAAAAGGTTTTCAAGCTCAACAATTTCATTCAACAACTGTTTCTCCATGATGTCATTGGGCTTTTCCTTTTGAACTTTGCTAAGCTTAGCCATCAAATCGTCCTTTTGTTTAGCCAAACGAGACAACTGTGATTTGTCCCAGTTTCTACCAGATTCACCACCGGAAGTTGAAACACCTCCTGTCATCAACCCTGACTTATGAATCAAGGAACCGTCAAGAGTAACAACTTTAACATCAATATTTTTAGTCCAACGGATCATTTTTGCTGTGGCTATGTCATCACAGACAATTGAATCGCCACATGCATACTGCATGGCTCTTTCAAGCGACTGGTCATACTCGACAACATCTAGAACGAGTTTTGCGTTAGGGTGAATATGTCTGAAAGAAGAATTTGGAGGTGACGAATCAACCGAATCCAATGGAATGAAAGATGCAACACCTGATCTCTGCTCTTTGAGATAATCAATACACTTTGTTGCAACCGTGATATTGTCCACAACTATTGCATCGAAGTTTCTACCTAGTATTGTCGACAAGGCAACCTCGTATTTCTTCTGTTTGGGCTTGCACAAGTCACATACGAGACCCTTAACTCCCGGGAATATTCTCTTTAGTGCAAGAACGTTTTCGCGTAATTTCCGTTCCCGGTTCGTTTCTCTTTGAGACGCATCAAGATCGTCTAATTTGATCAAGAGCTGCTTGATTTGAGTGTTGATTTCAAACTCCTCTGCCAAGAGCTTCTCCTTTTTGGTTCGAAGAGCATTTACCTTCCGTTTTTTCTCAACAATCTCAGCCTTGGTAGATTCTTTTTGAGCCTCGTTATCGGACAATTTGGCCTTAAAGCCAGCCAAACTATCTTTGAGCTCCAGCACCCGGTCTTTTATATTGCTTCTCTGTTTTTTCAAGGACTCAAGCTGAACCTTCAAGGTTGCCTCGTTGTCATTTGCTTCAGCTAGTTGACCCTCAAGCTCGGCCCCACCTTTACTCAAAAACAGCTCTCTCAATTCTATATATTCCTTCGCGGCTTCTGGCGGTAGCGTCACGTCAGCTAGCTTGCTTGAGTTCTCCTTTTCAAAAGCTTTTAATGCTTTATCAAGGGTGGTCTTCTGGCTGGTCAAATCTTCGAGTATGGATTCTTGTCTTTTGATAGCAAGTTCTAACTCTTTCAAGTTACGATCACACTCGGCGATCTTCTTGCTGGTAAACTCTTTCTCAGCAATTATCGGCATGATTTCTTTTGTTTTGACCGTTTTCAAATGCTGTTTGTCGCTAATGATTTTCTGCTGCTTGACCAAATCTGCGGATTCTTTGGCGTATTTGGCCTTGTTTTTAATGAGCTTTTTCTCCTCTGACTTCATGGTCTGCTCTATCAGTTTCAATTGGCTGTTTTTTTGCTCCAACTTATCGATAAGGGCATTCTTTGTGGTCTCGAAATTATATAACTGCCATATATTGTAACTGCGAATCAAGTTTTTCTGTTCCTGCAACTTTTTGTCAAAGTTTTCAGACTCCTGCTTCTGCTCCTTGTATTGTTTCAATTCACCGTTGAGGATTCTCTTCTTTTGGAAAAAAGCATTGGTATCTTCGTGAGCTGACTCTTGTTCTTCTTTCAATTTGTCGTATTCAGTTTTATGCTCGATTGACCCCGATATCGTCTCTATCATATTTGAAAGATCCTGTGGAGACTGAGAGGCAATTTGCTCCACATCTCCTTGAAACACCAAGAAATTTCTTGCCTTGATGAGAATGTTTTCGTTTTTGAGGACCAGCGAGTATTCGCTGGCAGGCACAATTTTCTCATTGATCCGGTATTCGCTTCCCCCGGTCGAGGTTATTGTTCTCTTCAATTTTAAGATATCACCGTTGCTTTTTTCGTATATTGCCAATACGTATGCGGTATTGGGATCATCGTTCTCTTTATCACCAAAGTCGGACATGATATCGCTGATATCATCCTCATCGTCGCCGTTATTTTCACGCGCACTTTTGCTGAGAATACGACCACGGTAGATCAAGTCCTTCAAGTTGGCAGATCGCAAATGACTGCTTCTGACCCCGAGAACGAACGATATGGCGTCCATCATGTTAGATTTTCCAGCACCATTAGGCCCGATGATGCTGGTGAAATTCGAGTCTCCGAACCCGATCGACGCGGTTCCTTTATAGGACTTGAAGTTCTGCAATTCGAGTCCGATTAGCCTCCCCATTTCGGTGTAATGTTTGCTGTTGATGCGCTGATAGACCCACTAATCACATCCGATGAGATAAAGATATATACTTCCTTGAATTTGTTCTTGCAAAAATCAACAGAAAAAAAATAAGGTAAAAAAAATGAAAAAAAAAATAACTTCGCGTTACGCGTCGCTTTTTCATGCTTCATGAATGGTAAACTTTGACACTCAGAGTTGGAATCTACATCCACATTTAGCTACGGATGCCGAGAGAACTAGTAAAAGACTTATGTAGAGAAGCCGTTTTATTGAACCTGAAGCAAAGAATTCAACAAAAAATTTATGTATACAACTGATAAGAATGCAAAACAGTGGAGAGCACCATAGGGCACACGGAGACCTTGATATTAAATGGAACCAAACAAGCCAACGTCTGCAATTATGATAAAAGGCGGATGGTCAAAAAGATAGTAAACAGAAGAATGCGGCAGAAGACGAAAATGTGTAGGGGCAAACAGTAAGGACCATTTTGTAAGGTGAACTATGAAAACGATGAGGCACTATTGTACAAAATGCTACACTGATATCTTATCTAGCTCTTCATCAACCAACTTCTTTAAACTATTCGAACAGTTTACCAACTTCAGTTTCGTCACGAGATCAATGGCATCGCTGTCAAGATTGGTGTACAACTCTGCAATTTGCTGCTCGGTTAACACATATGTTGAGGACAAACCATTACCCGAAATGAACCGTTCTTTTTGAAATGTATCTATCGTTTCTTGGTCCATAGGAAACATCGAGTCCAGTATTCTCATAAGATGGGTTATGTCGATGAAATCGCTGACTGTTTCATTGTAGATTTTGTCCAAACGGTCCTTTCTTCGTGCGTTACTTGATACGTCATCTTGATAGTTATCGTTTAAAAGCTGTGACTGTTCGTTGTGAGCATCGTGAAATTCGTTGTCCTCGAAGAGCTTCTGACACGTCGAAAAGCAAACACCCATTATATGACAAGATCCTATTGTAGATATGCAGCTTACTTAGTTCATTTGCGCGCTCTTTTGCTACTAAGTGTTTGGCTTTGATCATCGATCGTTGAGGGCTTTATTGTTAATCCTTTTTTTTTTGTTCTTTTTTTTCTCCTCTTGTGTTCATCTCTCTTCGCTTGTGAAAATCCGTTTGGTTATGTGCACTGCTGTTTCAACGGGCATCAATAAGCGAAGTGACAATATCACAGTAAATAATTTCAGTATGTAGTGACAAGAGTTCTTGCGGCATGAGCTATGAATATTGAGGTGGTAAAAGACTGCAGACAGTTGCTGGTTCGAAAACTCAAGTAGACGGCTTATTCCTTTCTATTGGTGAATTTTGACTTAGGAGGCCGAGCACTGAAACATGGCTCGTCTCCCTTTCCAAAAGGATGCAGAGATAAAGACAGCACTGATATCCCGGATTTAATGGAAGAACGTGGGCATACATAAAAGCCACTATTATTAACATCTGTGCATCTTGCGCTATTCTATTTTAGTCCGTACACCGTTATTTCCATTTTGATAACTTTACATGGAGATAAATTATCAAAGAGCCGCGGAATATGCCACGAGAGTTACTACACAGTGTCCCACTACGAAAGCTTTCATTCCGACAACAAACTGTAACCTAAAGTAACGAGCCCACACCATGTATAAGTATACTGTCTTTCAACAGAGACAAACCTCATATGAACGCAAGGCTAGTTTATGTCCACGGATTAATTTCAATTCTGGGGTCCGTTTTCCATCAAGTGCGTATTGTGAAGAAATTCCGAAACCAAAACCTTAGCAGCCCTGAAAACGAAGGCGGAACTGGAAACAACCCATTCCGTACACTGGTTAAGCTGAATGTATCAGTGTGTGTAAATTACAGATACATAAAACTCTCTTCTGGAGAGCATTATTATTGCATAATTCTCCGAAGTGTCATTTGAACAATGACTTCATAGACGGAGCCTACTTAAAACACTCGGATTAACACCACACCCTTTGTGATCTTCTGTACTTATAAAACATCACACCTCTCTTTATGCTCTTCGGTTTACGTGATGAACACTGTAAATCGCAAATCCGATACAAAAAGGTCGTGGCTCTACACAAAGATAGTGTGGGAATCTAGCAATACCCCATTTTCCCCGACCGAGTCAAACAGCGTCGGAAAAACTTGTGTTTTTTGATGCGATTAATTGGCTTCCCCTTTTGATTGCTGACAGTAGTTCCTGCAACAGCAACAGTTGTACCCTGGCACATTCTAGCGTTTCAGTGTTCACTAAACATAGCGTAACCCATCTTATTACCTCAATAGCCTGTTTTTGTGAGAAATTGCCTACGTAATAGCTTCACCTACGTAATAATATCAAACCTAGAAAACATCACCAGAAGGCGGTACTGACGAAAAAAAGGTTATTTTAGCAACGGAATCTCCAGATTGTTCGAGTTACTCCGCATTAATTTGCTTTTCAGGCTGGAGGAAAAAATCGGGGGTGGTGAGATTTACCTTTTGGGCCAATGGTCACATTTTTATATACAGTTTCTCGCAGAGTTTCTTTCTGGAGGTATATAAAGCAGCGATTTTCCCCGAGTGTTGCGATTCTTGTTCTCGTGGTTCTTTTTGTCTTCTATAGTGCATCCGCAAATATTATTTTCAGCCTACTCTTAGATTGTATATTGACATCATCTCGTGCATGAATAACACTGTTGCTATATTCTTCACAATTTCAAATTATTTTTAAATCATTAACTTCCACCAATCACAATGTCCGATGATCCTATTGACCCAGAGAAGAGAAAGGTTATTGACAGAATCATCAACCTTTTCGAGCTCGAAGACGAGAAGATCCGGGAAGGGGTGACCTACTTCATCGAGCAGATGAAGGAAGGTCTTTGTCACGACAGTTCTGCCCATTCATATATGCCAATGATCCCCAGCTTTATCACCTATATTCCAGACGGCTCTGAGACTGGATTCAGTTTGGCCGGTGACTTGGGTGGTACCAATTTCAGAATCTGCTCTGTTGATTTGCACGGTGACCACTCGTTCGATATCGAACAGTACAAAACGAAAGTCGACAAGACCTATATGATTGGTACTTCCGAGGAGCTTTTCAGTTTCTTGGCCAAACAGATTAGATATTTCTTGAATCTACATCACAAAGAGCATTTGAACAGATTCAAGACTGACCATGCCGAAAAGATCAAAATGAGTTTCACCTTCAGTTTCCCATTGAACCAAACAGGCCTTGCCGAAGGTACTTTGATCAGATGGACTAAAGGATTTGATATCGAAGACGCCATTGGCAAGGATATCACCCAGTTATTCCAGGCGG
The DNA here is from genome assembly GCA_030564765.1 of Saccharomycopsis sp. NRRL Y-5750. NCBI lineage: Eukaryota > Fungi > Ascomycota > Saccharomycetes > Ascoideales > Saccharomycopsidaceae > Saccharomycopsis > Saccharomycopsis sp. NRRL Y-5750. The sequence goes on along the minus strand of JAKTZD010000016.1, from coordinate 14,019 downwards.
AAATCGACAAGTTGAACCTTCCTGTTCAGCTTGTGGCTATCACTAACGATACCGTGGGAACATTGTTGGCAAATGCTTACTCCTCGTTATCTGGAAATAAAACCGTTTTAGGCTCTATCTTTGGTACCGGTACTAATGGTGCATATCCGGAAAAACTCGATAACATCAAGAAACTTGATCCAAAGGTTGTTGCTGACCTCAAGGCTCATGGTGTCGACGACATGATAATCAACACCGAATGGGGCTCGTTTGATAACGACTTGAAGTATCTTCCAAACACCCATTTTGATGACTTGGTTGACTCAGAGACTACTAATGTCGGGGTGCATTTGTTTGAAAAGAGAATTTCCGGGATGTTTTTGGGTGAGCTTGTCAGATTGATCATTCTTGACTTCCATCGTCGTAAGTTGATCTTGCCTGAATACGAGCAATGGAACACCACCTTGAAAAGCATCCCATCCTCTGGTAATTTGGTCAACTTGACCAACTTGCCAAGAAGACCAAATACTAAAAGATTGCCTCATAGACTTTTGACCGAGTTTTCTTTGCCAACCGAGGTTTTGAGTAAAATCAAGATCGATGATACCAAAGATTTGAAGGTCACAGAATTGCTCTTACTGGAGTCTCTTTACTTGAAAACCTCCTATGAAGACAGATACGTCATCAAACAGGTTGCAGATGCGGTTTGCAACCGGTCCGCCTACTTGGCTTCTGTTGCTATTGCCGGAATTGTCTTGAAGACCGGTAGATTAGGTATCACTTTGGCCGATGATGGTTCCGGAAAGGTGGTACCTACCAGATTCCACGATGAAGCAGTGGAAGTTGGAGTTGACGGTTCTTTGATTGAGTTCTATCCTGGTTACAAAGAGAAGATCTACGAGGGATTGAAGAAGTCGCAATTGGGGGAGAAATATTACAATAAGGTCAAGATCGTGATCGCCAAGGATGGTAGTGGAGCAGGCGCAGCCCTTTGCACACACTCTCACCTTGCTTGAGATTCTTCTAACTGCTTTGAATCGTTTACGTACTTAATTTTTGATGCTTTGTACGTATGCTTATATATCATGTTGAATTAATGAATGGATATGTCTATAGATTGTGTTTTATTATGATGACTAGTTGATGAGCGAACTGTTTTGAAGTTTTTTCCAACGATAATAAGCTGTCTACACGCTTGAAGCTTTATGGAGCTAGAAAAGAATATGAAAGTTGGAGAATGATCTATTATGCATATTGGAGATAAGTCAGCTGAAATACAGACTCGGACCTTGTCAAACAAGAACAACAGTATTGCCTCAAACTTCCAACTGGCGTACTATTGAAGGCTGTGTCCAAGTCTTCTTTGTCTGCTCAAACATGTATATTCATTTGTTTACATATCTTCATCTCTAATGAGATTGCCCATCTTCCATCAATGGCTTTTCACAAAACCGCACTCTCTACGCCCCTCTCTCTCAAATACGTGACTCAATTTCCTACTGAACACACTCCTGCCAGAAAGCATATTGCTGTCAACAAAGCCCTTTTTTGCCAACAATTATTATCTGTATACACCTCTGCCTTCCCATGTTGGAGCAAACAACATAATATTCTCTTTCATCTGCCAAAGCTCTTAAAAAAAAAGCACTTTTTATTTACATTTCCGCCCAATAGGGAAATTTCTACACAAATATAAAAAAAAATAAACAACACTGTTGAAGCCAAAACAAACTAAGAAATCGTTGATCCAAAAGAGCCACACACATGTATATATAAGCAGCAAGATCCACAGCTGATAAACATTGAGTAGGGAAACTACCATCCACCGGCACCAATAACCTCAATATCGAACAATATCACTGTTATATCACGAACTGTGCAAATAGTGTACCCTACAAAAACCTCTTCAGCTCAAAGATCAATACATAAAACAAACATGAGTGACTCAGGCTTCAACTCCAAAAAACGTCCACCTACAACTCCCTTAACACCTTCTTTGATTAGACAGAACATATTGAAGAAGAACAAGTTCAAAGAGAATGAATTGACTAAGAAAAACTTGCGCAATATCTTGCTTTTGAACAGTCTCAAAAATACTGATGATGATGACCATAGCGAGGCTCTGGATATGCTGCACAGACTTCTGCTCAAAAAGAACAATCTTCTCGGAACTAAGGAGAATGCCATTGTTATTAACAGTGATACAGAGACAGAACCAAGTACTGAGAGCTACGAGGAAGCCAAAGAAGAAGAAGAAGCAGACGAGGTATCGGTTTCAAACAACCTGTCGTTCATGGACAAACTTTCTGGGAAACCCAACACAGTTACTGTTACCCCTCTGAGATTGTTTCTCAGAGAAACCAATACAAACAATAACAGCAGTCTTACGATACCCTACAATGACAGCAAAGACAATCGTTCATCCTTATCGATAGCTTCCGAAACCTCCTCAGTCGGAAACTTCAGAAACAATTTCAGAGAGGCTATGGATGATCTAAAGCAGTCGATGAAAATATCAAAGACCATTACCAACGAAAATAATGCACTCAAAAGCGATACCAGTCTGCTTGCAGCCTCAGATAAGTCCACAAGCTTTGAGGACTCGTCGTATATTCCCAATTACAGCAGAAATAGTGGGTCTTTTGGGAACATATCCACATCAAGTATACGGACCGATAAAAGCAGAATTTTGCGGAAAAATAGTAACATTACTTCGTTATCGTCGTCATCTTCCATCTCCCGCGACCATCTCAACCAGGAACATGATGCAGATATATCGAAAAGCTTCACCATACACAATTCATCGGATTTAGACTTTGACTCGTTTAGTCTTGGAAATATCTCAAAAGACTTGGACTTTCAGCTATTCAAAAATTCTATGGAGTTGGAAATGATCTTGAAAGACAAAAAGATTCAGGAAAACAACCAGTTAGTGAGCTTCATGAGCTTGGAAAGATTATTTGAAAAGGAGTCGTCTTAGTTGGATATTATTCTTGTTACTTTCTGTATAATTGTTTATGTGTTTGTGGGTTAATTCATGGTTCTGTTGCTTTTAGTACGTATACCTGTTTGTATCTTTATATTACGTGCTGTGTGTAATCATGTGTGTCCGGCAGGTTCCAAAATCCGGAGAGATCACGTGATTATGAATCATAAATTTGTCTACATATTGGACGAGACAGAGATCCTGGATATAAACCAGTGATTAGAATTGTAGGCTATAAAAACATAGCTCAACACACAAAATACGAATATCCATTACATATAAACAAAACTAAAAACACTATACTATTCACACACCATCCAATAATGAGAGTTTTTATCACTGGAGGTTCTGGCTTTGTGGGTTCTGAAATCGTTAAAACATTGCATGCAAGAAACCATGAAATTGTCGCATTAGCAAGATCAGACTCGTCAGCAGCGAAACTCAAGGAACTAGGGGCATCAGAGATAATAAGGGGTGATTTGGGGGACCTAGAGCTATTGAAAGCAGGTGCTTCACTGACTGATGCGGTCATTCATTGTGCGTTCATCCATGATTTCGATAATTATGGAAGATCATGCGATATTGACCAACAAGCTATCAAGGCCATTGGGAATGCAATTAGGGGCACCGGAAAGGTATTTGTTGTGACATCTGTGCTCCAGGCATCCAAAAACCATGAAGTCATCAAAGAAACCACCCCAATTGCTGAAAACACGGGCGGATTCAGCAAGAGATTCGACTCTGCTAGATTAGCATTGACATATGCAGATCACGGTGTCAAAATAATTGTTGTACGATTACCTCCATGCGTTCACTCTGAAAATGATACTTATCAATTTGTCCCTATGATTGGTAAGGCAGCCCTTAAAGCCGGATATGCAGGTTATGTTGATAATGGAGACAATGAATGGACTTCTATTCATTGTTCAGATGCAGCAAATTTGTATGCTGATATTGTTGAGAAGTCGGATAAACTTGAAGATAAAAACTTTCGTTTTGTCGCTAATGGCATCAGTGACCATGGATCAAAGATCAAGCAAGTGACGGAGGCGATAGGAAAAAGATTGAACATTGCAGTGAAGTCCATTTCTCAGAAAGAAGCAGACTCGATGTACGGATTTCTTGGTGCATCGTGGTCTACTGATTACCGCGGGTCTAATGAGCTAACAAAGAAGACCTTTGGGTGGGAGCCAAAAGCGATTGGGCTTCTTACTGATATTGAACAAAATTACTTCAAGGATTTGTTGAGTGGTTCATGATAATAGAATGTTGGATGTTACAATTGTAAATGCTGCTAGACAGATACTTTGTAAGCTAATCAGCTGAAACTTCTCAGGCAGATATTTTTAGAAACTACCTGGCATTATTAGCCGGTTTCGTTTATTGGAACATAAATGTGCAGCCAAACTCTACTCAACAGAACAATTCAATTAGCAATACGACTTTAATGCTTTGAAGCAATCACTATGGAAGATGACTATATGCAGTACTCTATAAGTTGAAATGTTGTTTACCCTTGGGACAACCAGAGGCAAAATTTGCCAGATCTTTGCAACTCAAAACCCTTCTAATAACCCTCTAGAGTTCCTCCAATGACCTTATTATCTCCTCCATTCTCTCAGCCCCTGTACGTGCATCGATCCGCTTATCCTCATCGTAATTCATCATAGCGTCAAAAATGTCTTTCTTGAAAACGCTATACTTTGCGGCTGCCAATCGCGGCAAAATCGTATCCGTGTCAGTCCGAGGCCATTTAACAAACACCCCAGCCTGGAAGTACTTTATCTCTCGCGTGCGGGGCCAGCTATTCTCGTCCGGAGTCCCAAAAGTTTTGAATAATGTGCCTAGCAACGCGATGTCGTTGAAGTTTCCCGACTTGTGTAAAAACGGCAAACAGTCTTTTGAGAACATCATTGTGAGAATGATCCCCAAAGACCATATATCAAGCTTTTCTGTGTAGTCAGTTATGCCCAAAATCACCTCAGGTGGCTTATATATGCCCGTTCCTATCTGTATCTGCTTTTCTTCCTCGGTCTCTCTGAAGCGTTTGAAATCATAAGCTTCAGCAAGTTTCAAAGCTTCAGCGCTTTTGATGGAGGGGGTACTGACGTAGGATATTCCGAAGTCAGTGATAACCGGACTTGGATCGTCTTTGCCGTCGCTGTCCACGTGCTGGAGGAGGATATTCTCTGGTTTGATGTCCCGGTGGATTATTCCGTTACGATGCAAGAAATCAAGGCCCTGGAACAACTTGTGGATGATTTTGAATGCATCTAGCGGTGCAAGCTTGTTGACCCGTGAGTATGCTTTGCTGGGGGAGGCATTTTCATCCACCAGGCCATTTTCCAGGGTGTGTGAAACTGTGTTGAAGGACTCGTCGTTTTGGAAATAGTCGTCAATAGGATCAAGAACATCGTGAGAAGCCCCGCGTTCGCTTGCAGTCAAAAGCGCATTGAAGTTGGTCTTCATACGCGAGTGGCTTTTGATGAAATCAATGAGGGTGTAGTTGTAGTAAGGAAACACCAAAATCATGTCGTCGTAGCGTTGGTATCTGTCCAAGAGGTCGATCACTAAATGGCTGTTCTTTGCAGCGTCTGAAGTGCTGCCTAGAGTTTTGATTTTGCCAATGTAGGAGAGAATGTTGATCTCCTGTTTCAAGGAGTGCGGCTCGGTCTCTCCATTGTCCACGTCAACGATTTTCAACGCAAAGAGCTTGTTATTAGGGCCCTCTGCCTTGTAGATGGATGTGAATCTTCCAGCCGCGACGAATGTTCGCTTGGTGTAAAGAGCGTCTTTTTCCATTATTATCTGTCTTCTTCAGTATTGTATGTTTATTTTGAGAAGATTGGCCTCTTTCGTCACTCTTTACATAAGAAGGCAGATGTCATGCACATGTGGTGTCATCTCTGGCAGTCCAACTCTCACCACATCAAATCAAGCCTTTTGCGGTTACAAGCCCCGCCCCGACAATTCATGAAAAAATTTCGGCCAAAAATCCCAACTGAAAAACTTTCACACAGTCTCAGCCGATAGTCAGCAGCTGACGTCAACCCCTAGTTGCAATAGAACGGCAATAGACACATATCGGAGGAGCAGAAACGTCCACAAGAAGCGGGACTCGACATAGGACTCATCACAGGACCCCTTACGTATCTTTTCAGGACATAAACGATCCCTCCAAGTGGCCCCACAATGATCAGCGCCCTTAGAAACATCAAACACGTTGGAGGCACGTCCTCGCGCACAATCGCCTCCAGATTGTACTCCACAGCATCCACAGACCAGCTTGTGACGTTCAAGACCCAGAATTTGGCCAAAGTGATAAGCCTCAACAGACCTAAGAAGCTCAACTCCTTGAGCACCCTGATGGTGGACGAAATCACCCCACGTTTGGTGGAGTATGCCAAAAGCAACCTCACCAACGTGGTCGTCATCACCTCCACGTCTCCAAAGGCCCTCTGTGCGGGCGGCGACGTGGCCCAGGCTGCCAAAGACGTCCAGAACAACCAGCCTGAGGCTGCAGTCGAGTTCTTCTACAAGGAGTACTCGATGAACTATCTTTTGTCGATCTACGGCAAGCCTGTCGTCAGCTACATGAACGGCATCACCATGGGAGGCGGCGTGGGCCTTTCTGTGCACCTGCCCTTCCGCGTAGCCACGGAAACAACCCGTTTGGCCATGCCGGAGATGGACATTGGCTTTTTCCCAGACGTGGGCACCAGTTTTTTTCTTCCCCGCATGGACGGCCAGTTGGGGAAGTTTTTGGCCTTGACGGGCGAGCAGTTGCACGGCGTAGACAACCTTATAGCCGGGTTTGCCACCCACTACGTGCCTAGCCTTCGTTTGGACGAATTGACCAAACGGTTGGGCGACTTGAAGGTCCCAAAGAACGAGCTTCTCAACGAGTTTTCCGAGGCGGATTTCAAGGACATCACCGCAGTGTCCGAGGGCGTCAAGGAGTTCTACGCCATTGTAAACAGTGCCATTGAGGAGTTCACCGACCCTATTCCGGGCGACCACCAGTTCAAGTTCTCTAACGAACAGAGAAACTACATTGACAAGGCCTTCAAGCACGACACCATTGAGGAGATCCTCAAGGGGTTGTCGGAGGACGCCGCAAGCCATTCGGACGTCGAAATCAGAAAGTTTGCGGGCTCTGTCTTGGAGAACCTCAACCGCAAGTCGCCTATCTCGTTGAAAATCGCCACGGAGCTTTTGAAAATCGGCAGCAAGCTGAACAACAGGGCTGCAATCACCCAGGAGATGATTCTTGCCCAGAACATGATGCTCCACCCCGATCTCAACGATTTTGTCGAGGGGGTGTCCAAGAAGTTGATCACAAAGACCAACGATCCACACTGGAAGCACGCCAGCGTCTCCGAGATCCCTATACAGGACATCCAGGCGCTTTTCTTCCCTAAAAGAGACCTTCTCTACACCAAGTTGCAGGACTTTGGGTTCTCCAAGGAGGCCAACGACTTCAGAGAGTACCCACACAACATGGGCTTGCCTACAGAGAAAGAGGTCAAGGACTACATCACCGGAAACGACGGATCCAATAGAGACTACGCTCCTACAAGACACGAGGTGGTGAGCAGATTCACCGATGCATACCACAACAAGGTGGGCGTGAAGTGGAAGATAGACAATATTTTGGACCGCAAGACCACCCAGCACGAGTTTGACTCGCAATATATCAACTGGGCGGAGTAGTTAGCGAATAGATGTGTAAATAATGTGGTAGTTAGCTGAGTCTGTAAAAACTAATGATAGTCGAAGATTGCCTTTATTGCTGACTGTAGGAGATTGCCTTTATTGCTGACTGTAGGAGATTAGCGAATGGGTGTGTAAATAATTGGTAGCTGAGTCTGTAGAAACTAATAATAGTTGAAGAGTACCTATATCGCTGCACTGTAGAGATTGTGTACTGCCAGACATTCATCCAAAGAGCTGGGTAGTTGGTAGATGGTGATTATGATATATCATGATGGGGTGTACCTGACAGAACTAATTCAAGGGGTAGTGGTGATTGTATCCTGAAAAGTGCGATGTCGCTGAAGAAAGGCTCTTTTCGAGTATATTACTACAGCAATTGCGCGATTCTACGGTAATGGCCGTGATGAGCACTTTCACACTACTATTAAATAGTAGCTTATGTACATCTGTATTTTGCTGTGGTGGTATCATGTTGTTCCAAATTTTCTGTCCAAATATCTACTGCATCATCATTCACATTGAGCTAAGCTGTCCACATAAGTTGTACTTGAGAGGTTACAATAATAGCCGCGATAGCACTTTTACAATGACATCATATAGATATATCAAATAGTTACATCAACTTCACTTGGTATGTAGTTTGCTGCGGTCGCGTAGTCCCAAGTCATCAGTCATTCACAATCCTCCAATACAAACACCAATCTACAACAAATCTTCAATAGGAACATATATCAGCACTTCATTGTTAAAAACTAGCTAGCAACTTCAATAATCAGTCTCCTTAGTTGATTCCCAACAACTCGACATCAAAGATCAAGGTGGCATTAGGAGGAATCAAGTTAGGGTATCCTCTTTCACCGTAAGCCAAGCTTCCTGGAATGGTGAGCTTGGCCTTTTCACCCAAAGACAATTGAGGAATCCCTTGGTCCCAACCAGCAATGACTTGGCCAACACCAATTATAGTTTGGAAAGGTCTTCCACGTTTGATCGAGGAGTCGAATTCTTTGCCGTTGGTCAAAAATCCGCTATAGTGGATAGTAACAGAGTCACCCTTCTTTGGGAAGGTCTTTCCATCACCTGCTAGACGTTAGTATTTGAGCTGAAGGTTTTTTTGCCTCCATTAGGGGGGCGCAAACTTATTTGTAGATCTATATGCCTCGGGGAAGTACTTACCTGGAGAGATTCTTTCGATTTGGACAGACATGTTTGCGTAAATTTCAGTAAAAAAGGTGGATCTTAGTTCAGTAAGTGTTCTGATTGCTTTATGATACTCAATTCAACTTGTACTTCGGGAACGTTCAAAAATAGAGGAAAGAGAAGGTTATATATGGCTTGTTCTCGGTTTTTCATTTTATTTTTTTTCTTTGTGTGTTTCATTATGCTTCTTCGAGTTTCTCCTCGTTTTTCTCCGAAAACGCGATTTTTGTTGGCCGCATAGGAGCCCGGTAATTGATGACGTTTACAGCCCCATGATTGCGGAAGGACCCGTGGGGGTGGTCCGGGTTCTCCACATTATGACGAACCTTTGGGACATTGAGCTAGGGTGCTCAAGCGGAGTACAATGGGACGCCCTTGAATAGAAACGTGTTTATGAGTACCTTAAGTAGGGTTGAGGGGAAATGACATAACTCTACACGTTAAGCACATTCCAATGCATTCACACACTTTCCAGGAAGTCTCTATATGGACAATGAACATTCCAGTGAGGTGAAATGGATTGATCAATTAATCTATTAATATAACACCTAGAAGCATCTACTATAAATGAGGATTGTTGCCTAATTGTTGGGCTTTCAAGAAGCTGCTGATGTCATTTGTCGACACGCAATTAATGCATTCCAGCGCTTTTTCGTACCTCCCAATTAAAGACGACCTTCCTTGCATTTGAAATATTGGCTGCCTACCGTACCTTGCGTTGATGCCAGGTGGCTTCTTTCATGGCCCACTTGTACACACAACGCAAAGCCAGATTTGCAAGGAGCTCCTTTTATCAGTCAATTATGCCAACTGTCGTCATCGCCTCCGCTGTTACTTGATTACTCACTAAGCTGAATGCAGTGCTTCGTGCCAACAGTTGGTAATGTTACAGCAAAATGCAAGCCACTGTCTATCTAGTATATTGTGATTGACTGCCTATAACGTATTGCAAGAGTATGTTCTGATCCCTGTAAGCGATATCCTACACACAGGCGAATCAACTAGAATACCAAATCTATGTATGTATTGTATCTTCTATGTAAAAAGCGATGGTTATTCAATAATTGAGGATACTTATCTGTCGTATGACAACATGGCCTACCGTCTCTTGCTGACTTTCGACGCGTCCTTCTCTATGACGTCACCCACACCCCCAAGCTCCTCAAGACGATCTTCGGTAATCCGCACCTGTTCTCTGCGCTCCCACCATCTATCCTCGCAAAGATCAAAGGCAGCCTTCTTCAAATGCTTCCCTCTAGCCTCCCGGTTACTTGAGATGGACCACTCCAAGAACTGGGCACCTGTGCGCACATAAAAGTTGCGCAATGTCTCAAACGGCTTAGGATGTGGCAACCATGGTCTCTCGTCTGGGATTTCCATCTCTTCGGGCTCATTTTCGACCTCTTCTTCCTCCTCCTCCTCTTCAGCAACCAAAACACGGTCTTGAGGTTCTTCCTCGCCGTCGTCTTCATCATCGTCGTCGTCGTCGTCTTCGTCTTCTTCGTCTTCTTCTTCCTGGGCCTTTTCGAGCTCAGAAAGATCCTCCCACATCACTTTGACTCCGTTCAACTTTGCAAGGTCAATAGCATACATACTGTCCAAATTAAACTCGCGATCGCCGTGCTCATATACCCCGCCGTAGATGAAATAGGTGTCGTCAACAACGCACGTGGTGGCGTTGAATCTGGCATGTGGAAGCTCGTATCTGACTGGGTATTCTCTTTTGGTACTCTTTTCAGAATCGCTGTCCTCGTCGTCTTCCACCTTTAGCTTGGCAAGCTCTAGTTTGAGAGACTCGTCGTCGTCGTCGTCGTCGTCGTTCAACTTGTTCTTTTTGAGGATAGAGTTCAAAAAGGCCTCTAATTCTTGCTCCTTTGCATCACGGGTATTCTCCTTTATTCTCTCCTTGGTCCGTTTCTTTTGTGGCCTTATGCTAAGATTGAACCAGCGGTTGTTGTCAGTTTGGTAACAGTAGAGATTATTGTAGAACAAAGATTGTAAACTTTCCTCGGTTTCTTCGAAATCATAGACACCGCCGAACAAAATGCCTCTTCCCTTGGCTCCATGCTGGACCAAACTGCATCCGGCTCTAGGAGATGGATTGAAGCCCTGTTTCTTGCGTCTTTCCCAACGAACCAGCTTCAAGTCTGTTTTCATTTTAAGCACCCACGTGTCGGTGAGATGCTTCCCTTTTTGTAGACCTTTTCCGGCCTTGACTTTACAGTATCCTCCCCATAATACAGCTCCGGTGTCGAGGACCGTAGATCCGTCGGCCTCTCCTTTCTTGGGGGTTCCCGTGTAAGGAATAAAGGAATGGCCCGAGCGTGGATCAGGGATTGGGTGGTGCATTGGGAATTCCACCTGCTGCCACTTGTAGCTGGACACATCAAAGACCCACAAATCGTTCAAATACGTGGTGGATGCTCCCAAGTCTCTAAAGCCTCCAAACAACAAGATCAAGCCTTTCCAGACACAAAGACGAGAGCCTGATCTGGCAGTTGGAGACTTTTTGCATTCGACCTTGGCCCACTTTTTGTCTTCGGGGTCAAGAATCCAGGTATCACCGTAATGGTAGAATGTGTTTTGCTTTGGGGAGGAAAATTCACCACCAAACAACAAGATGATCCCACTTGGGTGGGCACACATGGCATGTGAAGATCTTGGCAACGGAGAGTTTTTCGACACGATACGCTTCCAGGTGTCCGAGTCCAAGGAGTAAGTGTAGAGATCGTTGTAGAAAACCGTAAGGCCGTTGGTTTCGTTGATGGTCTCACCTCCAAAGAGGAAAAGCTCCCGCTTTCCATGGATAGGATTGGCGACCATGGCGGCATCAATACGGCGCGAAGGCTTGTCGCATTTTTCGATGTGCACCTCCTCGAACTGCTGCTGCTCAAGCTGGTATTTTTTGAGGATTTCCTCGATATCCTGGTCGTCCTCGTCCTCAAGACCTTGCTTCTTGGCCTTTTTCTTGTTCTTGACGTCGGCCTTCTTTTGGGCCTTCTCGTTCTTCTCGGCTATGCGCAACTTGCGGGCGTTTTTGTCCTTTTTGTCTTTCTTTTTGGCCATTTTGGATGTCGGGGGTATTGGTTATGTTATCCTGTAGTCTGCAATGATTGGGGCTGTTAGTGATTGGATGGCCTTTTGGTGAAAATTTTTTCAAGGATGAGATTTTCATGGGAGTATACCAGTGCGGGGGTGCATAAATAGAGATAAGACTCTTATCATCAGAGAGTCCATCTGAGGGAGGGACAGAAAGAGTATGCAAGGCGTGTCAGAACTGCCATTTAACAGTATTGAGTGGTGCATACTTTGCACATTCAAAAAATTCAAGCAAAAGCACTTTAACTATAGTATTCAAACAAGCAAAAAAAAACATTCTCTTATAGTACAGCTATGAAGTCTATCTAATTATCACCTGTGCAACCGCTAGAACTCCTTCACTTCGAGCAACTTTTCTACCTTCAAGAGCTTCAACTTTGCTAGCCCCTTTGGATATTTATTGGATGTGACAAACAAAATGAAAAACCCTTCGCCATAGCTATCCTTGATAGCGTGCAAAAACAAGTATTTCCCGTCGATTTCAAGACAGAACCAGTTCAACTCATCACTGCCACTCTCGTCTTTCTTTGCGTCCGCCTCTGCGGCCAGGCTGCTTCCGATTTTCTGGGCGCTGGCTTTGTTTGAGACCATTTGTCTGTACTTGACGTAATCTGTGCAGAATACATCGTATCCGTGCACCGCATAGATGCTTAGAATCTGCAACACCGAGTGCGAGTCGGAGATGCGGTCCGTGAGCCTCAATCCGTCGTCGAGAAACATGCCGTTGTCGCTGAATCCGATACTTGTGTAGTCGTTTTCGTCGTCCAAATAGTGGCTGTTTACACGGGTGTTGTCGTGGTTATCAGGCTGGATTGCCCCGTACTTGGATATGCTGTTGTTGAGTCTTGTTGTTGAGTCCAAATCGCCGCCTGGAACGTTGCTGGAGGTAGGCTGGAGCGTTGGGGTGGGAGGAACCGCGTTGACACTGGCCATGAACTTTTTGTATTTCAAGACGGTGAACTGGTCCAAGAAGTCCAAATACAAGCAGTCGGAGCGCTCAAACTTCAAAGTGAGGGCGTGGAGAGTGGATACGACGGAGGCGAGCACTGCGCCGCCCTGTGCAGCGATGATTGCGCTTCCGTAGGTGATTGAGTCCTCCGGAACGTCATCGTGGTATTTGGCGGGGGCGACGAGGGTGGCTAGTATGTTGTTGAGGACCAGGACTTTGAGCATTGCGGCTGTATATTGGAGAGTGTACGGGGTGTATTGCGATCTATTGTATACGATGTATTGTATATGGTATGTAGGAGGTTGATGTCGATCAGTGTTATCTGTGAGGAAGGCCTGCGTTGCCGCAAAATGGGTTTTGTTTTGTCATTTTTTTTTGGTCACGTGTGGACCCCCAGGGTGTATTGTTAGGCATTGCGAATCGCGCTATGAGATGATAGTGGCATGGTAGGCGATGGCAAATATACTTATAGACATATATATGTCTATATATGTCTGTGTATATATGCTACGTACTCGCCTTGAGCGAATAATTAGAATACAATATGATGCTCTCGCCTTGCGGGGAAAGTAATTCCGAAGGCAGTATAAACTTATATAGACAATTATGTGCTACGCACTCGCCTTGCGGCAAATTGTTGAAGTATATAATGGTGCACTAGCCTTGATAAAATATTGAAATACAAAATGCACTCGCCTTGCGGCGAAAGCAATGCCGAAGGCAGTGTATACTTATATAGCATCTATCTATGTGCTACGCACTCGCTTGCGGCAAATAATTACAATAAAATATGACGCACTCGCTTGCGGCGGATAATTACAAATATGACGCTCTCGCTTACAACATATTGAAATACAAAAGCCAGCCCTTCCATTCAATACTATCAACATACCAATACTAACATACTAAAGCCATGCGTCCGGATTCCCGGGCCCAGACACCCCCCGGCCATCCGCCACCCCCTGCCCCTCCGGCTCGTCAAACTGCGCCATCAAGCTCCGGAGGTACCGGTTGTGTTCCTGCTCCGGCTGCAGGGTCTGCTGGCCCGTCTGCTGCCCCGCCTGGGCCACGGGACCCTCTCTGGCGGGCGCTG